>JAQNBH010000009.1:39883606-40441106 GCA_028752905.1 Cladorhizidae sp. MBARI D1340-BT2 | reverse complement strand
GCAGCACTGCCCTCTATACACTGGTGCAGCACTCCCCTCTATACACTGGTGCAGCACTGCCCTCTATACACTGGTGCAGCACTCCCCTCTATACACTGGTGCAGCACTGTCCTCTATACACTGGTGCAGCACTCCCCTCTATACACTGGTGCAGCACTCCCCTCTATACACTGGTGCAGCACTGCCCTCTATACACTGGTGCAGCACTCCCCTCTATACACTGGTGCAGCACTCCCCTCTATACACTGGTGCAGCACTCCCCTCTATACACTGGTGCAGCACTCCCCTCTATACACTGGTGCAGCACTCCCCTCTATACACTGGTGCAGCACTGCCCTCTATACACTGGTGCAGCACTGTCCTCTATACACTGGTGCAGCACTCCCCTCTATACACTGGTGCAGCACTCCCCTCTATACACTGGTGCAGCACTCCCCTCTATACACTGGTGCAGCACTGTCCTCTATACACTGGTGCAGCACTGTCCTCTATACACTGGTGCAGCACTCCCCTCTATACACTGGTGCAGCACTGCCCTCTATACACTGGTGCAGCACTCCCCTCTATACACTGGTGCAGCACTCCCCTCTATACACTGGTGCAGCACTCCCCTCTATACACTGGTGCAGCACTCCCCTCTATACACTGGTGCAGCACTCCCCTCTATACACTGGTGCAGCACTCCCCTCTATACACTGGTGCAGCACTCCCCTCTATACACTGGTGCAGCACTCCCCTCTATACACTGGTGCAGCACTCCCCTCTATACACTGGTGCAGCACTCCCCTCTATACACTGGTGCAGCACTGTCCTCTATACACTGGTGCAGCACTGCCCTCTATACACTGGTGCAGCACTCCCCTCTATACACTGGTGCAGCACTCCCCTCTATACACTGGTGCAGCACTCCCCTCTATACACTGGTGCAGCACTCCCCTCTATACACTGGTGCAGCACTCCCCTCTATACACTGGTGCAGCACTCCCCTCTATACACTGGTGCAGCACTCCCCTCTATACACTGGTGCAGCACTCCCCTCTATACACTGGTGCAGCACTGTCCTCTATACACTGGTGCAGCACTGCCCTCTATACACTGGTGCAGCACTGTCCTCTATACACTGGTGCAGCACTCCCCTCTATACACTGGTGCAGCACTGCCCTCTATACACTGGTGCAGCACTCCCCTCTATACACTGGTGCAGCACTCCCCTCTATACACTGGTGCAGCACTGCCCTCTATACACTGGTGCAGCACTCCCCTCTATACACTGGTGCAGCACTGTCCTCTATACACTGGTGCAGCACTCCCCTCTATACACTGGTGCAGCACTGTCCTCCCCTCTATACACTGGTGCAGCACTCCCCTCTATACACTGGTGCAGCACTGTCCTCTATACACTGGTGCAGCACTCCCCTCTATACACTGGTGCAGCACTCCCCTCTATACACTGGTGCAGCACTGTCCTCTATACACTGGTGCAGCACTCCCCTCTATACACTGGTGCAGCACTCCCCTCTATACACTGGTGCAGCACTGTCCTCTATACACTGGTGCAGCACTGCCCTCTATACACTGGTGCAGCACTGTCCTCTATACACTGGTGCAGCACTCCCCTCTATACACTGGTGCAGCACTGTCCTCTATACACTGGTGCAGCACTCCCCTCTATACACTGGTGCAGCACTCCCCTCTATACACTGGTGCAGCACTCCCCTCTATACACTGGTGCAGCACTGTCCTCCCCTCTATACACTGGTGCAGCACTGTCCTCTATACACTGGTGCAGCACTCCCCTCTATACACTGGTGCAGCACTGCCCTCTATACACTGGTGCAGCACTCCCCTCTATACACTGGTGCAGCACTCCCCTCTATACACTGGTGCAGCACTGTCCTCTATACACTGGTGCAGCACTCCCCTCTATACACTGGTGCAGCACTGTCCTCTATACACTGGTGCAGCACTGTCCTCTATACACTGGTGCAGCACTCCCCTCTATACACTGGTGCAGCACTGTCCTCTATACACTGGTGCAGCACTCCCCTCTATACACTGGTGCAGCACTCCCCTCTATACACTGGTGCAGCACTGCCCTCTATACACTGGTGCAGCACTGTCCTCTATACACTGGTGCAGCACTCCCCTCTATACACTGGTGCAGCACTGCCCTCTATACACTGGTGCAGCACTGTCCTCTATACACTGGTGCAGCACTCCCCTCTATACACTGGTGCAGCACTCCCCTCTATACACTGGTGCAGCACTGCCCTCTATACACTGGTGCAGCACTCCCCTCTATACACTGGTGCAGCACTGTCCTCTATACACTGGTGCAGCACTCCCCTCTATACACTGGTGCAGCACTGTCCTCCCCTCTATACACTGGTGCAGCACTCCCCTCTATACACTGGTGCAGCACTGTCCTCTATACACTGGTGCAGCACTCCCCTCTATACACTGGTGCAGCACTCCCCTCTATACACTGGTGCAGCACTGTCCTCTATACACTGGTGCAGCACTCCCCTCTATACACTGGTGCAGCACTCCCCTCTATACACTGGTGCAGCACTGTCCTCTATACACTGGTGCAGCACTGCCCTCTATACACTGGTGCAGCACTGTCCTCTATACACTGGTGCAGCACTCCCCTCTATACACTGGTGCAGCACTGTCCTCTATACACTGGTGCAGCACTGCCCTCTATACACTGGTGCAGCACTCCCCTCTATACACTGGTGCAGCACTCCCCTCTATACACTGGTGCAGCACTCCCCTCTATACACTGGTGCAGCACTCCCCTCTATACACTGGTGCAGCACTCCCCTCTATACACTGGTGCAGCACTCCCCTCTATACACTGGTGCAGCACTCCCCTCTATACACTGGTGCAGCACTCCCCTCTATACACTGGTGCAGCACTCCCCTCTATACACTGGTGCAGCACTGTCCTCTATACACTGGTGCAGCACTCCCCTCTATACACTGGTGCAGCACTGCCCTCTATACACTGGTGCAGCACTCCCCTCTATACACTGGTGCAGCACTCCCCTCTATACACTGGTGCAGCACTCCCCTCTATACACTGGTGCAGCACTCCCCTCTATACACTGGTGCAGCACTCCCCTCTATACACTGGTGCAGCACTGCCCTCTATACACTGGTGCAGCACTCCCCTCTATACACTGGTGCAGCACTGTCCTCTATACACTGGTGCAGCACTCCCCTCTATACACTGGTGCAGCACTGTCCTCCCCTCTATACACTGGTGCAGCACTCCCCTCTATACACTGGTGCAGCACTGTCCTCTATACACTGGTGCAGCACTCCCCTCTATACACTGGTGCAGCACTCCCCTCTATACACTGGTGCAGCACTGTCCTCTATACACTGGTGCAGCACTCCCCTCTATACACTGGTGCAGCACTCCCCTCTATACACTGGTGCAGCACTGTCCTCTATACACTGGTGCAGCACTGCCCTCTATACACTGGTGCAGCACTGTCCTCTATACACTGGTGCAGCACTCCCCTCTATACACTGGTGCAGCACTGTCCTCTATACACTGGTGCAGCACTGCCCTCTATACACTGGTGCAGCACTCCCCTCTATACACTGGTGCAGCACTGTCCTCCCCTCTATACACGACCCTTAAAATTGAATCATGTATGTACACTGATCATTGTACAGATTTTCTAAAAGCGGTATATCGGTGTACATGATTTAAGCGGTAAAGGGTCGACTAACTAAATGGCACTCCCTGGTTACTGTTCAGCTAGGTGATGTCACTATCAGAACTGCCAGTACAGAACTGCCAGTACACAATGACTCCCTCCACAGCAATTATAGAGCAATTTCTCTATCTCTCCCCCGAAAAACAAGCCCCTTCATTTTGTATACATTGTATGCATGTACGTACATGATATTTACAAATTGCTGGAAACCTTAAATTGTGTGTGATCCTCTGCTATACAATATGCCTACAAACACACAGCACAGATTGTGATGAAGGTTCAGGCTATTCTCTCTGTCTCTGTTGGTCTGTCTCTCTCTCTCCCTGTGCACGCATGTGTGTGTGCTTTTGTAAAGTAAAGCATTCTGCGATCATTGTAATTCGTCTCTTGGTGAGTTTGGCAGCTGAGAATCTTTTATGAGCTTCCAGTGTTCAAACTGTTGACCTCATGTGCTGACATAGCCCACCTCGCTTCCCGGCGCACTTTTCCAACTTCAAAGCTAAACGTGTTCTTTTTACGTCTACTGTCACGCCCCTGACAGAATTCCACCTTGAGAGCGTGCTCTACATAGAATGTCTGTTCTGCCAATGCAACTTGAGGTATAAATGCTTGGCAGCTGGTGTCACATACATGCATTATGTCCGCAGTACTATACAGAATGTGCACTACATACATGTAGAATGTGTTCACTGCCAATGTGACTTGAGGTATTCTAATGCCATCATGGCCTATAGTTCATAGAGGTATTCTAATGCCCTCATGGCCTTTAGTTCATAGAGGTATTCTAATGCCCTCATGGCCTGTAGTTCATAGAGGTATTCTAATGCTATAGTTCATAGAGGTATTCTAATGCCCTCATGGCCTATAGTTCATAGAGGTATTCTAATGCCCTCATGGCCTATAGTTCATAGAGGTATTCTAATGCCCTCATGGCCTATAGTTCATAGAGGTATTCTAATGCCCTCATGGCCTATAGTTCATAGAGGTATTCTAATGCCCTCATGGCCTGTAGTTCATAGAGGTATTCTAATGGCCTATAGTTCATAGAGGTATTCTAATGCCCTCATGGCCTATAGTTCATAGAGGTATTCTAATGCCCTCATGGCCTATAGTTCATAGAGGTATTCTAATGCCATCATGGCCTATAGTTCATAGAGGTATTCTAGTGCCCTCATGGCCTGTAGTTCATAGAATGTGCATATAGAATATGTTTAATCTCAACAAGGGCACTTCTAATGTTGTTGCCTGTAGTGTCTACTAATGTGACCTAGTTCTCATGTCCTCGTGCCCTGTAGTTCCAAGTGCAATGGTCAACCGTTACGTGGAGTTGAACCCTGACCCCCAGTTCAAAAGCGATCGTCCCGAGTGGTGTTTTGTTCACTATGACCACACCTACAATCCTCGCTGCGGCTTCCAGTTTGAGCTCCAGTGGATGGTCACTACCATAGCCCTTATCAAACAGTTGGTAGGCACTAATACAAGTCAACATTTGTAGTGTGTGTGTGTGTGTGTGTGTTTAAATCATGATGTACGGACTAGAGATCTTCAACATAGTGCCAGGGTGTGTGTGTGTGTGTGTTTAAATCATGATGTACGGACTAGAGATCTTCAACATAGTGCCAGGGTGTGTGTGTGTGTGTGTTTAAATCATGATGTATGAACTAGAGATCTTCAACATAGTGCCAGGGTGTGTGTGTGTGTGTGTTTAAATCATGATGTATGGACTAGAGATATTCAACATAGTGCCAGGGTGTGTGTGTGTGTGTGTGTGTATTAGAGATCTTCAACATAGTGTGTGTGTGTGTGTGTGTTTAAATCATGATGTATGGACTAGAGATCTTCAACATAGTGGGGGTGGGTGTGGCACACATGTTTGCACCTTGCCAGGTGGGATTGGAAGAGTTCTGTTGTTGTGGCATGTGTAGGGTAGACACACCCACTCTGTGAAGTGCGATGAGCTGGCAAGCAATTCTCTTATTAAGTGTAACCTTGGAGTGGTCGGCAGCCACATGCATGTAGGCCAAGCAGCAGACATGGTGCATGTGTGTGCCCGCTATGAGATTAGGTGCTCATGTTTGACCTCAAGGCCGCCACATTAATCTACACACATGTATGGCAGTGTTGGTTGCTCCTGGAAAGAGAATGGCAGAAGCCGAAACGTCTAAATATGAAGTTCATTATCTCAGTTTTGTCTATGCTCAGAGTGTGTGCATGTGCTTGTGTGTGTTGTGCTGTGTGTGTGTGCATGTGCTGTGTGTGCATGTGCTGTGTGTTGTGCTATGTGTGTGTTGTGTGCATGTGCTGTGTGTGTGCATGTGCTGTGTGTGTGTGTGCATGTGCTGTGTGTGTGTGCATGTGTTGTGCTGTGTGTGTGTGTTGTGCTTTAGTCTGCAAACATTCGCTGTGAGGCTTGTGACCCAGGGCTTCACTCTGAAGGCTGACATCACATGACTCTGCTGTTGCTGTCTCCACCCACATACTTACTTGTACCTAATTTCTGAGCTAGAATGCTCCAATGAATGTCTATATGAGCCGGGAGTCCCTGCCATTGATGCTGACGGTTTACTTTCTAGTAGGTAACGGTTGTGTGGCTAGCCAGCACAATTCCACTGCTTAGTTTTGCCTGCTAGTAGCTAAACACTTCAAACAGATGTATAGTGAGTGACCTGCTCATTGATCAGCTAAAAACTTGTTCCTTGACATTTCCTGGTGAAGGCCAGAGCATCTACATGAAGGCCAGAACATCTAGATGAAGGCCAGAGCATCTACGTAGATGAAGGCCAGAACATCTAGATGAAGGCCAGAGCATCTAGATGAAGGCCAGAGCATCTACGTAGATGAAGGCCAGAACATCTAGATGAAGGCCAGAGCATCTAGATGAAGGCCTAGAGCATCTAGATGAAGGCTAGAGCATAGATGAAGGCCAGAACATCTAGATGAAGGCCAGAGCATCTAGATGAAGATCAGAGCATCTACATGAAGGCCAGAACATCTAGATGTAGGCCAGAGCATCTAGATGAAGGCCAGAGCATCTAGATGAAGGCCAGAACATCTAGATGAAGGCCAGAGCATCTAGATGAAGGCCTAGAGCATCTAGATGAAGGCCAGAACATCTAGATGAAGGCCAGAACATCTAGATGAAGGCCAGAGCATCTAGATGAAGGCCAGAGCATCTAGATGAAGGCCAGAACGTCTAGATGAAGGCCAGAGCATCTAGATGAAGGCCTAGAGCATCTAGATGAAGGCTAGAGCATAGATGAAGGCCAGAACATCTAGATGAAGGCCAGAGCATCTAGATGAAGGCTAGAGCATCTAGATGAAGGCCAGAACATCTAGATGAAGGCCAGAACATCTAGATGAAGGCCAGAGCATCTAGATGAAGGCCAGAGCATCTAGATGAAGGCCAGAACGTCTAGATGAAGGCCAGAGCATCTAGATGAAGGCCTAGAGCATCTAGATGAAGGCTAGAGCATAGATGAAGGCCAGAACATCTAGATGAAGGCCAGAGCATCTAGATGAAGGCCAGAGCATCTACATGAAGGCCAGAGCATCTAGATGAAGGCCAGAGCATCTAAATGAAGGCCAGAGCATCTAGATGAAGGCCTAGAGCATCTAGATGAAGGCTAGAGCATCTAGATGAAGGCCTAGAGCATCTAGATGAAGGCCAGAGCATCTAGATGAAGGCCAGAGCATCTACATGAAGGCCAGAGCATCTAGATGAAGGCCAGAGCATCTAAATGAAGGCCAGAGCATCTAGATGAAGGCCTAGAGCATCTAGATGAAGGCTATAGCATCTAGATGAAGGCCTAGAGCATCTAGATGAAGGCTAGAGCATCTAGATGAAGGCCTAGAGCATCTAGATGAAGGCTAGAGCATCTAGATGAAGGCCAGATCTAGCTGTGTGTGTGAGTGTGTGTCCCTGATGTTATGTGTGAGTGCGTGTGTCCCTGATGTTATGTGTGAGTGTGTGTCCCTGATGTTATGTGTGAGTGTGTGTCCCTGGTGTTATGTGTGAGAGTGTGTGTCCCTGATGTTATGTGTGAGTGTGTGTCCCTGATGTTATGTGTGAGTGTGTGTCCCTGATGTTGTGTGAGTGTGTGTCCCTGATGTTATGTGTGAGTGTGTGTCCCTGATGTTATGTGTGAGTGTGTGTGTCCCTGATGTTATGTGTGAGTGTGTGTCCCTGATGTTATGTGTGAGTGTGTGTGTACCTGATGTTATGTGTGAGAGTGTGTCCCTGATGTTATGTGTGAGTGTGTGTCCCTGATGTTATGTGTGAGTGTGTGTCCCTGATGTTATGTGTGAGTGTGTGTCCCTGATGTTGTGTGTGAGTGTGTGTGGCCCTGATGTTATGTGTGAGTGTGTTTCCCTGATGTTACATATGTGTGAGTGTGTGTGTCCCTGATGTTATGTGTGAGTGTGTGTCCCTGATGTTGTGTGTGAGTGTGTGTCCCTGATGTTATGTGTGAGTGTGTGTCCCTGATGTTATGTGTGAGTGTGTGTCCCTGATGTTGTGTGTGAGTGTGTGTCCCTGATGTTGTGTGTGAGTGTGTGTCCCTGATGTTGTGTGTGAGTGTGTGTCCCTGATGTTATGTGTGAGTGTGTGTCCCTGATGTTATGTGTGTGAGTGTGTGTCCCTGATGTTATGTGTGAGTGTGTGTCCCTGATGTTATGTGTGAGTGTGTGTGTCCCTGATGTTATGTGTGAGTGTGTGTCCCTGATGTTATGTGTGAGTGTGTGTCCCTGATGTTATGTGTGAGTGTGTGTCCCTGATGTTGTGTGTGAGTGTGTGTCCCTGATGTTATGTGTGAGTGTGTGTCCCTGATGTTATGTGTGAGTGTGTGTCCCTGATGTTATGTGTGAGTGTGTGTCCCTGATGTTATGTGTGAGTGTGTGTCCCTGATGTTATGTGTGAGTGTGTTTCCCTGATGTTATGTGTGAGTGTGTGTGTCCCTAATGTTATGTGTGAGTGTGTGTCCCTGATGTTATGTGTGAGTGTGTGTCCCTGATGTTATGTGTGAGTGTGTGTGTCCCTGATGTTATGTGTGAGTGTGTGTGTGCCTGATGTTATGTGTGAGTGTGTGTCCCTGATGTTATGTGTGAGTGTGTGTCCCTGATGTTATGTGTGAGTGTGTGTGTACCTGATGTTATGTGTGAGTGTGTGTGTCCCTAATGTTATGTGTGAGTGTGTGTGTCCCTAATGTTGTGTGTGTGTGTGTGTCCTTGGACATATGACCATAAAAGGTCAAGAAGTAGAATTCCCTGTTCCAACACTTGCATGCACACATACTGTACATGCATACCATGCCAATCCATCCTGCTGCTCCATGTGCAGTTAATAAGCGCATTAATTAAATAATGCACTTCCTCTTTAGTGCAGTAGTTCATGTCTAACACCTTATTAGGTAATCCTAGGAAGCTGTTAAACCAGAACCACTTGTTATGAATTTTGGGGTCCTCCGAGAGGTTGGTGCTAATTGGCTCATATGGCAATCTTGTCTGCTAAGCAGTCAAAGTGCTAACTTTGGCAGAAGTTCCTATCAACAACTAGCTCCACATGCACCACCTTCATGGGGAGATACACATACTGTTAGCTGCTGAGCTGTCATGTCTGACTTTATGCTGGCCCACTCCAGCAGCTGTCTGTGTCCAGTGCTCACCTAATCCTTGTCTTGTCCAGTGTCCACCTAATCCTTGCCTTGTCCAGTGTCCACCTAATCCTTGCCTTGTCCAGTGTCCACCTAATCCTTGCCTTGTCCAGTGTCCACCTAATCCTTGCCTTGTCCAGTGTCCACCTAATCCTTGCCTTGTCCAGTGTGTGTTGTTGCTCACCTAATCCTTGCCTTGTCCAGTGTCCACCTAATCCTTGCCTTGTCCAGTGTCCACCTAATCCATGCCTTGTCCAGTGTCCACCTAATCCTTGCCTTGTCCAGTGCTCACCTAATCCTTGCCTTGTCCAGTGTCCACCTAATCCTTGTCTTGTCCAGTGCCCACCTAATCCTTGCCTTGTCCAGTGTCCACCTAATCCTTGCCTTGTCCAGTGTCCACCTAATCCTTGCCTTGTCCAGTGTCCACCTAATCCATGCCTTGTCCAGTGTCCACCTAATCCTTGCCTTGTCCAGTGCTCACCTAATCCTTGCCTTGTCCAGTGTCCACCTAATCCTTGTCTTGTCCAGTGTGTGTTGTTGCTCACCTAATCCTCGCCTTGTCCAGTGTCCACCTAATCCTTGCCTTGTCCAGTGTCCACCTAATCCTTGCCTTGTCCAGTGTCCACCTAATCCTTGCCTTGTCCAGTGTCCACCTAATCCTTGCCTTGTCCAGTGCTCACCTAATCCTTGCCTTGTCCAGTGTCCACCTAATCCTTGCTTTGTCCAGTGCTCACCTAATCCTTGCCTTGTCCAGTGTCTGTTGTTGCTCACCTAATCCTTGCCTTGTCCAGTGTCCACCTAATCTTTGCCTTGTCCAGTGTCTGTTGTTGCTCACCTAATCCTTGCCTTGTCCAGTGTCTGTTGTTGCTCACCTAATCCTTGCCTTAACCCTGTTATGTGTTCAAGACCTTGGCCATCCCTAGATGCTACCACAGCTGGACATGTAGAAATGACATGAAAGGACCATATAGTTCAGGGTTGAAGACCATAAACTGTGCTTCTAAATCTAACAAGGTTTTCCAAACCCTCCCCTCCTTCCCCCCTGGTCCCCCTTAAAAGAGTGCAAACTTCTAAGGAGCGTTCTTCTCTGCACTGTAACTGATCTTCTGTAATGACCCTTTACCTACTCATGAGCGCTCTTCATGACTTGGAATTTGAATGTTCTCCCAAACTGGATAATGGAAGTTGTCATGTTGACATTAACTGATTCTCATTCACAGATCCAGAATTGGAATCACAAGGCGGCCATATTTGGGTTCAACCTTGTTCCGGTACCAATGTTACACGCTCTGTGCAAAGATGGCAGCGAGGGTTCCCCCTTCAGCACACGACAGTACCTCCCCCTCCTCCTCCCCCCCCACTTCCCTGGGATGTTCATGTCTCTTGGTGAAGCCGTGGGAGAGATTATGGCTGCAATCTTAGAAAAGTAAGCTTCCAAATAATACAAGCGTGCATGGACCATGTCATGAGATAGATGTCAAGAAGGGTGTTGAGATGGCCCGACTGTTTTTAAGCAAATGTCCATATTAAGCACCTACTTGACTGGTGTGTCGCCCCTTATTTTGTAAGTGTTGATCGTGACTATATCTCATGCTGCTCAAAAGTTCCATTTCCGGCGACCACAGAAGTCTAGGAGAGACACCAACGCCTGACGTTGTTAGCCTCCCATTCTAGCTAGCCTGGTACATGCCTGGTACATGCACTGGACGATAGAGATTGATGCCGTCTTTACATGTGCATGGCTTGTTGGCAGAGCTCCTGCTCGACGTTAAGGCTCGTTGTCCTGTTGTCGGACACTGTAAGTACCTAGCTTAACAACTACACTTCTGAGCTGTTGGTATAGTCTCCAGGTACAGCACAATGCAAGTGTGTGTACTCGACCTACAGGTCACCAGCGAGATATACACAGCTTCTGAGCTGTTGGTATAGTCTCCACGTACAGCCTAATGCAAGTGTGTGTACTCAACCTACAGGTCACCAGCCAGATATACACAGCTTCTGAGCTGTTGGTATAGTCTCCACGTACAGCCTAATGCAAGTGTGTGTACTCGACCTACAGGTCACCAGCCAGATATACACAGCTTCTGAGCTGTTGGTATAGTCTCCACGTACAGCCTAATGCAAGTGTGTGTACTCGACCTACAGGTCACCAGCCAGATATAGACTAGTGTAGGAAATGTTCCTTGCCCACTCACACACAACCTGTAATTGTATCTATGCTAACTATGCCTCTTCTTACCTAGGCTTGGGTTCGTTCTGGATCCAGCCAGCGTCGTCGATGACCTGCAGGACCTGAACGTCACCTTACCCATCATCTCACGCATCTACGTCCACTGCTTGGGCTCGGCCCTGGTCCAGCCGACGTGTGACGAGTCACTCATCCAGCTAATGGACAGGGAGAGACGTCAGCGCACGACCTCCCAAGGCAACACGATGGGTCGTGGGGACTTTGCCAATCTCAACTACATCGGCGAGATCATGTGTGAGGGACACGCCCACAACTCAGGGGTGGGCATGACACATGCAGGTGACAAGGGAAGTGGGTGGAGTCTAACAAAAGAGGGGAAGTTGGTAGCCAGCGGAACGTCGCTGATTTCGGACTGTTTTGATGAGAGTTGGAGGGCCCATCACACGCCTCATTTTTCCCTGAACAAAGAAGACGCAGCAGATCCTTCTAGTTCTCTTCCCCTCCGCTGTGGGTTCTATTGGTACCGGAACACGTCTCTCTCCAGACACAGAAGCATGGGTTCCTATGTGAATGCAGGAGGATTGTTATCGGACCACAAGGCTCTGCAGGAGAACATGGCCGCCCTGTGCAGCAACCAGGACGATGCTCTCTCTGAACTCTGTCAGGAAGTGCTCGGTATCGACCCTATTGCTTCTAATAAATAGCAGAGAAGGAAAAACACACTCATATCTGTTTTCTCTCTTTTTAATAAAAAAATGATTATTGTCACAGGTACTTTCGGATGTGTAGGGTATGCCAATGAAAGAAGAGCAGCTGGTGTGTGTGTGTGTGTGTGTGTGTGTGTGTGAGTGAGTGTTAGGCTAGTCTTCACATCATTCATGTTACTGGGAGGTACTAGTGTGTGTTTTGCAATCAGATCTTTATATTGTTTTGTGTGGTTGGGATTTGGAACTCTATGTATTTAGATTACCAAGATAAATGATTGATTGTGGTTACCAAGGGACGGAGTTCAAATTCCTCAAGTTGGCACAGTGCAGCTAGTGGCCAGTGAAGTTGGCACAGTGCAGCTAGTGGCCAGTTCTGAAGTTGTAACTACATGTCCATGTACAAGGCAATTTTTACTGGATCCAAGTAAGGGCCAAGCTCTCGGCCACTTGTAAACATCACCAGAGCTGCTACAGGTCATCTGCGTGTAACTTTGGGTATATACTGCAGTGGCGTAGATTGCCTGTTCAAGGACCCATGCCACCCAGCAGAGGGACCAGGGTCATGTGGAAGAGTCTAATATTGTGTTTGATAAAATTTAAAAAACTCACAACAGCTCTATATATTGCACACCTGTCCTCATTTTGAAGTACCTTCTTTTTCAATTAACACTTATTAATTAGCATGATGACATCACCATGCCAACCCAGGTGATCAAGACTGCACCATAGTAATCCAACACCGCCATAATGAGACTGTATATACCATAGTAATCCACACCACTGCCATAATGAGACTGCACCCTAGTAATCCACACCACCATACTAACCCAGGGACAAGATTGCACCACAGTAATCCAACACCGCCATGGTAACCCAGGTGATCAAAACACACCACCCTAGTAATTATCACCCTAGTAATTCAAGATAACCCCCCCTTGCCAATTCTGGTGATGAAAGACATCACGCCAGCCAGCTCTGGTGTTCAATGTGTTGCATACTGCTCTTGAAATTAAAAGAGGTCTTGTATAAACACATGACATTCAACAACAAATTGCTATCCACCAAAAAGTAATGACTATATACAGCCAGCGTAAAAAAACACATAAAAATAGCGTTTGTGTACTGTAACATAAGCTGCTCGCACGCTGGAGGCTGCGAGGGTGTGAAGGGGGTTGGGTTGGGGGTGATTACATGGGTACATATAGGAAATCGAAAGTGTACTCTAATTGTGAACAAAACTCAAACAACATATGGCGTGATCTGTTTGGGGGAGGGGGGGGTCATGGGTTGTGAGATTAAGATGAGTCTTGTTCCTCGTTTCCGACCGACGGCTCAGCTGTTGAAGTGCTGGTAGATGGTCACCAGAAAGGTCATGATGCTCTTTGCATCTGGAACCTTGATCATTAGCATGTCATCCACGTCCAACATCTCCGGTATCCCAGCATCTCTAGAGTGTTTTTTTATCGGAAACATATAATTTAAAAGTGCATACTGGGGGGGATGCCTCTTCCCTTTATATCTCGTTACCCTCACTCACTTTGCAGCGTCAAATGCAAGTGTGAAGTTCCTGCATTTATCAACTGGCGTGAGTTCGTCAAAGGGGATCTTGTCCGGGAGGAAGGAGTGCATGATGGCACAGAATGCAAGCCCATCGGCCCAGCTGGACCGGAAGTCCTTGATCTCCACATTCTACCATACAGAAAGGAAACAGGACATTTCAAAACAAGTCGTTCGACTTCACAACTCTCAACTCTCTCTTCAACCTAAGGAAGGAGACACCACAAAACTGTAATGATAGTAACAAAGAGCTTGACTTGGCAGCTGCCAGCTTCTGCATGCTTCACCTGAAGATCCTGAACATATGCATGAATGAAGCTTAAAGTAATTCCTACTTACATTGTATTGGTAGGGTAACAGTACCAAGGTTACATGTGGGGGCTTAGCAGGGTTCCCTGAAAGATTATCCCTGATCAGGAAGTCCTAAAGAAGCTTTTGATTGTTTTACAAAGTGGCCAGACTTCGAGCTATGCCGGCTGCTCGCTCTCATTCTGCAAGGTGGTTGGTTATCAGAGACGAGTAAAGATTCCTCAAAGTCAGAACCTGAATTTTCAACATAGCCAGCCAGCCACTTGCCCAGGTCCTCTTTGACTATCCTAGAGCAGCTATAAATTGTTCTGCTAAGTGACCAGACCTCAAGCAGTTGACAGGAACGAGTAATGAATTCCTCAAAGTTTAAAACGGACACAAGTTTGCATTTTCTAGGTAGCTAGGATTTTCTAGGTAGCTAGGATTTAGAGGCACAAGTTTGCACTTTCTAGGTAGCTAAGAGTTGGCACCAGACTCTGCCCATGTGCAACTTTAACACAGACCCTACAAATACTAAATGGGAGCTCTGTAATTTCTAATGTAGAGAAGAGCAGGAAGATTGAAGCTACACAGCTCCAAAGTCAGACAACTTATTACTGAAAGTAAAAGTATTGGCAGACTTTGGAGCTCTGTAATTGGGAGGGGAAGAGCGACTGGAAATGATTACGGTCCATCATGACAATCTCAGCAGCTGCCAGATTAGAGCCGAGACAAATGCAATTACTCAAGTGCATTGTGCAGTTGCCTTGGGCATGTCCTCAACCACCCAAAAGTACTGACTTAAAGCATGGTGATTGACTAAGCTAGTGGGTGACACAGAAAACCTCTGCTCCCATTGTGTTGGTATTGAATATTAAAGTGTCGCCAGAACAACGAGAAGAGGACAAATCGTCGTCTGGATTTCAGGTACTAAGGATGGGCAATCATTGGAGATGTTGACTATGTCATATGGATATTGAAAGTAAATGGAGTAGGGACTGTTTCTGTGGCATTTCCAGTGCAAGGCATCCGCTCACATTCAGTCTGCAGCAAAGCGTAGGATGATGACTGAAGCAGGTCAATTTTCTCACTCCTGCCTCTTCCTATGCTGAAATATTGTTCTAGAAGCAAGGCTTAGTTGTATAAGCTCAAGAGGCCAGTGGGGGAACTCGCAAGCCAATCATTCAAATCTTAACCATGATAGAAACTAGCTTATTTTTTTTTTACTGCAACTAGCTTTTTTTTTTTTAACTGATCATACTGATGTAAAGCAACTGTTACTGGAAGATCATCTGATATCACTATAACATCTGTATCAAAAAGACACTGTTCAGGAGGCATCAGAAGCTTCGTAGGCTCCTGGTTTCCACAGATTCCTGCTATCTACACCCCTCCAACCACCCCCCTTCCCCCCCCCCCCCCCCCCACCAAAGTAATACTTAAAGCTGCCACCCACACAGCAGCTGGCTGTAGGTAGCTATTCCTCAACTTCCGACTAGAAAATTGCTGTGAAAATATATCTTGTGGTTTGGGGAAGCTGGGGTTCTTGAGATGCTGTATATGGAAACAGAAATGGAAGTGGTATTGACAGCACATGCACGTCACAAATGGCAAGGCAAGAAGCCTTAGAGTGGCATGGGAAAAATTCCAATTCTCTGCAGTGTTTTGCAAGCTGAAATCTTAGAGGGTGTTTTGAAAAACATCTCTGACATATTTATATTTGTCTTGTGTCAATGGGTAGACCTGGTATGCTGCACCATGTCCTGAAGTTGCCTGAACTATTGGGTGCTGCACCATGTCCTGAAGTTGCCTGAACTATTGGGTGCTGCACCATGTCCTAAAGTTGCCTGAACTATTGGGTGCTGCACCATGTCCTGAAGTTGCCTGAACTATTGGGTGCTGCACCATGTCCTGAAGTTGCCTGAACTATGTAGTTGGGTGCTGCACCATGTCCTGAAGTTGACTGAACTATTGGGTGCTGCACCATGTCCTGAAGTTGCCTGAACTATTGGGTGCTGCACCATGTCCTGAAGTTGCCTGAACTATTGGGTGCTGCACCATGTCCTGAAGTTGCCTGAACTAGTTGGGTGCTGCACCATGTCCTGAAGTTACCTGAACTAGTTGGTGGTGCAACATTAATGAGGTGACTGACTGATACTGGTGGTATCTGATGGCCCCAAGTTGCCAGGGATGCTCTAGACTTCTAATAGACCCTTCTTCAGCAAACATTTAGTTAATAATCCACAGAGAAACATTTACGGGAAGTTTTCTGGTGAGAGTAGTTTCTGTGTCCTTTAAGTTGCTCTGTCATAGCCTATACGCTCTGTCATAGCCTATACACTATGGCTTGCTCTTAGAAATAATGCAAGTGCACTTCTTCCAGCCTCACTTCGATAATGGCTAGCTTGTCTTGCTCAGTCACTAGTGATATTGCCAGAGCACAACTATACAACATATGCATCGAGCCCAGCCAGGCAATAATTTCATGTAGCATAACTGTGTAATATTATCATTATAGCAGTTGCTAAAGCTTGTGTGCAGTTGGTCAGGCTATGGTTAGGTCGAGATTTTGGATGCTGGATGCCGTTACCTTATAAGACCCTAAAAATCAGTGCCGTTGGACTCACCCCTTTTAACAAGGGCCTCAGCACTCACCCCTTTTAACAAGGGCCTCAGCACGGGATGCAGAACAGAATATATGAGGCTGATCAGATGTCCCTCACGATGTGCTCGTGCATTGCCAGGACGACGATGGCTCGCCTGACCGTCCCAGTCCAAGAAGCATGTGCTGGAGTCATGTGAGCCAGGCGTCATTGTGGATGTGCAGGGCAACACAGCAAGTGTCCAAGTGTGTGGATGCAATGCTGAGTTGGCGAGCCTCCACATGGCCACGTAATCTATCATGTGCCATCCACATGATCACATAATCTAACATGTGCTGTCCACATGATCACATAATCTATCATGTGATGTCCACATGATCACATAATCTAGCATGTGATGTCCACATGATCACATAATCTAGCATGTGCCGCCACATGATCACATAATCTAGCATGTGATGTCCACATGATCACATAATCTAGCATGTGATGTCCACATGATCACATAATCTATCACGTGCCATCCACATGATCACATAATCTAGCATGTGCCGCCACATGATCACATAATCTAGCATGTGCCGCCACATGATCACATAATCTAGCATGTGATGTCCACATGATCACATAATCTAGCATGTGATGTCCACATGATCACATAATCTAGCATGTGCCGCCACATGATCACATAATCTAGCATGTGATGTCCACATGATCACATAATCTAGCATGTGCCGCCACATGATCACATAATCTAGCATGTGATGTCCACATGATCACATAATCTAGCATGTGATGTCCACATGATCACATAATCTATCACATGCCATCCACATGATCACATAGTCTAGCATGTGCCGCCACATGATCACATAATCTAGCATGTGATGTCCACATGATCACATAATCTAGCATGTGATGTCCACATGATCACATAATCTAGCATGTGCCGCCACATGATCACATAATCTAGCATGTGCCGCCACATGATCACATAATCTAGCATGTGATGTCCACATGATCACATAATCTAGCATGTGATGTCCACATGATCACATAATCTAGCATGTGCCGCCACATGATCACATAATCTAGCATGTGCTGGTGTCATGGCAGTCGAGCATCGGTCTGGGAAACAGCAGTAGCAAAGATGGCCCCACATGTGCATGCACACCAGTTAGCGAGACACCAGTTAGCGAGAGTCTAGGCCCATCCACCACCCCTCCCACAGAATATATTAAAAAAATATTACAAAATTAATACATAATAATGATAATAATAATAATGATAATAATAATAACAATAATGGTGTAGAATAAAATTATCCAAGTAGGCACTACAGGGTCTGAAGAAAGAGCAGCTATCATCAATGGAGGGAGGGGTTAACTGTTAGCCTCATGGCAGGCCCTCTAGTCAGCCTCATGTATTATTCAGAAGGCAGTCAGCCTCTTGTATTATTCAGAAGGCAGTCAGCCTCATGTATTATTCAGAAGGCCCTCCAGTCAGCCTCATGTATTATTCAGCAGGCCCTCCAGTCAGCCTCATGTATTATTCAGCAGGCCATCCAGTCAACCTCATGTATTATTCAGCAGGCCATCCAGTCAACCTCATGTATTATTCAGCAGGCCCTCCAGTCAGCCTCATGTATTATTCAACAGGCCCAGTCAGCCTCATGTATTATTCAGAAGGCTCTCTAGTCAGCCTCATGTATTATTCAACAGGCCCTCCAGTCAGCCTCATGTATTATTCAGCAGGCCCTCCAGTCAGCCTCATGTATTATTCAACAGGCCCTCCAGTCAGCCTCATGTATTATTCAGAAGGCAGTCAGCCTCATGTATTATTCAGAAGGCAGTCAGCCTCATGGATTATTCAGAAGGCCCTCCAGTCAGCCTCATGTATTATTCAGAAGGCAGTCAGCCTCATGTATTATTCAGAAGGCCCTCCAGTCAGCCTCATGTATTATTCAGAAGGCAGTCAGCCTCATGTATTATTCAGAAGGCCCTCCAGTCAGCCTCATGTATTATTCAGCAGGCCCTCCAGTCAGCCTCATGTATTATTCAACAGGCCCTCCAGTCAGCCTCATGTATTATTCAGAAGGCCCTCCCAGTCAGCCTCATGTATTATTCAGAAGGCAGTCAGCCTCTGTATTATTCAGCAGGCCCACTAGTCAGCCTCATGTATTATTCAGCAGGCCCTCCAGTCAGCCTCATGTATTATTCAGCAGTCAGCCTCATGTATTATTCAGCAGGCTCTCCAGTCAGCCTCATGTATTATTCAGCAGGCCCTCTGATCAAATAGCTTCAGTAACCGCCTCAATTTAAAAATAAAAATAAATCAGTGTTTGGTTTTAGCCTCACTCTAGTGTGAGTCTTGACTATCTCCTGCATAGAAGTCGTTATTTCTTCCACTACTGGTCACCAGACAAATCTGTAGATGGGATGTCCATATACGACACCCAGCAAATCCCTTCTAGCTAACCGGTGCATGCACTCAGCGATCCCTTACCTAATAAGGAATGATTATGCCCACACAAGGGCTTTGTTTGTGGCAGTTTCTCCCACTATCTTGACAAACACTGCGCTTAACAACCTGTTTCTACAGCACCTGAGGAAGACGAGACTAAAGATTGGCTCTGAGAGCACATTATTGCATCCATAAGGCATGTCAGTGTTCTTAAAGCAGGGTTGTTGGCCAGGGAAGGAATCTGTGAAAAGTTATTGCTCCAACCATGTACATAGCTATATTAACTACTAGCACGATTACTAGCCAAAACGTTCAGCTCTAGTACTGGCTGTGCACCTAGTGTGTGCTCACTCTACACCCAGCACTAGCCAAACCAGCTCCATAGATATACCTAGTGTGTGCTCACTCTACACCCAGCACTAGCCATTTAACCATCCACAGCTATATGTGTATATATACCTAGTGTGTGCTCACTCTACACCCAGCACTAGCCAAACCAGCTCCATAGATATACCTAGTGTGTGCTCACTCTACACCCAGCACTAGCCATTTAACCATCCACAGCTATATGTGTATATATACCTAGTGTGTGCTCACTCTACACCCAGCACTAACCATTTAACCAGCTTCATCGCTACAGGGTCTGAAGAAAGAGCAGCTATCACCTAGTGTGTGCTCACTCTACACCCAGCACTAGCCAAACCAGCTCCATAGATATACCTAGTGTGTGCTCACTCTACACCCAAGCACTAGCCCAACCAGCCAGTTAACCAGCTCCACAGCTATATATATATATATATATAAATAACCTAGTGTGTGCTCACTCTACACCCAGCACTAGCCAAACCAGCCAGTTAACCAGCTCCACAGCTATATATATATATATAACCTAGTGTGTGCTCACTCTACACCCAGCACTAGCCAAACCAGCCAGTTAACCTGCTCCACAGCTATATATATATATATTAACCTAGTGTGTGCTCACTCTACACCCAGCACTAGCCAAACCAGCCAGTTAACCAGCTCCACAGCTAATGGTCGACGTTCTATCTCGCTCTACACGAGGTCTAGCCATCGTCTCATGTTTGTGGTCAGATGGGAAGGAGTCCTCAATTTTTTGGGGGGGTCCTTAAAGTTTGGGGACCCCTAAGTTATGTAACGGGACCAAAGGAACAAGAGTTTCACCAACCCCAAAAGGTTCACTTCCCCTCAACTCCCTGCCCCTCCCACTCTCAAGTGACACATCAAAGAGAGAGAGGGAGCATGTGGGGGTTGAGTTCCATACCTCATAGTATCTGGTCTTGTGCTGGCACCAGGCCAACAGCTGTTGTGTGGCAGTGTCCTTCTTCTTGAAGTTAGCAGGCTTGGCAGCGCTCCTGCAAGGAAACAGAACGCACACACATATGTACACACACTCATACACTCATAACCACCAGTGAGAACACGACATGTATTTCTCCTAAGCACTAGTATAACCACATGCTCCTCTTTAAGTCAACCTTGTGCTCTTCTCCATACACTCACAACTCTTGTACACAAAGTACGTAGCCCACCCACTCACCCAAAAGTCCTCCAAAGGTTAGCAAACAAAAGCTATGCAGCACTTAAGTCAGACTATGTCCACCACAAGACTTGCAGTACTTAAGGATAGCCATTTAGGAGTGACTCCGTTCTCAAGATGGAAGGCATTTAGAGTGTGTTCCCCAGTGAGCATAGGTGCAGTGGAGACAGGTGCTATCCTCAGCAAAAGAGCTTCCAGAGTGTGTTCCCCAGTAAGTATAGGTGCAGTGGAGACAGGTGCCTATGCAGCTATCCTCAGCAGAAGAGCTTCCAGAGTGTGTTTCCCATTGAGCATAGGTGCAGTGGAGACAGGTATCTGTGCAGCTATCCTCAGCAGAAGAGCTTCCAGAGTGTGTTCCCCAGTGAGCATAGGTGCAGTGGAGACAGGTGCCTGTGCAGCTATCCTCAGCAGAAGAGCTTCCAGAGTGTGTTCCCCAGTAAGCATAGGTGCAATGGAGACAGGTGCCTATGCAGCTATCCTCAGCAGAAGAGCTTCCAGAGTGTGTTCTCCAGTAAGCATAGGTGCAATGGAGACAGGTGCCTATGCAGCTATCCTCAGCAGAAGAGCTTCCAGAGTGTGTTCCCCAGTGAGCATAGGTGCAGTGGAGACAGGTGCCCGTGCAGCTATCCTCAGCAGAAGAGCTTCCAGAGTGTGTTCCCCAGTAAGCATAGGTGCAGTGGAGACAGGTGCAGCTATCCTCAGCAGAAGAGCTTCCAGAGTGTGTTCCCCAGTAAGCATAGGTGCAATGGAGACAGGTCCCTGTGCAGCTATCCTCAGCAGAAGAGCTTCCAGAGTGTGTTTCCCAGTGAGCATAGGTGCAGTGGAGACAGGGGCCTATGCAGCTATCCTCAGCAGAAGAGCTTCCAGAGTGTGTTCCCCAGTTCCCCAGTGAGCATAGGTGCAGTGGAGACAGGTGCCTGTGCAGCTATCCTCAGCAGAAGAGCTTCCAGGTACAGCCAGCCACCCCAGGCCTAGGAGAACTGGTCCAAGGTCAGCACCAGCTACAACCACCAATCTTTTCCGTTTCATATTAAAGTTGTTCTGCTTTCTCCCCCTGTCAAAATAAAGTTTACTGACTATATATAAATGTAGTGTTCAGTTACAGTAAGCAAGTCAGTTATCCGAACTGCAGTCATCTGTGGCAACTAGAACACTACAAGAAGCTCTGCCCATGGCAATGCTAGCTGTGTCCACAGCAACACTGGCTATACTCTTCCCCCCCCCACCTTCATTTCGCAGGAATAGTTCCTCTGTGCCTGCGCACGATGAATCTAGCCGTTCTCCCAGCGTGGGAACCTCTGCCAGCAGTTTCCCCCACTTCCTCTCACTCCCTATCGAAGCCGAGAGGACTTACTGAAAAGAGAAATAGGATTGTCTTTAATATGGAGGTGAACTCAAGATCTGTGAGACACTGTGAAGAGTGGGGGAAGTTTGGCGGCCGAACATAATGTTGGAAAGTCGACTGCCAACGATATTGTGAGGAGCAAGGGCATAGTCCACACTGAAGTTCAGCTATCCGAACATCTCGGCTACATGGATCTGAAACCCTCCAACGTGTTCGGATAACCACTCGCCACTGAACAATTCTCGCATGTGTGAACAATGTACGAGTTTGCGCTATGTCAGTGCATTAGATAAACAGCAAGACTCAGAGGGGAAGTCCCTGGATTATATCTAATTAATATCCTCACCTAAGCAAGTACAGGCTCGCAGCAGTTCTCCCCACCCCTCCACCATTAAATACCTCACCTAAGCAAGTACAGGCTTGCAGCAGTTCTCCCCACCGCTCCACCATTAAATACCTCACCTAAGCAAGTACAGCAGTTCTCCCCACCACTCCATCATTAAATACCTCACCTAAGCAAGTACAGGTTCTCCCCACCCCTCTGCCATTAAATACCTCACCTAAGCAAGTACAGGCTCGCAGCAGTTCTCCCCACCCTTTCTGCTTATTTTTCCCTCCTCTCTCCAGAAAACTACTGTGTTTTGCTGTGATACGTGTACAAGTCCCTGTTAGTATGGCAATGGTATACGACTTCATTGCCCTCATTTTCATCGGGTGCTATGTATATTTAGAGGACCAGTCACATGACCACTCACTTTGAGCCGCTGTCTTCTTCTCTGTTCTCCCATTGCTTGCGAGAGTCCTTGGCATTCTTCCTGGCTTCAAGCACTTTCTTCTCCTTGTACGATTGCTTGGGCCTCTCGTCGGTCACCCTTGCTGACGCAGCCTTCGACCTCTCTTCTCGAGCCTTGCGTCGTGCCTCCTTGCGGGCCTCGTATGAGTCCACCTCCGCCACCCCATTGGTCGCAGAAGTGCTCGCCGGCACATCCGCTTCAGTGACGGCAGCGGGGGAACTGGAAGTGGGAGTGGTTCCATTATCCACGGGAGGTTTTGTGTCATCAATTATGTTCGCCAGATCTTTTTGTCGCTGCTCCCTCCGTCGCTTCCTCTCAGCTAGCCTGGCCTCGTAAGACTCGTCAAGTTCGTCAGTCTGTTGATTGGAAGGGCTCGGGGTGTCCACCTCGTCCTGGACCGTAGGCTTCTCCTCTTCCACCTCCTCCTCCTCCAACACCTTCAGTTCCTCCTCCTCCTCATCCTCCTCCTCCTGTTCCACTGGCTTATCTTCTCCCTGCTCCTCCGAAAGCTTAGATCGCGAGGGCTTAGGTGCTACAGACGGCTCCTGAATTAGAAGGGTCATGGTCTTATACCCCTATAATCACATATGCATTACATACAATACACAGGTGCTGGCTAGTGCCAGGAGGTTGGGCAGGTCTAAAGTACAGACTGCCATGCTATCTGGAGATAAATGGAAATTATCATGTTATGGCATGGGTATATCTTTGCTCACCTGAATTCCTAGCACACGCACACAGTAGCCAACCAACCACTGCCAGGCAACTAAAACACATGTGAAGATCCGAACATGTGCAGAAAAAGAGCTCCTTCCTATCGCTAAGCAACTCGTGGTCACCATGTTGGCATGCAAGCGAGCTTAAAGCAACACTTGCACAGTGCAGGTGGAACCATCAACCTCTGGATGCGTAGCTCTGAGTTGTCTGCTTTACCAACAATGAATTCTGGGCTAGACTAATTGGTTGTAATCTCGCATTCCCATAGTGATAATACACACCTTAATTAAAGCACTACCTCTAGTAGTAGTAATCTAGTGTGCTCCATATATGTAGTAATCCAATTTGCACTCTATAGTCATCTAGTGTGCATCTTATAGTAATCTAGTGTGCACTACCACAATAATCTAGTGTGCACCCTATAGATATCTTGAGTGTGCACCCTCTAGTAATCTAGTGTGCACTACCAGAGTAATCTCATGAGCACTACCACAGTAATCTAGTGTGCACTACCACAGTAATCTAGTGTGCACCCTATAGATATCTTGAGTGTGCACCCTCTAGTAATCTAGTGTGCACTACCAGAGTAATCTCATGAGCACTACCACAGTAATCTAGTGTGCACTACCACAGTAATCTAGTGTGCACTACCACAGTAATCTAGTGTGCACTACCACAGTAATCTAGTGTGCACTACCACAGTAATCTAGTGTGCACTACCACAGTAATCTCGTGTGCACTACCACAGTAATCTAGTGTGCACCCTATAGATATCTAGAGTGTGCATCCTATAGTAATCTAGTGTGCAATACCACAGTAATCTAGTGTGCACTACCACAGTAATCTAGTGTGCACTACCACAGTAATCTAGTGTGCACCCTATAGATAGCTAGAGTGTGCATCCTATAGTAATCCAGTGTGCACTACTACAAGTAATCTAGCGTGCACATCCCCATAGTAATATCCCATGACCTCCTATCAACCTTCCACTCACTCACCTTCTTCTCGGTCTTGCGGAGGACGTTTCTGAAGTCTACTTGCTCCCCTTTGCCCTTGGCCTGAGGGAATGCGGCTGTGGTATCCACAGACTTTTTGACAGCAGTGACTTCTCCAGACTTGCGGAGGACGTTCCTGAAGTCCACCTGCTCCCCTTTGCCCTTGGCTTGGGGGAAGGCACTGGTGGTGTTGATCTTAGCTGAGCTGGCCTTCTGGAGCTTCTTACGGAAGTCTCCTCCCTCCACACCTTCCTCTTTCCTGTTCAGGACGTCGGGAGGGACCACTGCTTTGACGGGAGTGCTGGATGTATTTGCAGAGCGTGTTGGTTTGTACTCGTGTTCCTCGGTGTAGGACGCGGAAAAGTCGCGATCCCTGTTCTCATCCTCGTCGGAATCATAGTTCACTCTGACTCCCTCACCAATTTTTTGCTCCTCCTCTTCTTCTTCTTCTTCATATTCTTCTTCTTCTTCCTCCTCTTCCTCTTCAGCATCTATTGCCACTTCCGGTTCTGGTGTAAGTTCCTTGGGAGGGGGCGGAGTGAGTTCCTTGGGAGGGGGCGGAGTGGGTTCTTTGGGAGGGGGTGGAGTGAGCTCTTTGGGAGGGGGTGGAGTGGGCTCTTTGGGAGGGGGTGGAGTGGGTTCTTTGGGAGGGGGTGGAGTGGGTTCTTTAGGAGGGGGAGGAGTTGGCTCTCTTGGTGGGGGTGTGGGCTCCTTTGGGGGTGGAGTGAGCTCCCTGGATGAAGATGCTGCTGGACTGGTGACCCCATTGACCTTTGTCCTACTGGCTGGCAAGGAACTGGGGGTATGGTCCTCGGCGACATTGCCAGATGATGGCATCTCGCCTACGTACATGCATATTAAGACAGAATCATATACAAGCCCTCCACAGTACAACACGGGCCCAGAGCTGCTACAATACATACTTGAGCCCTTCACAGGACAAGACAGGCCCAGAGCTGCTACAATACATACAGCCCTTCACACTAACACAGGCCCAGAGCTGCTACAATACATACAAGCACTTCACACTAACACAGCCCCAGAGCTACTACAATACATACAAGCACTTCACACTAACACAGCCCCAGAGCTACTACAATACATACAGCCATTCACACTAACACAGCCCCAAGCTGCTACAATACATACAAGCACTTCACACTAACACAGCCCCAGAGCTACTACAATACATACAAGCCCTTCACACTAACACAGGCCCAGAGCTGCTACAATACATACAAGCCCTTCACACTAACACAGCCCCAAGCTGCTACAATACATACAAGCCCTTCACACTAACACAGCCCCAAGCTACTACAATACATACAAGCCCTTCACACTAACACAGGCCCAGAGCTGTTACAATACATACAAGCCCTTCACATTAACACGGGCCCAGAGCTGCTACAATACATACAAGCCCTTCACAGGACAAGACAGGCCCAGAGCTGCTACAATACATACAAGCCCTTCACACTAACACAGCCCCAAGCTGCTACAATACATACAGCCCTTCACACTAACACAGGCCCAGAGCTGCTACAATACATACAAGCCCTTCACACTAACAGCCCCAGAGCTGCTACAATACATACAGCCCTTCACACTAACACAGCCCCAAGCTGCTACAATACATACAAGCCCTTCACACTAACACAGGCCCAGAGCTGCTACAATACATACAAGCCCTTCACACTAACACAGCCCCAAGCTGCTACAATACATACAAGCCCTTCACACTAACACAGGCCCAGAGCTACTACAATACATACAGCCCTTCACACTAACACAGCCCCAAGCTGCTACAATACATACAAGCCCTTCACACTAACAGCCCCAAGCTGCTACAATACATACAGCCCTTCACACTAACACGGGCCCAGAGCTGCTACAAACTGTGAACATGAACAGGCAACGTCAGAGTTCTGCTCCAGTGTTGGCTGTGTGTTCAACACATCAGGTTAGCTGCCACTGGGAATTCCAAAGTATCACGTCAGGCTTGTGCAGAAGGCAGGCCAGGTTTACCACACAGCACACTGTGAAACCAATTCCTAAGTAGGACCAAGTCCACCTACTCAGACACCAGATTGTTTTAATGCCTGAATAGAGAGTTTGATTGTGACCTGCAGCTTGGAGGCAGTGACCAGTGCGGCAATCCAGTCACTGGAGTTGAGTTAGTGCGTAAAGTTAGCAGCAAAAAATTCTTTGGTCTAACTACACCATTACTACTGCATCAGGAGTTAAGATGGGTAAATCAATTAGTGGCGAGGTTTGGTTGAATGAAGAGCTATTAACTCCATATTATTATTACCAGTATACTTAGGACATTGCAAATATAATTCTGGCTCTTATCCAAATCTTTCCTGGGGAGACTTTTTCCAGGGTCCTTCAGAACTGGACACAATACAAATCTCTTTAGCGAACAAAGCTATGGCGAAGACTGGCCATAAAAGCCGGTGCTTTTAGGTAGCTTGCTTGCCAAGTTGAGCAGAGAGAAATGCTTGGCAGCAGCGATCATGCCGACTGTCTGCCAACATCTGTTTGCATGTCGGGACTAGTTAGCTACATGCGCCAAGTCAGAGCGGCCAAAAAAATCAAAAATGTCGAAGCCACAACTATAACGACCTTCCACTTTGAGAGCAAGCACAGAACGCACGCACACACCTAATAGAAGGCAGGTTCCAAAAGGGAGACATTCAGTAGGTTGTGCTTGTTCTAAAGAGAGAACACTGTTGTTGTGGGCGTGGTATTTAACAATGCATCTTCCCTGTTTCTGTCCTTTTAACTAGTAGACAAACTTTTCTTAAATAATAATAATAATAGTAGTAGTAGTAGTAGTAGTAGTAGTAGTAGTAGTAGTAATAGTAGTAATTATAACAACAACAACAATAAGGCTAGATCCAGTCAAAATGTCGGAGAAAATTGATTATTGAGAAGTTGTTGTAATTACGTTATGTCAACTAGGAACAAATATAGAAATGCTCAATCAGTTTCCAGATCATGTGAGAAATTAGAGCCTGGACTGTTGACAACCAACACCTACCAGTTAGTAATTGGATACGGCAGAAATAGACTTGTTGTTGACCTGCTAATTTCTAATGAGCGCCAGATGCCGCCCCCAAACCAGTCTTCTAGAGGAGAGTAACATTTCATGTGGACATTGCCCTCAATTATTGCCCTCAATTATTTGCAAACGACTGGATGTTGGGGTCAACATGCAACACCTGACGTGCTCCACTACTGTATGTTTGGGTCAACATGCAACACCTAACATGCTCCAAGTATTGGATGTTGTGGTCAACATGCAACACCTAGCAATTTGGCCTAGGGTCATGGCTAGTGGTAAAGAACTAGACCAGGTCTAGAAGCTTCTGACAAGAACAACCAAACTCCATGAAGGACAAGCTGAGAACTTCTATGTAATTCCAAGAATGTTGGGGTCAACATGCAACACCTGACGTGCTCCACTACTGTATGTTTGGGTCAACATGCAACACCTAACATGCTGTAACTATTGGATGTTGTGGTCAACATGCAACACCTAGCAATTTGGCCTAGGGTCATGGCTAGTGGTAAAGAACTAGACCAGGTCTAGAAGCTTCTGACAAGAACAACCAAACTCCATGAAGGACAAGCTGAGAACTTCTGCTATGTAATTCCAAGAGGCAAGCATCACTCACAAACTCCAAAGGATTTATTTTAATGCTGTAAGTGCAACATACATGACTTTGGCCAGGCCAATTAGAACCAGAGTAGTTTAAAGAAAGCTTTAGGAATTCACCACAGAGTCCATAGCCAGTGTTCTTGCACAATTTGGTTGATATGGAAACTGGCCACAAACTATATCTAACCATACAGAAAGAAATTATGACCTCAATTAAATTTAATCTCTCGATGTTTTCACTAGATGCTCTTTTAGCCTTCCTTAGTAGGAACATGAACTTTGGTCGATCTGTATCATACATGGAGGTTTGCTCACAGAGAAGGAAGTGTTGACGATCTCACCAGATGCACCGCGCATGCCAGTCCCCGATTAGTCATGAACCCAGGGACGAGGATGACACTGTATATGTTTGTGGGTCTAGTCGGTCATAGTACTCAACAACAGTTCCTTGGGCTGGTCCAGTGCTGCCGCGGACCATCCCGTCACGGACGGTCCCGCCACCCTATGGATGTCCTTGCCCGGCTCATCTCAGTCCTACACCTAGCCAGTACCAGGTGGGCAAGATCTTTTGGATGTCCACAGCTGACCCCGGGACCGTCTACGCCATCGCCGGACACACCTGAACAGGTGGCCTCCTCTCTTCCCACAGAATAAAAAGCAACACTAAGTTCACTACCAGTCTGGTCGGGTGCTGCTAACACAACTGTTCTTTTGGAGTCGACAGTGTTGTCCACATAGTACCAAGGAGATGCGTAGTCAATGATTTCACTCTCAGACATGCCAATGCCTCGGTCAAACAGTTGTAAAAGGCCGATATCAGCTTGAAAGAGGAACAGTCAGGACTAAACAAGTCTGGGAACTTGAGAACTGTTTCACAATTATGCAAACAGTAGACTCCACCCAGTTTTTTGTTTTGTTTCGGCAGTTTGTTTTCACTCTGATAAAGAGTCAGGTGACATCATCGACCGACTGCTTGGATGTCATTAGACAACCTCACGAGTAAATCAACTGGTTATGAAATCTTGGGGAAAATATTCTAATGAGTAGCACAGGATTAATGCTTGAATAGCCTTTTAATTGCTGCTAACACATTCACCTCCAGACACGCCTTCCTTTCTTTGGCCCAGATGTCATAATTGAGAAGTGCAGAACCTTAGCTGTCATAATTGAGAAGTGCAGAACCTCAAGTAGACCATTCTGAACACACAGGAAAGACGACCAACATGTCTCGGGAGTTGCTGCATCCTTATAGTCGCATGGATCCACATCACTCTTGCTTGAGGCAGGTTAGTAAGCTCTATGGGGACGCACACTGGACCAACACCACACTGGGTTGAGGCAGGTTGAAGTGGGTTGACAATAGCTCTATGGGGACACTCACTGGACCAACATCACTCTGAGTTGCGGCAGATTACTAAGCTCTATGGGGATGCACACTGGACAACACCACACTGGGTTTAGGCAGGTTGAAGTAGGTTGACAATAGCTCTATGGGGACACACTGGACCAACACCACACTGGGTTGAGGCAGGTTGAAGTGGGTTGACAATAGCTCTACGGGGACACTCACTGGACCAACATCACTCTGAGTTGCGGCATTACTAAGCTCTATGGGGACGCACACTGGACCAACACCACACTGGGTTTAGGCAGGTTGAAGTAGGTTGACAATAGCTCTATGGGGACACACGCTGGACCAACACCACACTGGGTTTGGGCAGGTTGAAGTAGGTTGACAATAGCTCTATGGGGACACACGCTGGACCAACACCACACTGGGTTGGGGCAGGTTGAAGTAGGTTGACAATAGCTCTATGGGTACACACACTGGACCAACATCACACTGGGTGAAGGCAGGTTGAACAATAGCTCTATGGGGACAAACACTGGACCAACATCACACTGGGTTGAGGCAGGTTGAAGTAGGTTGACAATAGCTCTATGGGGACACACACTGGACCAACATCACACTGGGTGGAGGCAGGTTGAAGTAGGTTGACAATAGCTCTATGGGGACACACACTGGACCAACATCACACTGGGTTGAGGCTGGTTGAAGTAGGTTGACAATAGCTCTATGGGGACACACACTGGACCAACATCACACTGGGTTGAGGCAGGTTGAAGTAGGTTGACAATAGCTCTATGGGGACACACACTGGACCAACATCACACTGGGTTGAGGCTAGGTTGACAATAGCTCTATGGGGACACACACTGGACCAACATCACACTGGGTGGAGGCAGGTTGAAGTAGGTTGACAATAGCTCTATGGGGACAAACACTGGACCAACATCACACTGGGTGGAGGCAGGTTGAAGTAGGTTGACAATAGCTCTATGGGGACACACACTGGACCAACATCACACTGGGTTGAGGCTGGTTGAAGTAGGTTGACAATAGCTCTATGGGGACACACACTGGACCAACATCACACTGGGTTGAGGCAGGTTGAAGTAGGTTGACAATAGCTCTATGGGGACACACACTGGACCAACATCACACTGGGTTGAGGCTAGGTTGACAATAGCTCTATGGGGACACACACTGGACCAACATCACACTGGGTGGAGGCAGGTTGAAGTAGGTTGACAATAGCTCTATGGGGACAAACACTGGACCAACATCACACTGGGTGGAGGCAGGTTGAAGTAGGTTGACAGGTTGAAGTAGGTTGACAATAGCTCTATGGGGACAAACACTGGACCAACATCACACTGGGTGGAGGCAGGTTGAAGTAGGTTGACAATAGCTCTATGGGGGCACACACTGGACTAACATCACACTGGGTTGAGGCTGGTTGAAGTAGGTTGACAATAGCTCTATGGGGGCACACACTGGACCAACATCAGACTGGGTTGAGGCAGGTTGAAGTAGGTTGACAATAGCACAAACACTGGACCAACATCACACTGGGTTGAGGCAGGTTGAAGTAGGTTGACAATAGCTCTATGGGGACAAACACTGGACCAACATCACACAGGTTGAAGTAGGTTGACAATAGCTCTATGGGGACAAACACTGGACCAACATCACACTGGGTTGAGGCAGGTTGAAGTAGGTTGACAATAGCTCTATGGGGACAAACACTGGACCAACATCACAGTGGGTTGAGGTGGGCTCCATAAGGACATGCGGCTAGAAAATGTTGGTCCTCTGTGCAATTCGCAATGTAATTTACATTTAACACCTCTGGTCTACAGGAATTAGCAGACACGAGTCACACCTGAGGCACTTAACGAACACTCTACTAATTACTTGGATGGGGAGGGGATAGCACAGACATTTGGATATCCACTCAGCTCTATAGAACTAGCTATTATCATACTTCAGCCTGCCTGAATCCAGGCTGTTGGTCTAGTGTGTGACGCATAGAGCTATTGTAAATTTGCCTCAACCCAATGTGATGTTGTTAGTCCAGTGAATGTCCCCATAGGGCTATTCTCAACCTGCCTCTACCCAATGTGATGTTGGTACAGTGTGTGTCCCCTAGAGCTATTGTCAACCTGTCCAGTAACGTGGATCCATTGCACAGAGTGAACCCACAAATGTGTTCAAACTGTTAGCAGTGCAGCTAAAGTGCCAGTTCAAGTCTGAGTGGAAATTTGGTGTTTCGTAACATAACAACTCAATTGCTCATCACAGAGCTGAATGAGGAAGCAAACGGCAAAGTACAGAGATGTAGCATACCCTCTTACTAGATATACCCAGACAAGAGTACTCCAACACGTACCCCCGTACTAGATATTCCCACACAAGAGTACTCTAGCACATACCCGTACTAGATATTCCCACACAAGAGTACTCCAACACGTACCCCCGTACTAGATATTCCCAGACAAGAGTACTCCAGCACGTACCCCCGTACTAGATATTCCCACACAAGAGTACTCCAGCACATACCCCCGTACTAGATATTCCCACACAAGAGTACTCTAGCACATACCCCCGTACTAGATATTCCCACACAAGAGTACTCCAACACGTACCCCCGTACTAGATATTCCCAGACAAGAGTACTCCAGCACGTACCCCCGTACTAGATATTCCCACACAAGAGTACTCCACAGCACATATCCCGTACTAGATATTCCCACACAAGAGTACTCCAACACGTACCCCCGTACTAGATATTCCCACACAAGAGTACTCCAACACATACCCCCGTACTAGATATTCCCACACAAGAGTACTCCAGCACATACCCCCGTACTAGATATTCCCACACAAGAGTACTCCAACACATACCCCCGTACTAGATATTCCCAGACAAAAGTACTCCAGCACATACCCCCGTACTAGATATTCCCACACAAGAGTACTCCAGCACATATCCCCGTACTAGATATTCCCACACAAGAGTATTCCAACACATACCCCCGTACTAGATACACCCACACAAGAGTACCCTAGCACATAAGTCACCATGACTATCGGGAGTCAATGGTGTGCTTAGTATTAAAATAAAATTAGCCAGAGTAATGGCATAATGACAATCTTGTATCCATATCCCAAACTATATGTTACCTAGTAGCTACCCCATACCAGGACCCCATTACCAGAGACCCTGATTGTTTGTGTTCCTAATTACCTTCCAGATCCTCATGAAGGTCCTGAGAATCGGAATAGAACATCAATCCGGAGGAGTGGGGAGCCAACCGAGACAAAATCAATTTGGAGGAGATGGTTGTGTATTGATTGAATGAAGGCGAGAGGTGTGTGCAAGTGTGTGAAACAAAATGGTCATGCTTGACAGGAGTTAGTCATTAGTAGAATGTAGTTGACCTGCCAAGGAAATAGTGCGGCAAAGTACAACACCACGCCCACACCCTAACATGCCGTCACAAAATGATAGCAATCACGTGGTTGATAAAAACTCATCATGTGACAGTCATGTGATCTCGATGCAGTCGCCATACATATCATAGAAGAGTACTCGCTACAGGCAATAATTTAATTATTTAAACAGCCGCCAGCCTGTGTGGTTGCCAGTGTGGTTAACACATGCTTTGTGTGGCACATTCCAACGACCATCTTTGGAACAATGCTTCATCCGTCTAGGAAAAATGGCAAGAAGTGGTGTAGACAGTGCTCCGAGGTAGAAAACCAGATAAGTCTGAGTGGACACACTCACACAACACATCGGTCACACAGATGGGAAAGAGATAAAAATAAATAAAAAAATAAAAAAATTAAATCACTGTTCCTGGTCCATTAGTAACAAACCCAGTGCAGTGCTCTATCGCCCACCACGTGGCATAACACACTGTAGCGTAACAAGGTGCAGCAAACCTGTTAATTAAATCTGACATCACATTTTCATCAAGCATGGGTAGTTTGTGCTTAGCTGACTTCAACAACAATCCTTCACCCCACATAATAACCATATCTTGGAATGCCTCAAAAGTCTTGTCAATTGATCCAACAAAGCACCCACAAGAATGACTCTACATCGGCAGTGAGGCCCATTAGGGCAAGACTAATGCATCCTAGTACCAAAAAGCACGGCACTTTTCTGGCAATGCCAAATCTCATTTGGCATTCTTGGCTTCCACATTGCTCTACAAGGGAGGACACTCCTCCCTATTATGGGCAAGGTGGGAAGGAGACAGGAGAAAAATGCACGCCAATGAGAGACCTGCCATGAGAATTATAGTACGCTGTGTTCTGAAGGCTGCCCACGGCACTTACATTCCTTCCACTTTGATCGGAGAGGTAAGAACTGACAGATCCACGAGGTGATGCAGATCTCAACTGCGTGCTTGTGGTGTCAGAGGTATCCAACTTTCTGTCAGAGGTGTCCGACTTTCTGACAGAGGAAGTCCGCGAGGACTTGAGGTAGCTGGTCGTGGCTGTACACTGAGGGATTTCTACTTTAGAGATATTATCCGTGCTCACTTTATTGGGAAGGACGTTTCCTGTGACAGAGTTAGGGATGGCTACAGTAGTAGGGGCCTGGTAACCAGCTCTCCGGTAGTTGGCACTTCCCACTTTCTTACGATCAGGCCCACTTTTCTGCTTTCGAATGGCCTTACGAATGGCCGATCTTTCTTCATAATTTGTAGCATCACTCAGCTACACATACATATATAATAATAATGTGTGTGTGTGCATGTGTGTGTGTGTGTGATATGATAACTTGCTTCAGACTTCAGAAAAGATACAAATACTGCACCCTTGTAATCAACAAATGACCTGTCAGGTCATGAACAGGTAAATGTTACCCAGTTACTGCATGAATAAGGCTAGCTGGCTATGAATAAGGCTTGGTTACAGCTGCCTGTGAATCAAGTCGTATCAATATCATTTTGGGCCCCAATTTACAGGATGTGGTCTTTATGGAGGATCACACACAGCGAGACAGACACACTCGAACACAGCTGCTAGGTTTACCGTTAGTCAGAGCTATCTAATACAGTTGCCGTTTAGTAGCAATGGCGACGCCACTTGCATGAAACAGAAACCACAGGTCAGCTGGAATTCTAACTAGTTATGTAGCTAGGCAGCAATTATGCAAACATACCAATTCCTTGAGCTGGGCCTCGTTCATTGCTTCGTAGTCTGCCATCTTCGCTTGCAAAATTGTGTCAGAGGTCCTTTTGTTTGAGGACGTCTATTTAGCTAGCATAGAGTGGAGCTTTACGGAACCTTGTAGGGAGACCTTACACAGCTCGCTCTGCAGGGTACTGGATACTGGGACTGGAAGTGACTCTCGCTTTTAGCCTAAGGATGCTTATAGGGAGTGCGGGGTTACAGGACTATCACCACATCAAAGCACCGGAAATGGTCTCACGGTGCAAGTCCGTAATTACGACTATCCGACTCTGCACTGGTATCAAAACCCTTATCCCAGGGGTGGGGATTACTTATGAAAAATGAAAACCCTCACATGCTACATTTTGGAAATGTATTGGGGGTTTGCACACTGGCAAAACTAGGTCTTGTCTTGGCTCAATTACTACATACTATTTTAGAAAATTACTATTTTAGAAAATCACTATTCACAAATTAGTAATTTAACTGTTGGGTGGTATATATATATATATATATATATCAGAATCCAGGATGCCCCCTTTTTCTTGAACTTCCTGACTCATTGCTCTCCTTGGCAGTAGACAAAGGTAGCACTTGATCTTCACTCTGATCACCTCTGCTCCTTAATAATTGAGGTGTGTAGAAAGTCTCCTTCTCTCCTTGCTTCTCTAACTCCTCATCCTCCACCTCCTCATAGCCATCACCAGCCGAGTTATCGATATCCTCCAGCTGACTGCTTGAGAGGGAGACAAGTTCTCTTAGAGCTTTTGCATCTTGAGACAACTCCAGCCCATCATCGCACAGGTCCCTGACACCGTCTTCCTGTGATGCGCATACCAAATTGTAATTCAAATTATCATAGTAATCAAGTAAGGAGTGCATATCACAAATGGTGTATGGTGTCCTTCGTGTAAAAGAAGACTGACCAAGAACCAGTTGCAGATAATCGTTACGACCTTTGAAGTCTACCTTCCTGTTTTAATGAACAGGACCTACATGATTGGGGTTTCAAAATCACTAACATCGTCTACTACAACACTCGGTGTAATACTACCAAGTGAAGATATATGGGTGAATCGGTTTCCATTGTTGGAGGGGATTCACAAGGAACCAGCCGCAGTGAATAGGGTGACCAATAACACCGTCTAATTCTAATTTATTAAACCCATTTGTATGGCAAAGGATTTTGAAATGAAAGAAAGGGTAGAACCACTGTTTCGTACAACCCAAGAAATGGTCGGGTGTAGCATACACGGTACTCACTGTCACTTGAAAGGATGCCACCATTTGTTTCCTGCTCGGTGATTTGTAGAGCATGGCGCATCGCTGAGACTGCTGCCAAAAAAGAACAACTCTGACAGTGCATGCATGACCCCAGCTCTCGCCTGGGTGGGGGGAGATGGAGGGGGGAAGGGTGGGAGATGGAAGGGGGTGGTGGGAGATGGAGGGGGAAGAGTGCATCATCAAGCAGACTATTTTTTTACATCATCAACTCAACCTAAAGCTGGGACCAGTTGAACGGAAGTGTGATCTTGCGGGTGCTGTTTAGTAGTCATCTGATTGGTCAGCACGACCTAAGTCAATCAAACAAGTAAATTATGTTTCGCCATAAAAAAACATTATGTACGGCAATGCTTCTTGTGGAAGCCACGAGTATCAGGTTTTGGGTGATCCTACCCAGAATCCGGTTCCTCATTCCCATGTCCTCAAACCCATGCCGGAATGGAGACGCAATGCTGTCAATGACTATCAGTCTCACCTAGTGCAAAGCAACAACAGTGAAATACATACAGTGTGACTATGATCGTGTCAAGGATGTTCAGTGCTCTCGCCACCTTCCCAGAACATTGTGGGCGTCCTGAGATACATGGGGTTGTAGCGGATGTTGATGACAGACTATACAGCATGAGCACTAGAAGATTTGTATCACCGGATACCAAAGTCCAGGAATGCACCTAGTCCTGGCCTGGAATACACCTAGTCCCTGGCTGGAATGCACCTAGTCCTGGCCCTGGAATACACCTAGTCCTGGCCCTGGAACACACCTAGTCCTGGCCCTGGAATACACCTAGTCCTGGCCCTGGAATGCACCTAGTCCTGGCCCTGGAATACACCTAGTACTGGCCCTGGAACACACCTAATCCTGGCCCTGGAATACACCTAGTCCTGGCCCTGGAATACACCTAGTCCTGGCCCTGGAATACACCTAGTCCTGGCCCTGGAACACACCTAGTCCTGGCCCTGGAATACACCTAGTCCTGGCCCTGGAATACACCTAGTCCTGGCCCTGGAATACACCTAGTCCTGGCCCTGGAATACACCTAGTCCTGGCCCTGGAATACACCTAGTCCTGGCCCTGGAATACACCTAGTCCTGGCCCTGGAATACACCTAGTCCTGGCCCTGGAATACACCTAGTCCTGGCCCTGGAATACACCTAGTCCTGGCCCTGGAATACACCTAGTCCTGGCCCTGGAATACACCTAGTCCTGGTCTGGAATACACCTAGTCCTGGCCGTGGAATACACCTAGTCCCTGGCCCTGGAATGCACCTAGTCCTGGCCCTGGAACACACCTAGTCCTGGCCCTGGAATACACCTAGTCCTGGCCCTGGAATACACCTAGTCCTGGCCCTGGAATACACCTAGTCCTGGCCCTGGAATACACCTAGTCCTGGCCCTGGAATACACCTAGTCCTGGCCCTGGAATACACCTAGTCCTGGCCCTGGAATACACCTAGTCCTGGCCCTGGAATACACCTAGTCCTGGCCCTGGAACACACCTAGTCCTGGCCCTGGAATACACCTAGTCCTGGCCCTGGAATACACCTAGTCCTGGCCCTGGAACACACCTAGTCCTGGCCCTGGAATACACCTAGTCCTGGCCCTGGAATACACCTAGTCCTGGCCGTGGAATACACCTAGTCCTGGCCCTGGAACACACCTAGTCCTGGCCCTGGAATACACCTAGTCCTGGCCCTGGAATACACCTAGTCCTGGCCCTGGAATACACCTAGTCCTGGCCGTGGAATACACCTAGTCCTGGCCCTGGAATGCACCTAGTCCTGGCCCTGGAATACACCTAGTCCTGGCCCTGGAACACACCTAGTCCTGGCCCTGGAATACACCTAGTCCTGGCCCTGGAATACACCTAGTCCTGGCCCTGGAATACACCTAGTCCTGGCCCTGGAATACACCTAGTCCTGGCCCTGGAATACACCTAGTCCTGGCCCTGGAATACACCTAGTCCTGGTCTGGAATACACCTAGTCCTGGCCGTGGAATACACCTAGTCCCTGGCCCTGGAATGCACCTAGTCCTGGCCCTGGAATACACCTAGTCCTGGCCTGGAATACACCTAGTCCTGGCCCTGGAATACACCTAGTCCTGGTCTGGAATACACCTAGTCCTGGCCGTGGAATACACCTAGTCCTAGCCTAGTCCTGGCCCTGGAATGCACCTAGTCCTGGCCCTGGAATGCACCTAGTCCTGGCCCTGGAATGCACCTAGTCCTGGCCCTGGAATACACCTAGTCCTGGCCCTGGAATACACCTAGTCTTGGCCCTGGAATACACCTAGTCCTGGCCCTGGAATACACCTAGTCCTGGCCCTGGAATACACCTAGTCCTGGCCCTGGAATACACCTAGTCCTGGCCCTGGAATACACCTAGTCCTGGCCCTGGAATACACCTAGTCCTGGCCCTGGAATACACCTAGTCCTGGCCTGGAATACATCTAGTCCTGGCCCTGGAATGCACCTAGTCCTGGCCCTGGAATACACCTAGTCCTGGCCTGGAATACACCTAGTCCTGGCCCTGGAATACACCTAGTCCTGGTCTGGAATACACCTAGTCCTGGCCCTGGAATACACCTAGTCCTGGCCCTGGAATACACCTAGTCCTGGCCCTGGAATACACCTAGTCCTGGCCCTGGAATACACCTAGTCCTGGCCCTGGAATACACCTAGTCCTGGCCCTGGAATACACCTAGTCCTGGCCCTGGAATACACCTAGTCCTGTCCTGGAATACACCTAGTCCTGGCCCTGGATTACACCTAGTCCTGGTCTGGAATACACCTAGTCCTGGCCGTGGAATACACCTAGTCCTGGCCCTGGAACACACCTAGTCCTGGCCCTGGAATACACCTAGTCCTGGCCCTGGAATACACCTAGTCCTGGCCCTGGAATACACCTAGTCCTGGCCGTGGAATACACCTAGTCCTGGCCCTGGAATACACCTAGTCCTGGCCCTGGAATACACCTAGTCCTGGCCCTGGAATACACCTAGTCCTGGCCCTGGAATACACCTAGTCCTGGTCTGGAATACACCTAGTCCTGGCCGTGGAATACACCTAGTCCCTGGCCCTGGAACACACCTAGTCCTGGCCCTGGAATACACCTAGTCCTGGCCCTGAAACACACAGGACTAGTCCTGGAGCTCTATAGCCCATAGAATACCCCTAGCATCGATGTACAGTCAGTCAACCAGCAGTAAGGAGCATTCCAGGAATAGTCCTAAGCATCCCAGGAATCCAATACGTCTACAGAAGGTTGTGGCAGTACTAGACATGAAGCACTCTAGACATAAGCAGAAATATAATTATTACATCCTACGACATTGTCTGCATTCAAACTTAGCATTATAGCTGTATACACATGATATATACATACATATATATATCGATGCACACACACACAGGCATACTTCACCCTGCTTGCCTGGCACTGCATAACAATGATGGCTGGGTACGTAGCTTCACATTCCTTCCTAATGATGGGTGGGATTACTGACAGATTCCTTGGCTGCAACCCAAAGTCGCCTACACACAAAGTTGTACCCTTTAGGCATTTCATTTATCATGGGAGGCCACAGCCGTAGAGAGCCATATAAGGAAGTCACTGAATCAGGGAACGAAAAACAGGAGATGTTGTGGTCGCACGTGTGTGTGTGTGTGTGTGTGTGTTCCTGGGATTCCACAGTATTGTTCGTTATATATGTGCAGTATATATACAGCATATATACAGTATACAGTATATATTTTATATACAGTATATACACAGTATATATTCAGTATATATATAGTATATATACACAGTATATATACAATACATGTATATATATACAGTATATATACCGTATATATATACAGTATATATACAGTATATAATATATAGTATGTATATACAGTGTGTGTATATATATATATACACAGTATATATAGTATATATATATACACAGTATATATACTATATATATATATATATATATATATACTTAGAAGGTAGTTTGCTGAGAAGGCTACAAATAGTGCTCAATGCTGTATTAAATATATATATATATATATATATACACATGTATACAGTAATATTATATACCTTGGGTTTCTGGGTCAAGATCTGGGGGAGGAGGTTGACCAGCGCCACCAGCTCGACATAGTCATGGCAACGGAAGTAGTGCATGCCTCGTAGTATCACTTCCACACTAAACCTTTGCGCTTCCTCTGCAAGAAAGGAAATTAATCACCACACACGACAAAGATACCCTCAACCAGTTTTCCCTGCAGATCCAATGTAACTGATGAGCAATATCTAGTGGCAACGATGTCTTGGCGCAACTTGTTGGAACATGTCATCTTATGGCCCAATACAAAATGGTTGACCTGTCCTTAATTAAGCTAGTGGACACATGTTTAACTAGCCCTTCAGCCATTTTAAGCAGCTCATGTGCTCTGTTATTCATCGGGGAGATCAGATATTTCTCTTCTGGAGTAAGTGAAGTAAAGGGCTTACTCAACCTTCTACCAATGGCAGGAGAGGAACTGTGTTCTATAATTATAAAGTCAAGGTTGTGCTGAAGGATTCCTTGTCCAGAACTCTTAATGGGTTATAAGAGAGGGTGCCATGAATGTACTACAACCTTCTCCTATGTATAAGTCATCCAGAGGATTTCTGGGTTGCTTTGGACTATGCCGGATGTCCACAGGGAGGTTGACTGACTATACAGTATGGGTCTTAGATTACATGTGACCCCAGGATGCTCCCCAGGATACCTGGAACTATGCCGGATGTTCACAAGAAGGGTGACTGACTATACAGCATGGGTCTTGGATTACTTGCACCCCAGGATACTTGGGACTGTGCCAGGTGTTTCTAGCCAGAGCCCTAGAATAGCTCTAATGCTATGCCAAGCCTTGGAATCTCCCTACTCATAGAACATGCCCAGACTTAGCCAGTCGTAGCTCTAGGATATCCCTAGGATATCCCTAGGCACTAGCCCTGCCAGTCCCCCAAATATCCCAAATGGCCCCAGGAAACCCTAGCCATATAATACTTCCCCAGCACTGATTCCAGGTAGTTGAGCAGATGAATATCCCTAGATATCCCAAGTATCCCTGGAATCCCAAGATGTCCCAGGAAGCGCAGTGTCTGGTCGTGTGCTGAACATGCTTGCTTCAAGTAAGGAATGCCTCTGGTCATTCCTGATCCAGACGATTGCATCTGTGAAATATAATCCACCTCATCTGGCACTGGTAGCGAGAACTGTCTGATCTGTGAAGCTTGAAAAGAAGAACTCCACTATTGGTGGACGAGCATTTAAAATACATATTTTTTAAAGTATTGAAGAGATCACTCTTTACTGAAAATTATTTTCAGTGGATTTTATTTTTGTCTAGGCAGCGCAGTGCTAAGACGTTGTGCGTTGGAAGTAGGTATCTATTGGAAAACCATCATTCACCCACAGTGGAGCATATAGAGAGTGCTCAGACATGCTATTCACATCCTAGCAGAGAAGATCGAAGCCGGGCCACACAAAACGGCTGACAGAAATGTGAGAAACAGATTGAAGAAGGATCCCAGACCAGGCCCAAGAGAAAGACAAGAGCACCGTCTAGATTTGTGCAGAGAAAAAAGTAGGGAACCCTGGGGTAGTGACAGCAACGTGGACGTGGGCCGAGACAGAATGGATGCGAGGAGAGAGCAGCACGACAATAACATACGACGCTAATAATACAGTCCCCTGAGCAGCGCCAACAACACCGAGGGGAGAGGGGTATGTCGGGAGAGAGCAGGAGAGCCGAGCAGCAGCACCTATACAGGCTGACGAGACAAAGTGACGTGCCAGGAGAGAGCACTTATACAGGCTTATGATTTGCTGAGACATTCCTGGCTTCTTTTTTTCCCCCCAACAATTAAGGCTTCTCTTGTTCTAGTCAATGTGCAGGCCATGGCGCCACTCAACAGGTTTCTGGTGGTTCAACATGTCAGCCTCAGATTGGGTTAGAAGGCTCCACCATAACCCATAAGTACATGATTAGGAGGTCCCAGACTCTGGATAAGTATGACTCTGGTAGGATGTTCCACTACCAGAAAAGAAAGCACAGAGAACAAATAGAGCCGTTTTTAAATATAAAATTATAAATCGTCAACTACGAATGCTGTGGAACTTGCAGAGCTCCAAAATAAGGACACACCATTATATGTATATATATATTTCCAAATTTGATATTAACCCTGTGTGCCCACCTTAATTGGAATTGCAGGCACTGGTTAATAAGTAAATAAATACTGTACATGTGAAGTAGGTGGAGCTAAGATTGCCTATAATTAGAGCCCTCTTCTTATAGACATAGCTCGATGATTATACATGTGTGGCATGGCCTCAGCCAAACTCCATAAGCCAGGTATCTTTAGGGACAAGGAGGAGGCCCAATACACGGGCAAACACGCATACATACGGACGATTGCACCACCATGCTTTATGCATGTGCGGAGGAAGGGGGAGGGGGAGGGGGAGGGGTGATTAAAGGCCAGTGTTTTCGCAGAAGTGCAGCAGCATACTGCGAAGGTATGCAGCCAGCCACGCAGCACACTTGTATCCATGCGTGCAGCACTTCGAAGGTACGGGATAGTCTCAACCATCTCAGTAAGGTCTGGCCTTGCACGACCATCTCAGTAAGGTCAGGCCTTACGACCATCTCAGTAAGGCCACCTTGCACGACCATCTCAGTAAGGCCTGGCCTTGCACAACCATCTCAGTAAGGCCACCTTGCATGACCATCTCAGTAAGGCCAGGCCTTGCACGACCATCTCAGTAAGGTCTGGCCTTGCACGACCATCTCAGTAAGGCCAGGCCTTGCACGACCATCTCAGTAAGGCCAGGCCTTGCACGACCATCTCAGTAAGGTCAGGCCTTGCACGACCATCTCAGTAAGGTCTGGCCTTGCACGACCATCTCAGTAAGGCCAGGCCTTGCACGACCATCTCAGTAAGGCCAGGCCTTGCACGACCATCTCAGTAAGGTCAGGCCTTGCACGACCATCTCAGTAAGGCCAGGCCTTGCACGACCATCTCAGTAAGGTCTGGCCTTGCACGACCATCTCAGTAAGGTCTGGCCTTGCACGACCATCTCAGTAAGGCCAGGCCTTGCACGACCATCTCAGTAAGGCCAGGCCTTGCACGACCATCTCAGTAAGGTCAGGCCTTGCACGACCATCTCAGTAAGGCCAGGCCTTGCACGACCATCTCAGTAAGGTCTGGCCTTGCACGACCATCTCAGTAAGGTCAGGCCTTGCACAACCATCTCAGTAAGGCCAGGCCTTGCTCAACCATCTCAGTAAGGCCAGGCCTTGCACAACCATCTCAGTAAGGTCAGGCCTTGCTCAACCATCTCAGTAAGGTCTGGCCTTGCACAGCCATCTCAGTAAGGCCTGGCCTTGCACAACCATCTCAGTAAGGCCAGGCCTTGCACAACCATCTCAGTAAGGCCTGGCCTTGCACAACCATCTCAGTAAGGCCAGGCCTTGCACGACCATCTCAGTAAGGTCAGGCCTAGCACAACCATCTCAGTAAGGCCAGGCCTTGCACAGCCATCTCAGTAAGGCCAGGCCTTGCATAACCATCTCAGTAAGGCCAGGCCTTGCACAGCCATCTCAGTAAGGTCAGGCCTTGCACGAACATCTCAGTAAGGCCTGGCCTTGCACGAACATCTCAGTAAGGTCAGGCCTTATAACCATCTCAGTAATGTTAACTATGACACACATCACCCACTACTTAAAGATGTGACAACGAGGAAGATCTGAAGCTGCTCGCAATCCTACATGTAGGCATCCGAGTCGAGGTCAAGGGAGTACAATCTCAAGTTGATTATTGAGATGGTTATTCTAACTTAGTCTCCAACTGAACGGCTTCCATCTAGTTGTGTTGCCATGCCATTGTCTTAGCTGACCGAAATATTGGACAGTGCGCTCCAACTTGCAATGGATCATCACAAATAATTGCACAGTAGCCACTGAAAAGGACCGTACACTACCTGGAACACTTCCATGGATAGAAAACACTTAGTTCATGGAACACTCATTTTTATGGAACATCATGGAACACTAATTTTTATGGAACAAACATCATGGAACTCTCATCTTTATGGAACAAACATCATGGAACTCTCATTTTTATGGAACAAACATCATGGAACTCTCATTTTTATGGAACATCATGGAACACTCATTTTTATGGAACATCATGGAACGCTCATTTTTATGGAACGCTCATATTCATGGAACTCTATTTTCATGGAACGCTCATTTATATGGAATGCTCATATTCATGGAACTCTTATTTTTATGGAACACTCATTTTTAGGGAACGCTCATATTCATGGGACTCTTATTTTCATGGGACACTTATTTTTATGGAACACTCATTTTTATGGAACTCTATTTTCATGGAACATCATGGAACACTCATTTTTATGGAACAAACATCATGGAACTCTCATTTTTATGGAACAAACATCATGGAACTCTCATTTTTATGGAACAAACATCATGGAACTCTCATTTTTATGGAACATCATGGAACACTCATTTTTATGGAACAAGCATCATGGAACTCTCATTTTTATGGAACAAGCATCATGGAACTCTCATTTTTATGGAACAAACACTCATTTTTATGGAACATCATGGAACACTCATTTTTATGGAACAAGCATCATGGAACTCTCATTTTTATGGAACAAACATCATGGAACTCTCATTTTTATGGAACAAACATCATGGAACTCTCATTTTTATGGAACATCATGGAACACTCATTTTTATGGAACAAACATCATGGAACTCTCATTTTTATGGAACGTCATGGAACTCTCATTTTTATGGAACATCATGGAACACTCATTTTTATGGAACGCTCATATTCATGGAACTCTATTTTATGGAACACTAATTTTTATGGAACGCTCATTTTTATGGAACTCTATTTTCATGGAACGCTCATTTTTATGGAACGCTCATATTCATGGAACTCTTATTTTTATGGAACACTCATTTTTATGGAACGCTCATATTCATGGGACTCTTATTTTCATGGGACACTTATTTTTATGGAACGCTCATTTTTATGGAACTCTATTTTCATGGAACGCTCATTTTTATGGAACGCTCATATTCATGGAACTCTTATTTTTATGGAACACTCATTTTTATGGAACATCATGGAACTCTATTTTCATGGAACGCTCATTTTTATGGAACTCTTATTTCCATGGAACGTGTTTACTGCAATATGAAAAGGTAGATGCAAACATCAAGAAGATCCTAGAATTACAGAAGACGTGTCAGGTGCATGCCTTCCAAACAAGAAGAACTGGCCGGCTTATTCTGAAGGTGCTATAGCTGCAATTGAAGGTGCTATAGCTGCAAATGAACTTTCTAAAATGCCAGAATACTACATATATAATGTACATGCTGTATACCATAAAAGCTCCAATTATGCGTCAAAATTATTTCCAAGCTCAATTTCTAATGACGGACGTCGATAATTTCCATTTTTGCGGGTTTCATTTGTCTATCGTCCTCTTTCCATTCCACGTCACAATCACATCTACGGCCATTGCTGCAGGAGGTTTGTTCATTTACCTCCAGGGTATATAGTGGTAACCACGTGCAGCTAAGTACATGGACTTCTCGAATCGGTGAAGTAGATACAATGGCTTCAGAGTGCAGCAATCCTCGTATTATTCTAAATATGCACCATTTTCTATTATTTTGTTATGTTCATTGTTTTGTTATGATCACGGTGAAACTTTTTTTTCATTTTTTTTTATGGGCAGGGTTTCACTTGCCCCCCTTGGAACCTTTTTTGCCCCCCCCCCCCCTCCCCCTTCCCCCCGTGGAAATTGTATTATTAAAATTCATTAGAAATTTTGTCACATCTTTAACCATCATGCCCCCCCCTTCCCCTTAATATCCAGATTTCTCCAGTTGCCCCCCCTTGGACAATTTTCTAAATGAAACCCTGATGGGTATCAGTATATAGATTGAGAATTATATTTCCATGGTGCATAATTAGCTTTTATGGTAACCAGGTCATTAACAAGATTGTGACTTGCTTGGGGTGAATGCTTTGACCAACCAGGAAACAGGATTCAAGCTGGAGGACTCAGCCCTGGTCAGCCCTCAACCTGGACATCTCAACCCTGGGGGATCCAACCCTGGAGGATCCAACCCTGGGGGATTCAACCCTGGAGGATTTAACCATGGGGGATTCAACCCTGGAGGTTCAACCCTGAAGGATTCAACCTTGAAGGATTCAACTCTGGGGGATACAACCCTGGAGAATTCAACCCTGGAGGTTCAACCCTGGAGGTTCAACCCTGGGGGATTCAACCCTGGAGGATTCAACCCAGAAGGATTCAACCCTGGAGGATTTAACCCTGGGGGTTTCAACCCTGGGGGATTCAACCTTGGAGGATTCAACCCTGGAGGATTCAACCTTGGAGGATTTAACCCTGGGGGATTTAACCCTGGGGGATTCAACCCTGGAGGATTCAACCCAGAAGGATTCAACCCTGGAGGATTTAACCCTGGGGGATTCAACCCTGGGGGATACAACCCTGGAGGATTCAACCCTGAAGGATTCAACCCTGAAGGATTTAACCCTGAGGGATTCAACCCTGGGGGATTCAACCTTGGAGGATTCAACCCTGGGGGATTCAACCCTGGAGGATTCAACTCTGGAGGTTCAACCCTGACCCTGAAGGATTCAACCGTGGGGGATTCAACCCTGGAGGATTCAACCTTGGAGGGTTCAACTTTGGGGGATTCAACCCAACCCTGGAGGATCCAACCCTGGAGGATCCAACCCTGGAGGATTCAACCCTGGGGGATTCAACCCTGGAGGATTCAACCATGGAGGTTCAACCCTGAAAGATTCAACCCTGAGGGATTCAACCCTGGGGGATTCAACCCTGGGGGATTCAACCCTGGAGGTTCAACCCTGAAGGATTCAACCTTGAAGGATTCAACTCTGGGGGATACAACCCTGGAGGATTCAACCCTGGAGGTTCAACCCTGAAAGATTCAACCCTGAAGGATTCAACCGTGGGGGATTCAACCCTGGAGTTTCAACCCTGGAGGATTCAACCTTGGAGGGTTCAACTCTGGAGGATTCGAACCTAGAGCAACACATGATCTATTTTATTTTGTAATCTGAATGACTTAAAACACAGGCATACTGTACAAGTAGATTTGTATATGACTCATAACTTTGGCACATGTGGCTGGAGCGCCATACAGACCTAGGGATGTCGAGCCAATGTCAATCTTTCATGCATGAGAATTATGACCAAAGACCAGACACTACTATGTACAGGTAAGTTACTTACAATGAACGAGACAGGACCCACTCAAAAGTCACGCTGGCGAGCAGGCCCAGGAATGCCAACGGCAACTAAAGGGCTGGTGTTTGCCCAAACACTTCCCTTGTGTGTTCCTTTTAAGAAGTTAACCTTACAGAGTCACATTTCATTTCAGTGTGTGCTGGGAAATAGTTGCTATTCACTATTGACACAACAAAGACATTTGCCAAAAAAAATTGTAAGGATTTCATGATGGAGATTGCAATATAAGCACTCTATCTGGTCCAACCTTGCCTTCCTAGCTCGAGCTATACAATGCAACTCTAGTTCAAAGCCAATCACTATTAGCGAATACAAATGGTGTACACGCATACCCCGGTGAAGGGCATGCCCACATAGCGTAAAATTGAGGGATAGGGACGGAGTGCCGTGGGATTAAATAACTGCTAGTGAAGTGGCAAGGCGTGGCACATCATATCAGGAATAGAAGTGGCCTCTTTCTTCCGGACACTTCAAATACAATCGGCTCCATTGCATAGGGTTTAGTTCCACTCAATTGCCATCACTGAGAAGTGTGTCCCAGAAGGGATCTTTAGAAATGCACCAAACCCTGCCTCAGGCCCTGCCTCAGGCCCTGCCTCAGGCCCTGCCTCAGGATCTCTTGACTGGTAGCAACTGACTGAGCCAGTTAACTTGTTAGAACTTCACCCTTGACCTGGCTAGAGTCCCACTCCTACTCTATAATTACGTCACTCAGTCTTAGGCAGAGCTCTGAAGGAAGGAGGGGGTAGGAGGGGGTGAAGGAGGGGGTAGGAGGGGTGAAGGAGGGGGTAGGAGGGGGTAGGAGGGGGTAGGAGGTGGTAGGAGGGGTAGGAGGGGGTAGGAGGGATGTATCTCACAAATTCCAGATCCCACGCACTACGGTGAATCTGAAGTTAACGCAAACATCTGAAACTTGTTATGTGTGGCCTAGTCATGCTGTGTTCTCCTCTATCAACATTGTGTGTGGCCCAGTCATGCTGTGTTCTCCTCTATCAACATTGTGTGTGGCTCAGTCATGCTGTGTTCTCCTCTATCAACATTGTGTGTGGCTCAGTCATGCTGTGTTCTCCTCTATCAATATATCAACATTGTGTGTTGTCTAATCATGCTGTATGAAACAAGTTGCCTCCCCCCCCCCCCCCCCCCCCCCCCCCCCCCCCCCACACACACACAGACAAGACACACACACACATGCACATTCATACAAACAAAAATATTTTTCTTGGCTGACAAGCTGACAAGAAAGAAAGGAAATGAGAGCACCTATGTAAACCAACTATCTAGACGACCCTTTACCCATTACACAATTTTTCGGTGGTAAAGGGTCATTTAAATGCTGCATGGGTGCAGTTGGTTCCTCTCCTTTTTGACAGGTCAATTTAATGCAGTTGTTTGTTTAAAAAGATTAATTTTTAAAAAAATGTTGTTGTTCCAAGTTGTTTGTTGTTGTTATAGTTAAGTGAGCGGCGGAGGACAACACAGAGTCACAGTTCTACAAAATCCAACTCAGGGACTGCAGAACCTTTCTGGCTCACTTCTTCCTGCTATACATTGCACATATCAGCACATGCCACATCTTGTTGCCATTGTTGGCTATACCCTCCATACACACGACCCACTTCAAGGACCTGGTAACAGTAGCACAGGAGAACTCCACCTACCAAACATCAGATGTTTGGGTGGCTCCTTACCCACCACTTCATTCCATAATCGAGACACACGTTAGTCGGGGATGTGCATTGGAACATTTGTAGTCGAGTTTTTATTATATTGTGAGCAAGTTATGCGAGAGAAGGGGACACATGAATCTTGAAGATGAATTTCAAAGGTTAACTTTTTTGGTCAGCCAGTTAACTACCTTATCAAAGGATTTAAGGCAGGTTGGGGCTTATAGTGATCGTCACCACCACCACCACCACCACCACCATCACCACCCACCACCACCACCACACCATTTAGAGAGCTAAGAAGCTGCCAGAGTTTTATCTGAGATATAAACTTGGTTTATTAATTATGTGTTTGGGTTACTTTTGGGGGGGGGGGGGGGGGGGGGGGGAACTGTAGTTCTAGCCTTCACTGTGCAATTTTAGAGTAGCTCTAAAACTGTAGGTAGTTGCACATCCTACCAGTCACACTTCTCCAGAGTCTGGGTCCTCCTAATCGCGTACTTATAGGGTTATGGTGGAGCCTTCTAACCCAATCTGAGGCTGACATGTTGACCACCAGAAACCTGTTGAGTGGTGCCATGGCCTGCACATTCACTAGAACTAGAGAAGCCTTAAATGTCTCAGCGAATCATAAGCCTGTATATGTGCTCTCTCCTGGCACGTCACTTTGTCTCATCAGCCTGTATAGGTGCTGCTGCTCGGCTCTCCTACTCTCTCCCATTTATTAACCCCTTCATTGATGAATAATAACAAAAAGAAAAGAAAAAACAACGAGCTTGGATCTCGACTAGAACTCACATTGGCAGCCTCTTATTAGCTACTAAAAACGTTATAAACTCCAAATGTTCCAGTGCACGGCCATGACTACTCTGTTTCTCGTTGGCAGAATAAAACTGAACATTATCTACTAGTAATTGAGATCCACAGCTTCTATGCATTGCAGCATAGTCATACCTCTTTCCTCAGTCGTATTTGCCACGCTGGCAATGTGGCGTACAGCAGCTGTGGCTATCTCGGCCACCCTCTCAACTATGAAGCTGCCTTCAGTGTCTGCAAACAAACACGTCGACATGACAACCAGATCAGTAGCATTGGTATAAGCAGATATAAGATTAGTATAGAGCAATGGCATACTTCATCTTGGAATTAACACATAAATTTGAGACATCATAAATATTGCTAGTGGGAATGATTGCTAGGAGAATGATTGCTAGTGGGAATGATTGCTAGTGGGAATGATTGCTAGTGGGAATGATTGCTAGTGGGAATGATTGCTAGTAGGAATGATCGCTAGTGGGAATGATTGCTAGGGGAATGATTGCTAGTGGGAATGATTGCTAGTGGGAATGATTGCTAGTGGGAATGACTGCTAGTGGGAATGACTGCTAGTGGGAATGATTGTTAGTGGGAATGACTGCTAGTGGGAATGATTGTTAGTGGGAATGACTGCTAGTGGGAATGACTGCTAGTGGGAATGACTGCTAGTGGGAATGACTGCTAGTGGGAATGACTGCTAGTGGGAATGACTGCTAGTGGGAATGACTGCTAGTGGGAATGACTGCTAGTGGGAATGACTGCTAGTGGGAATGACTGCTAGTGGGAATGACTGCTAGTGGGAATGACTGCTAGTGGGAATGACTGCTAGTGGGAATGACTGCTAGTGGGAATGACTGCTAGTGGGAATGACTGCTAGTGGGAATGACTGCTAGTGGGAATGACTGCTAGTGGGAATGACTGCTAGTGGGAATGACTGCTAGTGGGAATGACTGCTAGTGGGAATGACTGCTAGTGGGAATGACTGCTAGTGGGAATGACTGCTAGTGGGAATGACTGCTAGTGGGAATGACTGCTAGTGGGAATGACTGCTAGTGGGAATGACTGCTAGTGGGAATGACTGCTTGGGAATGACTGCTAGTGGGAATGACTGCTAGTGGGAATGACTGCTAGTGGGAATGACTGCTAGTGGGAATGACTGCTAGTGGGAATGACTGCTAGTGGGAATGACTGCTAGTGGGAATGACTGCTAGTGGGAATGACTGCTAGTGGGAATGACTGCTAGTGGGAATGACTGCTAGTGGGAATGACTGCTAGTGGGAATGACTGCTAGTGGGAATGACTGCTAGTGGGAATGACTGCTAGTGGGAATGACTGCTAGTGGGAATGACTGCTAGTGGGAATGATTGCTAGTGGGTAGGGGGATGATTGCTAATGGGAATGATTGCTAGTGGGAATGACTGCTGTATATACAGGCCACAATGAAATTACCAAACACAATGCCAACAAGTTGGCACACAGTTTGAGTTTATTATTACCTATAAAAATGGCTTCTCCATCTATTCCCCCAAAAGCCTCTGGTATACACACATCCACGGCCAGTTGCATGCTATACATCACAACATATAGTGCAGAAAACCACAAGCTATACAACAAACTGTAGAATACCACAAGCTATACAACAAACTGTAGAAAACCACAAGCTATACAACAAACTGTAGAAAACCACAAGCTATACAACACAAACTGTAGAAAAACACAAGCTATACAACAAACTGTAGAAAACCACAAGCTATATAACACAATAGAAAACCACAAGCTATACAACACAGTGTAGAAAAATACAAGCTATACAACACACTGTAGAAAACCACAAGCTATACAACAAACTGTAGAAAACCACAAGCTATACAACACTGTAGAAAACCACAAGCTATACAACAAACTGTAGAAAACCACAAGCTATACAACAAACTGTAGAAAACCACAAGCTATACAACAAACTGTAGAAAACCACAAGCTATACAACAAACTGTAGAAAACCACAAGCTATACAACAAACTGTAGAAAACCACAAGCTATACAACAAACTGTAGAAAACCACAAGCTATACAACAAACTGCAGAAAACCACAAGCTATACAACAAACTGTAGAAAACCACAAGCTATACAACACTGTAGAAAACCACAAGCTATACAACAAACTGTAGAAAACCACATGCTATACAACACACTAGAAAACCACTAGCTATACAACAAACTGTAGAAAACCACAAGCTATACAACAAACTGTAGAAAACCACAAGCTATACAACACAGTGTAGAATACCACAAGCTATACAACAAACTGTAGAAAACCACAAATATACAACACACATGTGCAGTGGACAAAACCACCCATTGGTGATCTCACAACAAATGGTATGTAGTAATAATACATGTAGCACCTGAATTGGGTCTTCCCTATACCAGGAGCCCCACAAATCTCAGTTATTTTGCCCATAGAGATACCTCCTCCCAGTATCTCGTCAACCTTGGCCGAAAATGTAATGATAGAGGTCTGTAGTTGCTCAGCTTTGAGTAGTTCTAAGGCAGACTTCCCCCGAGCACTCAGTGAGGAGTTCACTGCCCCTGTTATAAAGTTACGAGGCGATGAGTTAGCAGGGTTTCATTTAGAAAATTGTCCAAGGGGGGGCAACTGGAGGAATCTGGATATTAAGGGGGGCATGATGGTTAAAGATGTGACAAAGTTTCTAATGAATTTTAATAATACAATTTCCAAGGGGGGGGCGGGGGCAAAAAGGTTCCAAGGGGGGGCAGCCCCCCCCCCCCCCCCCTAAATGAAACCTGGTTAGGGATATGGTTTGACTCAACAGTTAACACGGGATAAGTTAGCCTGGCGTAGGCAACCCTTTGCCATCCTTACCTGTGGGGTGGGGCAAGAAAAGGGTGTGCTGTTTCTAGCATAACAACTTCAGCCACAGGACTTTTAACTCTTCAATGCCTACGTCGCAATTTTTTTTGGGCAGATAACATTTTGCAGATAACATTTTACATGTATGGGGAGTGCAGCTCGACCTGTATTTTAAAGTTGCAGCCAAGAAAAAAATTATATAATTATTATTATTATATATATATATAATATTCTAGCTAAAATTAACTTTGGCAGCTTCATAGCATCATACAGTGTCTTCAGCTGATTTTGACCTCAAAAACAAACAGCGTGGATGAAAAGGTAGTAAGCGTCGAGCAAAAAAACACCAAAAAAATGTTAGAACTTTGAATTTTTGCCTTCAGGATCTGGTATCTATTATGTACCTACCTTTGTTTCCACGCATAACCTGCAGTCAATATGTCCATTTATTATAATTTTACTAGTTAGAAGACTCCAACCTGTCCCATGCATTGCAACGATGAACCCGTTTCTTATTCAGCAACATTTATATCTGCTTTTCCCTACCCATAAACTTCTTATAACATGTCCATTCATATAACATGTCCATTCATCATAAACTTACTATCAGAAGACTCCAAACTGTCCAATGAATAACAATAACAATAACACCAATAATAATAATAATAATAATAATAATAATAATAATAATAATAATAATAATAATAATAATAATAATAATAATAATAATAATAATAATAATAATAATAATAATAATAATAATAATAATAATAATAATAATAATAATAATAATAATAATAATAATAATAATAATAATAATAATAATAATAATAATAATAATAATAATAATAATAATAATAATAATAATAATAATAATAATAATAATAATAATAATAATAATAATAATAATAATAATAATAATAATAATAATAATAATAATAATAATAATAATAATAATAATAATAATAATAATAATAATAATAATAATAATAATAATAATAATAATAATAATAATAATAATAATAATAATAATAATAATAATAATAATAAAGATCCGACACTAATCCCAATCAGGAAGGGGGGAAATAGATAAAAGACAAACTCGATACTCGGTAAAGGATCATCAATTCAATGTGTGTTAAACGACTAAGCAGGTTGTCATTGCTCAGGATAAGGTCCCCAAGTTTATAAATACCATCCACAATCTAGCTTGCTCATAATTCTCATATAGTGTTCTAATAGCAGCTGCTATATCATGCAGCAGCATTTGTCTACTAGCAAAAAAGTGAGTGGTCGGTCAGTAGCTATCGAGTTCTAAGAAAAATATATGTAAAAACAACCGTAGAACAAACCATAATAGCCTGGCCGTTGCATACTGTTCCGTTTCTTTGTAATCGTAGCAACTGAACAGAGTTACAATAACCTTCTCAATAATCAACTTGAAATCGTATTCTCTCGACATTTTGACTAGATGCTCTAGCCTTCGTCAGGAATAATTGTCCTAAGACGGTGATCACCTGACCTCAGCCATCTTGAGGCATCTCTTTCCCGCAATCAAGTTACAGGAACATAGTAACTAGCAACCAAGTTTGCTCAGAATACAGAATGCTATCTGAAATTGTATTTGTGAGGTAAGACTTCTTCAAGGAACAATATATAAGAAAAAGAAATACAGAAGCAAGAGGATATGAATGCTGAAGAATTAAAAAAAGTGACTGCTCAGCTTCTTGCAACTTGTAAGCCAGAGAAGTTGAAGGTATAGCCTCTCACACAACACATGCATCTGTCCCTAGGGAGGAGAGCTTACATGCGAGCTTACTATCAGGAGAGCCTCTCACACAACACATGCATCTGTCCCTAGGGAGGAGAGCTTACATGCGAGCTTACTATCAGGAGAGCCTCTCACACAACACATGCATCTGTCCTAGGGAGGAGAGCTTACATGCGAGCTTACTATCAGGAGAGCCTCTCACACAACACATGCATCTGTCCCTAGGGAGGAGAGCTTACATGCGAGCTTACTATCAGGAGAGCCTCTCAAACAACACATGCATCTGTCCCTAGGGAGGAGAGCTTACATGCGAGCTTACTATCAGGAGAGCCTCTCACAACAACACATGCATCTGTCCCTAGGGAGGAGAGCTTACATGCGAGCTTACTATCAGGAGAGCCTCTCACACAACACATGCATCTGTCCCTAGGGAGGAGAGCTTGCATGCGAGCTTACTATCAGGAGAGGCATGCAGTGAAAATAGAAATAAAAAACATAAAATATATCAATTAATGATTACAGAGCCAACAACAACAAAAGAACAGAAACTACAAAAATGTTTTATTCAAAAAGCCAAACAAACTGAATTTTGAGACCACACCCACATAGACGACCTTCTACCATAAAAACAGTCGTGCAGACCACACTTAATTAGATGAGTACAAAAAAACATGTAACCCTGAACATCATACGGATTTTAAAGCTGTGTATATATTTGTGTGCATGTTGTTGTTTTTGTGGTAAAGGGTCATCTAATTAGGTGCGGTCTGCATGATTATTTTACGATAGGTCCATGTGGGTGTGGTCTCAAGGGATATATTCCTGTTTCCTTCCTATATCTGACGAGTCAATCATTTTGAAGAGATTTATTCGCTTGGTTTGCTCATGATATCTTCTTTTCACAAATGAAGATTTAAAAGCTCGTCTGGTCTTCATCAGCTGATTGTAGTCAGTCACATGATGCTAATCACGTGACTGCAAGGGATCTGTTGACCGTCACTCTTAAGTGAACACAATCTAGTGACAAGGGGCATAATTTTGACTTAAGGAGTGAAGGTTTTACATGAAGAGAGATAACTACACAGGGAGATAGCTATCTGTAGAACACACCATTACTGAACAAAGAGGATGGATACAACCTCACCGCCATATATTGGGTGCTGTAGACACACATGAGGGGGGGGGGCAGTCAACAGATCCCTCGCAGTCATGTGATTAGCATCATATGACCAGTGGATGGGAGGCCAATTTTATGACAAAGATCGAGAGAGTTGCATTTTTGTGGCAGACTTGTTCCAAAATCGTGCCTGATACGAAACAGAAAGCAAATATCACCAGAGCGGCCCCTCCAGGATCTGAGAGGGGATGGTAACTCCCCCCCCCTCTCAAACAGTTTGTACCCCGGTCAGGGGCCTACAGCCCCCTGTTGGGGCGGCACTAGCACGGCCCCTGCATGTGACTGCGCTCAGCTGATGAAGACCAACAGTGATGGTCGAAAGTAGTCTCGCTGGCCAGACTCTCAAACGAGCGCGGGCGAACAAATTTAAGAGAGTCGGCTCAAGTTCCATAAGCGTTTTGTTCTGTGGTTTGCCGCAGGAGTAAAAAATGTGAAGCTAAATGTAAAACACCAACGAAACTCAAATAACCAGGTCATGTGACTAATAAAAAGTGTTTTTTATTCCTGCAGCAATGTACACCACGAAAATCGTGGCAACCCAGAAAGAACAAAATGCGTTTGGAACTTGACCAAGCTGTCTCCTAACGTGTTCACCCCCACACGTTTGAGAGTCTGGCTGGCGAGACTAGGTCGAAAGCTCCTGATAAGCTTAAATATTTGTTAGTGATAACGACTGCTATCAATCCAATATCTTTCGTGTGTTTTTTAAAATAAATAGTACAACCTTTTGCAAGGGCTGTCATGGCAACTCAGACTGACCAGCACTAGCTGATGGTTACTTCTGCGTGTTCCCCTCCAACGACCCAAGGTCAGTTTGCCCCCGTCCTTGTGCTGGAATCAGCAGGAGTTGCGTGACACAAGTCAAATACACTAAGGAGACTGCAACCTTTTCCCGCTCCAAGAAAGTAAGGGTTGACTACGCCAGACTAAGTATGAATCATGGTCATATTCCTACACTTGTGTGTAGCAGATGTGCAGGAAAGGTATTCAAAGTATTATCTCATCCTATGCCATTCGCTACAATTACTGTGAGTTTACCAAAGACTGCATCCAATATCTCAAGTGCTTCTGAGCTCGACACGAGCAGTTCTGAGGAGATGAACACAAAAAAAATTGACGACCAGTTTTGTTGAGTCAAATACAAACCCACCATTACTAAGTTCAGAAACTGTCACACCGCGTAAGTCATCCACAGTATCGAATCCTGCCGACTTTAGCTTCTCTTGCTGCTTACTAGACAGAGGAAAATTTTTGAGCAAGTGCATTATTGATTTTTAAATTCTCCGCCACATTGAACGTTTGCCAATGGTTCTTATCGACCCTTACCTTTCCTAGTCGTAAGCCCATCTTGACGGCTGCGAACTCTCAGGGACATACCCTAAAGGTATGTGAGGAGAGGAAGAATTTAGATGGTTGCTCATGCGGTAGACTTCCGAGCGGTTGAGATTGATTTCATGGCGGAGAGACCCTTGGAGAGTGGAGCAATAAAGCCATCCACACTATTACCGCCATAGGTTGTCTTCTAGGTCAAAGATTAGGCTTTCCACCACCACCTTGGTCCCACACGACACCTTTAATAGTTTTTTTATTGAGCCTCAAGGTAGGGTGTAGGGCTAGGCCATCACATACAAACAATGACAATGACTGCTAGAGGGGGGGGAAACATATATTACAGCAAAAATTATGAAGTTAGCGTGGGAATAGGGGGGGGGGGGAGAAGGTGCTAAAGACAGGACAAGGGACTAGATGCCAAACATCAAGTATTTCCTCTTCTTGAGCACATTTCACATAATAATTCTTGTCTACCCTACCTAACACCTCTTCGTTCACCCCTGCTGATCTAACCAACATTAGGCCTACTCTGAATGCTCGGCCTACCCCCCCAATAAACCATTTCCTTTTCAGCTTTCAGCTCAAAACTCTGCACACCAATCTGGACAATCAATTAACAGTGCCACTAGCTCCTCATTCTCTGCAACCTCCAAATAACACTTCCTTTTCTTCCCTTCTCTCCTCCAGCCTCCTCAGCCAGTTTACTACCAAATTGTTCTCTTGAATTATTTCCAAATTCTCAGGTCGTCTTCCCTCCTGTCCACCACACATCAGATGCATGTTCTAGACATGGCCTATATAGCTAGCAACTCCCATGTGTGTCCGTCTCCATCTCTCCATCACCCTGCTCATTTCTCTTGCTTTTTCCTTCATCTTTTCCAAATGCACATTTCCTCTCATCCACATCAAACCACACACTAAGATATTTGAAGGCTTCCACATTCTCCATTCTCTCTTCATTAATCTTCCACTCTCCTCCACTACACTTTCCATGACGGTCATTCACTTACTCTTCGCTTAATTAAATCTAAATCTCCACTCATCTGCATACATCCCCACCACATCCAACATCACTTGTAACTACCTGATCTCTCACCAACAGTACAATATCATCTGCATACCATACCATTCCACTCTGACTCTCTGTTAGTATGTGCTTATCTGCATACCTACGGAGCCTACCTGCCAATACTCTTGCCATCACTTTTGCCGTACAACTCCGGAGCTATTCCACTGTAATTACCAGCCACCTCCTCCTCATCCCCAGCCTTAAAGAGTGGCACAATACAACTCTGTCTCCAATCATCTGGCAAATTCTTAGACTCCAACACAAATAAACGAGAGAGCATAACACTTCCACCATCCTATTCCCATACTACAATGTCTCATTAATTATGCCATCAGGACCAGGAGCCTTGCCCCTCTTCAACCCCTTCACAATATCGTACATCTCCTAGAATCTAACCCGCTGCACTATCCACTTCACTTCTTTAGCCTTAGACTCAAGGTTGTTAATTGGAATATCCTCCCCTGACCCGGACACCCTCCCCTAATCCTTCCCAATGCTTGACCCCCAAACCTCCAGTACATCCTTGCTGTTCTCCATTACAACCCCATTTTCCCCTCTCACTCCAAATTTGACATTGCTTCTTCTTTCCCTTCAAGTCCGCCCAAAATAACTGCAGCTAGTCCCTCCTTGTTATTTAATCTTTTCTATTGTAGCCTTCCTCAGTCTCTTCCTAATCAACCTCTTCACCCATCTTCTTGCACTCTTATATCCCTCCCATTGCAGTAATAATCTTTCTTCACCTACATTGCCTCCCCCTAAGCTTCCTACAGATACTTGTCATGTTTGGATGGCTGCTTCAATCTTCACGAGACCACCAGCCCTTAGATCTGTCTGTTAGTTTTTTCTTCCCTGTTCCAACTCAGCATCCAAAACACAATGTGTCTCCATACTTCCCAAATTTGTTGTACACCTTGTTGTCCTTTCCCATCCCACATATTCCTCCCAACTTCTGAAACCCTTGATCACCACCTGTTGGTATTCTTCCCAATCCATCTTATTATCAACCTTCCATTTAAACCATTCTCCACTGTCCTCAATCACCATCGTATCCATAATTAACCCCCTTGACAGCAAGATGATCTACCACTGACCTTCTCTATCACATTTCCCACGTCCACCTTCCACTACACTGTGGTAACTAATTCCTCATATGCAATTTGCACAACCCAACCAGATCCAACAACCTCTTACCATTCCTGTTTGGTGACTCTGATCCCTATATGTGGGCATTAAAATCACCTATCAGAATTACCTCGCAACCTGCTTCCTGATGATCTGCCATCTTAGCTCTCATCACCTCCAACAACTTTTCTGAATCCTGACCCTTCACCCCCTTTGGGTCAACATACACCACACCCACAGTCATACTATTGCCCTCCTCTGCTTTCAGTTCTACCCGCACAGTTCCTTCAATCCTCAGTTGCAGCCTAGACCTGATGCTATTCTTAACCAGCAGCCTATACTACTCCACTACTTGCAAGCTTGCCTCTTATAATATTGTACCCATACCAACCATATCCAGGTACCTCAGCCTCCCATTCCGGCTGCAAAAACATTTCTGCCAGCCCCAGCACATCTAAACCTTCCCTCTACAACATGCACTTAACATCCACCTCCCTTACCCACCATCCTCTACAGGTTAGGGAACCCACACCTAAAACTCTGGCCCCAACACCACCCCCCAGGGCAACCTAAGCTACCTGGTAGGGGAGCAGTTTGCTCTTCACTTTCCTCCTGTTTTCGATACTGTGCTTGGAGACTTGGAACCTGCAGCATCATGTCGCTCATGCATCCCTCCAACCAGTTTGCAGATCCATCACCACCACTGCTCCCTCTGGTTCATTCTGGTTATGAGTTATGATGACAAGAACAATGCAATGTAGTGTTTGAAAGTGATGAGATGGGTCTCTATTCTTCTTGAGGTAAGTTGTTCAACAAGGTGACAGAGCCAGGTACAAAGGAAAATTTGAATGTCTGCATCTTAGCATATGGTTGATTTAACAAGGGGTGTCAGTCCTGGATTATTCTTCCTATTCAGTTTGATAATGAAAGAAATGGCAGCTGGCCTTTCATGATTTTGAGTACCATATGTACATAACTTCAGAAATATTGTGCGATTCTCAAGAGATGGGCTTAAAATAATAATAATAATAATAATAATAATAATAATAATCAATAGCCAAGAGGCTTGTGAAGAGTAAAAATAAGTATGGAGGAATATGATTATAGGTAAGTAGTTAAAAGTCCAAGTGATCACAAAGGGAGTTGAATATGATTAGTTTCTTTAATGTAATTGGGGAGAGAGTTCCAGAGCCTAGTAGTAGTAGGGGAAAATGAAAAGTAAGCAGACTGAGTTCTGTATGGGACTAGCAGATGATTACTGGGCTGGAAGGATCGGAGGTTGTTGCAGGGAGTTGGTTGGCATAGTGGAAGGCTAGAAGGAAAATCTATGTTATTGTGAATAAGTTTGAAGTGTTTGGCATCATGGCAGCGAGAGGATAGAGATGGAAGATGAACCTTAGTGAGAAGAGAAGTGTAGTCCAAGGACCATTGTTTACTACATAATTTACTTGCAAAGTTTGTGTTCTCTCAAGTCAAGATGAGAAAAAAGATGGGATGATTAAGGTTCCCAGAAAAAAATAACAGTCCAGATGAGGAAGGATAAGAGAAGTGTAGCGGCAAAGAAGAGTAGAACTGTATGAATAACAGAAGATACAGACGGGTGAGGAGTGAGGAGGTGATGATACCACCTGTGACGATCACTTGTTGCAAATTGCTGAAAGATAGGTGTGAAGCCAGTTAATGATGTAAGGAGGGAAGTGCAGGAAAGAAAGAAGATCAATTAAAGGTTTGTGAGGAACAGAATGAAAGGCCTTTTTGAGATCTAGAAAACAAGTACCTTATTAGTTTGAAGAACAGAGTGAAAGGACTGATTGGCCAAGAGAAGGGCTGAAGAAATGGACCGATGGGGAAGAAAATCAAATTGAGAAGAAGAGATAATATGTGTTCAATACAGAATTTGCAAAGGAGAGAGTGATGATGCTTTTCAAGCAGCTTACTAACTATAGAGAGTAAGGAAATGGGCCAGTAGTTAGAGGGATTGTCAATGAACATTTAAGGATGTGAACAAGGAAGGAATTTTTCCAATCAACTGGAAGACATCCTTAAGTTAGATATATGTAAGGAGAGCAACTATGGATAGGCATGTAGATTTAAGTATTCTAGAAAAGATCAAATCAGGGCCAGAGGCTGTGGAAGAAGGTAAATGAGAAATCAGGCCGATAACATCAGATTCAGAACAGAGAGTCAGGGGGACAGGATGGTTGGGAAGTCTGGAAAGGAAGAGGACAGGATACAATTGGAGGATAGCTGGAATTGAAGCAAGTATTTCAGCCTTATATCACAGCAGAAGAATGTGTTACCATTGGATACAAGAGTAGGTACAGAAAATGATCTTTTTCTTGTGGAATGAACAAAAGACCAAAACATTTTGGAAGGAGAGGATGAGAGAGACTGGAAGAAGATGCATTTTTTATTAATTGTAGATGAATGTTTCTAAGCGAGTGATAGATAAAGAGCAGGTGAATCTTGTTCTTTTAGCACGTAAGAAAAGATTGTGACGGTTTTTAAATTTGTTGTCAAAGGCTATTATCAATCCAAGTGTGGCAAGAAGTGGGTGAGATGGGACACACAAGTTAATGACTACTGAAAATCTATCTTTAAATACTTTCCAGGAGAAATCAAGGTTTGAAGAAAGGAGTTGATCTCAGGGAAAGAAGGAAAGAAGGTAGGTAGCTCTGTCAAAGTCAGCAAGATGATATCACCAGATTTTACGGTTGGTACACTTTCTAATAGGGAGAGGAGAAGGATTTCCTTTAAGATATTATTATGATCAGAGGAGGATATGGGTGGAAGAACCAGAAGAAGCATGAGCAAGGGATGTAACAAAGACAAGGTGTATGATAGAGGATGAACCAGAGTGAGGTGTGTGTGGGAGAGGACCCGAGTTGCTTGAGGGAGAATAAATCAGAGAGTGCAGAAAGTTGAAGAGATAGAGGCAGAGATGGGCAAGCAGGATACATCAACATTGATGTTAAGTCTCCAGTAAGGATCAGGCCAGAGAGCACATTGTGCAAAAGAGCACTTAGAGTGTCTGAAAGAAGGGATACATCATTTAAAGAAGAAGGGGGTGCTCCAAATGTAAAAGTAAATTCCTGTACCTTGACTGAGAGAAGAAGGAGTTCAAGGCTATTATGGGCATTCAAAGAAACAGCATGTAAAGAAGAGTGTACATAAATAGCAACACCACCACCACCACAATGGCAATTTCTATCTAGGCAATAAAGTTGAAAATTTGGTAAATAAATTTCACTATTAAGAATGCCTGGTGAGAGCCAAGTCTTATTCACACAAACCGGATCAAGAAGATGAGTGTTGCAGAGTTGAGACAGCACATATAATTTATATAAGGGAGTGCGGGCAGTGAAAGAAAACAGCTTCAGAGATCGGCTGGTGAAGCGAGAGGTGGAATGAAACAGAAGAGGAGAGGTCTTAAGATTTAGGATGTTGAAGTTAAAGGTTTAGGTCCTTCTTTAGAAATTGATAGCAGCTGGGGGGAAAGGCAGGAGATGTAGTGAAAGAAGAGATAAAAGTAGCCTGAAGATGGAGGGCAGGATGAAGATGTGAGGCGAGTTGCTGAAGGCTGTTGGAGGGATTATTGGGGAAGAGAGAGGGAGAAGATGTTTTGTGGTGGGCCTGGATGCAAATGGTTTTGTTGGGAACATTTATTGTTGATGCCAAGTGGAGGGTGCCAATCTCTTATATGAAAGGAAAACCCTTGGGTAGGTACCCATTTTGATCTGATTGTTTTCCACTGTTTTGTACACATTTTGAGAGCGAGTTTCGCAGCACCAATGCGAATATGGGTCCCAAACAGGAGCAGCATATTCCAGATGTGGACGTACTAGAACATTGTACATCTCTAGCATGCTAGTGGCATCTATACAATTACAGTAACTCCTTTATAATGGGCCAATTAGTTTCCTAGTTTTAGCACAAATACTGTCTCTATGTGCAAGTATATATAATATTACACACATTAATATCAACAAGATATTAATCTCAACAAGTATATATATATATTATACACATTAATATTAACAAGTATATAATATATACTTGTTAATATTAATGTCAACAAGTAGAAATATTATACACATAAAGTAGTTGTTTGAAAAATAATTTTAGGAGATTGATATTCAATCACCCTGCATGACCACTTACTCACATTTTAGCACCTTATAAAAAGAGGAGGGCTTCGTCCAGCCACTGATACCAATTTCACTGTCTAGCACTATCCCATTAGGAGGCAGAACTGTTGGGGGTTATGGGCATTCAGGTTTCGAGGTCCGAAACTTTTGACTGCCTGTAACTTGAGCATTGTTATATATAAACCTATGCAATACTTTTTAGTATCAAAAGAGAGCACATAGAGTGAGCTAGCTTCTGAGCTACATTTAAAGTTCATAGATGGAAGTGTGCAGAATTTAGAGAGCTCCAAAGTCGTAACCACCATTTTTTAACACTGTGATCGTCCACTTTTGAAAACAACTTGACTTCAAATTTACCCTTGTCTACAAATGGACCCTCATCACTACTTTTTTCTTGTCGTATTCTATGTCTACAATATATATTGGACTCTTGCTCAGACGAATCGTAGATCAGTGTTTACATATTACATTGACACGTTTGTGTTTTTGTTTGGAATACTCGCAAGAAGTTGACCAAAGAGACTTGTGGCAAGAGAACAGATCTAGACTATCAGCTAGTATGACCACCAGCTCTCTGCGAAGAAAAGAGCAATGATAGCTGGAAGCTAACAGAGAGCAAAAACTTGACATCTATTATTGTGTGTATGTAAGACAGTTCTGTGATTCACAGGTTATCATATTAGGTACAACTGCTAATAATGTAAGAGACCGTGATGTGTATACACAAGACACTTGGAATGGCTGCATGCATTGTGTAAATCAATCACTGGTGAAGTTGTACCCTTGTAGCATCTCATACTCTTTCATTCTGTGCTCGACCGTCATCTTCAGCTCAAGTGGCCAAACCACCAAGTTTCTTGAATGTGATGGTGTCTTATAAACCTTTTCCACACACAATTGCAGATACTTGTCTTCAGCATCAATGCCGAGGAAACTAGAGATGGACGAGATCATACTCCTTGGGTTGTGAATTAGATCTCTGAGGTGGATATCCAAAACATTTTTCCTGCCGATCAACTGGACCAGTTCCATCACAGCTCTACTCTTGTCAAAATATGTACAGTCTTTCAATATTATGTGATATTTTTGCATCTTCTCTGTCTCTGATGTTGGTGGTAATATTGCCAACATGCTTCTTTATTGCCACCACAAAATCTGCTCCTGTTTTACTACTCTGGAGCCCAATCGTGTACAGAATGCGTGTTGCTATGACATCATAAGGATTCCTCAATACTTGTAGTGCCTTGATTGGAACACCTAATCTTTTCACGAACTTTTGATAGTGAGCCCTAAATGTGATCTTGTCTCATACGTACTCCAGCGTAGCTGAACCTCCACTCTTGTCGCCTAATACTTGGACATACTTATCAAACTTTCCCTGCTACAAGGAGATAATTGCCAGTGTGTAACCTTAAGATGTGCTTTTAGCATTCCTTGGCCCACCTTCTAGTGATATTGTACAGGTTTGCTGTCCATGCTCTTGGTGTGGCTTTATCATTGATGAAAGACCATTGCTCAAAAAACCTTAGCTCGTTGGACATAGCAACATGTGGATGTGCATCCAAGATGCTGCCGACAATACTGTGACCACTCTTGGGATAGCCAATAAATTAAAAAAATGTTTTTATGCCTTGGATGACATCTGGGGGCAGAGTAGGGAGGTTGGATGATAAGGTTACCATTACCAGTCTTTCCTTCCTGGATTTGTGTCTCTTCTTTGTTCTTATCCTTGTTGGTGGGCATGATATCACAGAGTGAACAAGGTAGCTCTTGTTGGCTGCTCCTAGTCGGCTCAATCTGCTAGGACCTGCCTCGTTCTTAATACCATCTATTAACACTGATAAGACAACAGCTTGATGCCTGCCCATTAGTAGGAGATGCACTGCACAAATTATGGCCATGAGCAAGATAAACACCACAAACATGTTCCTCTTGGTTACAGAAAACATGATTGCCAATAATTAACTTGTAAGGTTAGCAAGTGATCCTTATTAGGTAGTCTTATCACTTATAAGTGATTCTTCTCGGTTCTCTTTAGCTTGTCAACATTTGGAGCAGCATTACTTGGTTTCAGTAGATACATAACTGTTGACATAGGCTTCACAACATAGTGAACGTGGAGGAGGCTCCTTCATCAATCACTGGTGTGTAACAAATTATTTTGGTATGACATCATAGTGGAAGCTAGGATCTTGGCCATTTGTCCCTCACTGCTTGTGTTCGGGAGATCGCCAGCTACAGTTAGCATAGCCACCCTAAAGGGATGAGAGTAACTGGCAACCAGTTTCTTCTGAACCTTTTTGATGCACACTTTTTCATCATCCAGCTGACTCAGAGGACCTCGTTTATTGTCAGCAACATCGCCAGAAATGAAGATGCACATGTTCCAATATTTGTGTAGCTAAAATTTCAGTGATGTTCATATTTTTATATGGAATCTGTTATTAATGGGCACAGTAAAATGTCACAGGATGTTGAGTTAAAAGATTCAGTATGAAAATCATGTTCTTGGTAGACCTTTATTGTCTTTAAAAAAAAATATTAAAAAATTCATGAAAATACATTCGAAGGATACACAAATAGCATAGTCTGCTAATGTTAAGGCACCTGGTTATGAGTTATAATGACAAGAACAAGGGTGTGGTGAAGGCTAGAGCATCTAGTCAAAACCTGGAGAGAATACAATCTCAAGTTGATTATATTGAGAAGGCTATTGTAATGGTGCAATGTAGTCTTTGAAAGTGATGAGTGAATGGGTTTCTAGAGGTTCCACAAGGTGAAAGAGCCAAGTACAAAGAAAATTTGAATGCCTGCGTCTTAGCATATGGTTGATTCAACAAGGGGTATCAGTCCTGGGTTATTCTGCCTATTTAGTTTGATAATGAATACATCTTGAGGAAATAGCAGCTGGCATTTCATGATTATGAATAAACATCTTCGATGTGGTATGAGTCCCAAACAGGAGCAGCATATTCCAGAATGAGACGCACTAGAATATTACACATCTCTAACATGCTAGTGGCATCTATATTATTATAGAAACTCCTATATAATAGGCCAATTAGTTTCCTAGTTTTAGGACAAAATACTGTCTATATGTGCAGACCAAGATAGTTCTGAAGAGAGCAGCACACCAAGGTATTTGTAAGAGTTAACTTGGTCCAGAATTGTACCATTCAGAACAAGTTTGGAACGCCGTAATGGTTTATTTTTCCTTGATATCATCGTGGTTTTAAACTTGGTTGGGTTAAAGGAAAGATTATTACAACATGCCCAGTAGTTGATATGGTCAATGTCCATTTGTAGACTCGAGAAGTCATTAATTGGTTTGTAAAGCAGCATGTCATCAGCATAGAGATTTAAGGTGCTTCCATCATGTTACATCATCCATATAGATTAAGAAGAGTATATACCAATACCGAACCCTGTGGAACAACAGATGACACAAGGATTTCCCGTGTGACACACCACCCACCACCACATGCTGCTTCCTGCTACATAAGTAACTTCCCATTGTGAGACTGTCCAAACCACAGTTTGTCAGTTTATGAAGGAGTGGCTGATGGGGAATCAAGTTGGTAAAATTAAAAAAATATGGTGCATACCTGCTGACCATATTCCATCTTAAGCCAATCATGTGTAACTGACAGTAAAGCAGTAACTGTTGGTTTTCCATGTTTGGATACCCCATTGCTTGTCAGATAGTGGATGTAACACTTCCAACTGGTCAGTGATGGAGCGATGTATATGGCGCTCGAGCATTTAGCTAACTACTGACAAAAGTGAGATGGGTCGATAATTAGAGCACTCATTTTCCTTGTTTGATTTGGGGATTGGAACAACAGAGGATGTTTTCCAACATTGTGGGAAGCACCCCTGAGTAATGGATAAGTTGAATTTTTTTGTAAGAGATGGGGCAATATTATATGCTGTTCTCTTTGTCATTTTTGTTGATATTCCATCCTGACCATTTGCTTTTGTGGTGTCCAGTGACATTATCATATAAAATACTTCCTCATCTGTGCACAGGCTTGTCTGTGCAAGGCATACAATTTTCACTGTCATATACATTGTCAGACTGAGATAAAGTAGCTTGCTCGAAGCACTGTGAGAAAAATTCATTTAGCATATTGGCCTTGTCTAAGTCAGACTCACCAATTTCATCCTTATAATGGAGAGTTCTGATGTCAGACTTTTTCGTGTTGAGATATTTTACCATTTTCCAGATCCCTTTTTGGGGGAGGGGGGTTGTCCTCTCCAGATATGCTGACTTAGCACTACGTAACAACACTACAACTTCATATCTATACTTTAACTTCTCATGTTGTTGTCTAGTTCTCAATGTAGCTCTGAATGCCGCATTTTGTTTCCTGATTAGTCGAATAACACGCATTGACAACTGAGGAACATTTTTCTAGCCACTCAAAGTCTGCTGAGGAATGCATGAAGACACGATTTCAGAACATTTTGCAGACCAGTTAGCTGCAGAGCAATCAATGTCTCTTCCTCCTAGTAAACTGTCTCAGTCAGATTCATTGATCATCCTCTCAAAATCAGCATCCCTATAGCTCCAATACTAAAGGGCTATGTGCCCAGCTTGTGTTTCTATGTAAGGGATAGGTCCAGCCCCAAGGTGATCTGAGTTCGTTAGTGGAAGAACTCTGACACATTTGTAAATAGAAGTTTCGTCAGATACTAGGACCAAAGAGTTTGATGCAGATGTGTGTTGGTGTTCTAACAACTTGCAATAGTGAAAAACCTTGCTGAATACTTTGAAGTCTCGAAATATGTGAGTGGTTAGGGTTGAGAACATTAACATTAAGTTACCAATTAAAACAAAACTGGAGAACTGATGTGGATAAATTTGCTGCAATGTAAAGGTGATGAAGGAGGACAATGTACAGTTGAGATACAATGCCTATCACATGACCTCACTTTTATAGCCACAAACTAAAAGTCATCTCTGGCGTTCGACATTATTTCCGAGATTAGAGTACAAGAACATACATGATAATGCCACCTCCATGCCCATTTCTGTCACGTCTGTAATTATTAATCGCTAGCTTCTGGTTAAGTATTTCCTCAGACAGCCATGATTTGACTACTTAGCAGCAACCTTATCCCTCAATGTATCTAGTGTGGGCAATAAACTTCTTGCAAACAAATGGTGTGCAAGTGCAGTTAAATTACTGGATCTCTTGCTGCAGATTTGGGGTGAATTGTAGTTGATGTGACCATGCAAGTGCTGAAATATAATGCGTGTTTGAATGGGAGGTTGCAGGTGATGCATGAGAATTGTTGATAATGTGATCACGAGGATGTACTTTGTGCCAAAGTATGTCATTACAATGGCAGACTGCAGGTGATAGATGTAGTCATGTAGGTTGGTGAGAGATTCCAGTAGGCAGGTTTGCCTGGTCACTTTTAGGATCTGCGGTAGCACTGCTATCATCCTGAACAGTTGCAATGCCTGAGCTTTGGAAAACCGCTTTGGAGATAATATAGCATGGCCAGAAATGATATCATGATTCAAACTTTGAAAAGCAGCAGGGCAGCTAGCTCTGCTAGTATCAGCATGATTTAAGTTTAGTTAATCATTTGGTAGCACTTGCAACATGGTTGACTCGACCTAATCCATGGGACAGTCGAGTCCTTTCCCTTTCCATATTTCATATTATTTACGTATATGTTGCTAAAACGTATTTTAATCAACTTACGATCAGTGCCATTATGAGATCCCAGCGAACCTTTAGCAGGATTAATTCCATCATTTTCTCTCTTGGGTGCTAAACCTGGTTTGACTGAAATTTGTTGAAACTGTGACAGATGAGACATCTTTCTAGGACATCAGATGCATCATGATCTGGTCATCTTCACTAGAATAGGAGTTGATGCTCAGGCTGGTATTTAGCCAGTCTAAAACAGTCACGAACAGAGTGCTCAGTTATATGTTCATTTGTTGAGCATAACACTGATACTACCCCTTCCAAAGCCTCTGTCTGACATTTGTCGCTTATAGTCTTTGGAGGGCATTAATTCCAAGCACTAACAGGTTGAATTTCTGGTCATAGGTTGAGTTGGGCTTTACTGCACTTAGATATGTCTTCTTAGTCTCTCCAGTTGAGTTTACATCTAATGCAACCGTTTCATTGTTTACCCGAGTTCCCCCCCCCCCCCCCCCCGCATAGGACTTGGTTAAGTTGGTGCATTCTTACCTCAACTTCGATATCTCATTATCTAGGGGTTACAATTTCTTGGTCATGTTTAATAAGTTGGCAGTGAGCGCATGAAAAAGGTTCAATGGAGTTGTTAGTTGAGCAAAAACCACCACTGAGAGGCCAGCACATCTCCTGTAAATCCACAATTTGCATTTTACATTACAATAAATCGAGTCTTGGCCATCAGTGGCATCAATGATGACATCCAGACAGATAGGGCAAGGAAACTCCTCTATTCCTGGAGGGACTGGATTCCCCCCCACCCCCCACCCCCCAACACATTTATGCCCTTTGCCTCTGGGGAAGCTAGAGAGCCAGTTAGATTGTAGATATAGTGCTTACCGCCAATTCAATTCAAACATCATAATTGCACCAGCAAACTTTTGTAATGGGTCTATAAATGTTTAGAATGTTATCAAATTTAGTATGTTGATAGTTGACTATGTTCTCTACATCAAGGGTAAATGCTGTTGCCATGAAAACCAAATGGCCAAAGATGTGGCTTTCTGAAAGGACAAAGGTCATCAATTTTCCTATATAAAATCAGGAAACTTGTCAATCAACTTCAAATTTTCAGTCATAATGCCTATATAAGTGTGACAGGACCAAATCTGATATTACCCACAGACTCTGAGCCAGTCACTAAGTGTTGGTATGCTGCCACCACTCTACCTTTAAGCTATACACTAGGCTAAGGTTAAGTAGAGAAACCTTAATAATTCAATATAGGACACTTACAAGACTCAGTACAATGGCTAACTCCCAGAGCAGTAACAACTCCTCCCTTAACTAGGCTGGAGCCCCGCTTCTGGTTTCTGCCCATACATGGTAATCTTACACTCATCATCGACCTATGACACTTGCCCAACATAAACACATAACACACAAACACACTAAGCCACAGACCACATTATCAACACTTCCAATTCATAATTAGTTAACTACCGGGGTTCACTCCACATCCATAGTTATGCATTGGGAACAGTCTTGTTTTAATGTCGCCCTGCGACATCCCTTCCTTCCCTTTCGGCTGCAAGGCCCTGGGTGATCTCGTCAGCTCCCCATGATTGTCGCGACAACCCATCTGCATTTTGATGTCTGGCTCCAGATCTGTGCTCTGTAGTAAACAGGAAGGGCTGGAGTGCCAGTGCCCACCGCGTCAGTCGTCCGGACTCATCTCGCATCCGTGATAGGTAGGACAAACTTCTATGGTCTGTAATCACCCTAAATCTTGCACCAGATAGATAGACTCTGAAATGTCTTATCGCCGCCCCTACAGCCAAGCACTCCTGTTCTGTTACAGAGAGTCTCGGCAGACTTCAATCTACGGGAGTAATAAGCCACAGGACAGTCGCTTCCGTCAGCATCCTCCTGGCTTAACACAGCTCCAATGCCTACTCCTGAGGCATCTGTATGCAGAATAAACGTTTTTGATTCATCTGGGCTCGTCAAGACTGGGTCCTTCGTCAACGTTGTCTTGAGTTCATTGAATGCCGTCTCCATCGCTGGAGTCCACTGCACCACATCTGGGGCCATCTTGCGTGTGGCATCCGTCAAGGGAATAGCAATGCCACCAAATGCAGGTATGAACCGCCTGTAGTAATTTGCCAGGCCAAGAAATGTTCGCATATCTTTCTTTTGTCTTGGCCTGAGATACTGGAGTAGGACTTCCACCTTAGCTCGGAGTGGGCGTACTTCACCATTGCCAACACAGTGTCCCAAGAACTGGCAGCTTGGTTCTGCCAGCACACCTTTTGTAGGTTTCACCCATAATCCCTTCTCCTCCAGTCATAGAAATACCCTTTCCAAGTGGTCGACATGCTCACCAAATGTTCTACTGCAGACGACGATATCATCTATATAGGCTGCCGCGAAGGATGCCATATCTGCCAAAACGGTGTTCATGAGCCTTTGGAAGTTTGATGGTGCATTTTTTAATCCGAAAGGCATTCTCAGGTACTCACACTTTCCTGTTGGTGTCACGAAAGCCGTCTTGGGAATTGATGCCTCATCAACCAGCACCTGATGATAACCCTTGGCGAGGTCGAGAGTAGATATGTACTGGGCCGCTCCTCCTAACTTATCAATTAGGTCATTGATGTGTGGAAGGGGGAATGGGTCTGGAGTAGTTACCGCATTCAACCGTCGATAATCAATGCATAGTCGTTTGGACCCATCCTTCTTTGCCACAAGAATTGCTGGGGATGCCCATGGGGATTGCGATGGGCGAATGATCTCGAGTTCCAACAACTCCTTCACTGCTTCATTCATCTGCGCCATCTTCCGGCTGTCCAGCCTGTACGGAGGTCGGTGAATGGGATAGGGGGTCGTGGTATGTATGACCAGAGGACTCTTGCTTCGTCAATCCTGGCTTCTGCTTTCATGAGGTCCTTGTGCCTTCGCAGTAGCTTAGTCATCACACCTTTCTGCTTGGCTGTCAGCTTTGGATTTATGGCAGGACTGCCATCCTTTCCTTCTTTTTCTTTTGGTCCGAAGTCCTCATCCAGCTCCACCGTCAGACAACTAGCTGTTGGGGAGGTGTATTCCTTAAGCAGGTTAATGTGCCTTTTCAACAATTTCCTTGGTCTGTTTGGTATTGACAATTCGTAAGTGGTGTCTCCTGTTCGGTTCTCGACCATGAATGGTCCATCCCATTTGGGATCTAGCTTGGGTCCCATCCCTGGCGTCCTGACCATAACCAGTTATCCAGCTTCGAAACTTCGTTCCTTCGCCTTCTTATCAAACTGTCCCTTGTACCTCTTCTTCTCTTTCTCCTCCCGATCTCTTGAACAGTCTTTGATCGTCTCCAATCTCTGTTGAATGGTAGTGACATACTTCGCAACTTCCATTGGTGTTGTTTCCTTGGCCGTCCATCTGTATCGCAATGATTGCAGTGGGCCCTTCATCTGTCGTCCAAATAACAACTCTGATGGAGTGAAGCCAGTCGTTTGGTTGGGCATCCTCCTGTACTCACCTAACAGGTGTGGTAGGGCATGATCCCATCTCCCTCGCCACTGCTTGAGTACCTTCCTCACCATTGCCTTTAACGTAGAGTTGAATTGTTCAACCATCCCGTCTGTGGCTGGGTGGTAAGGAGTGGTTTTGATCACCTTCACCCCCAAGAAGTTATACAACTCTTTCAGCAGCTTGCTGACAAAGTTTGTGCCGCAGTCCATCAGGATCTCGTCTGGCACACCAGTTCATGTAAACATTTGTGTTAGCTTCTCTGCAATAATGGAACTTTCTGTTGCCCGTAGTGCAAATGCCTCAGGCCATCTAGTAGCATAATCTACCACTACTAGCACAAAACGGTTGCCATCTGGTGTCATCGGGAGTGGCACTGTCAAATCCATCGCTATTCGGGAGAATGGTTACCCGATGATGGGCATTGGTTGTAATGGTGCAGGTGAAACTTTTCCGCCAGCTCTCTGACACTCTGGACACGCCTTGCATAACCGCCTCACATCATCATGAATTTGGGGCCAGAAGAATTCATCAAGTATTCTCTGTGCTGTTCTATCTTGTCCTGGATGGCCTGGTCGGTGAGCTAGAGCCAGTACCATGGACCTATACCTTTTAGGTAGGCATAATTGTGTTGCCTCGTCACCCAGGCGGTCTGTTGTTGTCCTCCTCAGCAAGTGATCCTCCACCAGAAACTCAGTGTTGTCATCACTCTGTGCCTTCACCCACATGCGTTTAAGCGTTGGATCATGCCCTTGCTCTCGTTGGAGTTCCTTGGCATCGACATCTAGTGGATGGCCCTTCTGCCCCTCTATGAACGCTGCATTGGCCTGCCTCTTCTGGGACTTTGTCATACTTCTCTTCTCTGGCTCTTCATCAGATGTCTCGTCGGTTGTGGTAGGGTCTGGTCCATCATCGGAGATTCCTTCCCATGATTCCTCATCATTGCTGTCATCCTCCTCAGTGCTATCCTCAGCCTCACTCTCCTGACCATCAGCCTGCAGTTCAGTATTCCCTCCTGCTCTAGTCTGAGAACGAGTAGACACCAAATTGACCAACTGATTATTCAACAACTGCTTACCCAAATCCCACAGTCCAGGCATGTCTGTGCCAAGCAACACTTCATGTGTCAGTTCATCTGCCACCAGCACCTCCAGCTTCTCTGTGCGGCCTCCTACAGTGATGTTGATCCGTGCCAAGTGGTGAGTTCGTGCTGTTCCCTGGTAGTCTCTCGCCTCCTTGGACCTGCCGGTGTAGCACTCCTTGGGTACCAAGCTCGACCTCACCACCGTCTGCCCTGCACCAGTATCTAATAAAATGTCTATGCATCTCACCCCTCCTACTGTGCCTTCCACTGTAGAGCGTCCACTGATCTCCGTCTTGACCAGAGACACTTCTTCCTTGGGCGTCAGGGCCTTGGACAAGTTCACATTATAGTACCTCTTCTTGAAACTGTTGGGCTTGGTACTATAGCATTCCGCTGCAAAATGACCTGGCTTCCCACATTTGAAGCATTTGGGTCTGTAGGATTCATATGCCTTCGGCTTGTACTGTTTGTGATCATCTGTATCGCTCTCTTGTGTGGGTGTGCTCCCTGCTCTTGCCTCTTCCTCTTTCCAGCTGCCACGTGTTCTATCTGCTGGTTGCCTATGTCTGTCTCCCTTCCGGAATATCTGGTGGTGGGGTCAATCCAACATCGATGGGTCAACAGGAGTCCAACCCCTATCTGCCAAGTAATCACCTGCCAATCCTCCAGCCTCAGCTGCAGTACTGGGTTTCTTGTCAGACACAAACTGTGCTACATGTCTAGGCATAAGCTTCATTACAGTGTCAAGTGCACATAAATCGTTTACCTGCTGGATTGTTTTGCAGCCTTCCGTCCATCGTGTGGTGAGTTGGACAGCACGTCCCATCAGAGCCGCCCATCCTTCGTCTGGTTTCCGTTTGAGATTGTCCAATCTTTGTCGGTAAGCTTTTCTGGTCACACGGTAGAGTCGCAAGAGTGCTAGTTTGACTTGATCATAGTCTTCCTTTACATCCGGCTGCATTGCCAGATATACTCTGTTGGCATCCGGTCGGAACTCCGGGGCCAAATATCTCATCCAATCCTTCTTGGGGACCCTGTATGCAGCCATATGGCTCTCAAAAACGTTGAAATAATCCAGGGGGTCTTCGTCTTCCTTCATTTCTCTGAACCGGGGTGCTTTGATTTGGCTGGGGGTAGGAACAGAGTCCGATTCTTCTATCCTCCCAGTGCCCCCTCCGCTCATCACTGTCGTCAGCAATCTTTCCCATCTCTGTTCTCTTTTCTCCTCCGCTTCCGCTCGTTCGGTCGCTCGTCTTTTCTCGTCTTCCTTTTGCTTCTCTGACTGGAGTTTAAACATTCGAAGCATATCAGACATTGTCACTCTTTCCCCAATATCTTCTGAGTCCATTAGCGGTGAAGTACTCCGCCTTTCTCCTTCTGTAGTGTCCTTTGCCTTACTTCTGGTATCCATTCTTCTTGTCAAGGTTAGTAGCTATCTCTCGAGTTAAAAAAAAATCCCACCGCTGCCACCAGTTGTGACAGGACCAAATCTGATATTACCCACAGACTCTGAGCCAGTCACTAAGTGTTGGTATGCTGCCACCACTCTACCTTTAAGCTATACACTAGGCTAGCAAGGTTAAGTAGAGAAACCTTAATAATTCAATATAGGACACTTACAAGACTCAGTAACTCCCAGAGCAGTAACAACTCCTCCCGTAACTAGGCTGGAGCCCCGCTTCTGGTTTCTGCCCATACATGGTAATCTTACACTCATCATCGACCTATGACACTTGCCCAACATAAAAAAACACTAAGCCACAGACCACATTATCAACACTTCCAATTCATAATTAGTTACTCACTACCGGGTTCACTCCACATCCATAGTTATGCCTTGGGAACAGTCTTGTTTTAATGTCGCCCTGCGACAATAAGTTTCTGTAAAAATACATTTTGTTCGAACATTTTTATATATTAAACTTTTATCTAAAACCGATGAAAATTTCAATGCAAGAAATATACTTTAAAACTGTAAGAGCAGAATTTTGAATAAAATTACATCTCAAAAGTTATAAAGCAATGAAATGTCAGGTTTCAAAAAAATTCGACGGTGTGACTTGAATCTTTTCACAGCTTGTTCAACCTCTACACCTGCCTTAAAATTCTCTCTGTGCGCTCTCTCGTAGTCCCTGGTCTTCCGGAATTACTTGCGTATGTTGTCTACGGAGACAGAATCGAGAGCAGGTCGGAGATTTTTTTCAACCCAGGTAATGTAACATTTGATATGCTCTGGTGTAATGCTTGCCCCCCCAAACTCGCTCAATTGGGTTCAATTCACAGTGGAATTTAGGCAAGAAGTGCACTTCATGGCCTATCTCTAGGAGAAAGTGTTCGATACGGAAGTCTTTCCAATAGCACTTTCATGTCAGGACCCGTCAATGTATCAGTATTGATCCCCTGCTCCTCCAATACTTTCTTCAGCCCTTTTGCAATGCCTCTCTCCACCATGGTTTGCAGTTTCCCTGCCCACTGTGTGTCATGCATCAAAAGCTGAGCTCCACCTGGTCGTACGTTCATTCTATTGGCATTGAGGGAATCTGAAGCAAAAGCTTTGTGGCAACTGCTTTGGTCGAATATCCATAGTAATGTATGCATGGCTGGATTAAACTTCCACTCTGCGATCTTGGCAGTCTTCTCCACCTGTACCATGAATCTATCACTCGTCCAATACCCCTCCTTTTGTACACTATACTCGATAAATTCCCTGGCTTCTGCTGGAAAATCAGGGTCGGACTCTTCAGCCTCGGTAAGTTGTTCCTCAGATAATTCCAGGAACCCACCATATTCATCAACAAAATCACTAACCATAATACCAGTACCTTTGGTCTTTGGTAGAATCGCAGGCTTATCATCTGTTCCCCACATCCATGTCTGTGCTTCATTTGTGCAGAAGATCGATTCATCATGGAAAATGGTTACCAACTTCTAGTCATTTCATTCTGCTGGATGTTCTTGTGCTGCTGGTTGAGGAGCTTCAGTTGGAAGTCGAGGTATCTCATCAGTACAGGGAGGAGGGGCTTGGTGAGTATCCTGAAGCATCTTGATCATTGACAAAAACTTGTCCCGGTACTTCACCTACTTCACCATGTCTTCACGCTCATGGCCATCTATATATATTCTTGTGACTCATGGGCTTAAACCCAAGTTGATGCAGCCATGAGTGGCTGTTTGTAGAGAAATAGATCATGGGAAGTGTGGCGGAAGATGATGGCTTGGAAGGAGAACTGAGCTGACATACTCACAGAATATTGCAGCAGTCATATTTGGGGCTCTCTTCTTGAAGGCATTCTCGCGTACCCACTCTGCTGATCATTCCTGAAGTTCTTCATTCTGCAAGACCATATGTCGCTCCCATTTTACCTGCCGGCTCTCTTTGAACTTCAAGTTGTTGCTGAAAAAACTCTTTGCGGTAGCGACAAATTGATCTCACATCACACCCTGAAAATATCAGGTTTACACAATAATTATACATCTATATATATATTATTATATAAATCACACAAACCCGTGATAGAAGCAGATTCACGTGCAGCATCCATCTTCCCCATCTTCTGGCGGTTTGTAAAACTCTCGAACAAAACTACAGACAGCATCTTTCATTGGTCTCTTGTGAGAGTAAGCATCCACTCAACGAAAACCTCTTGAGCATTGCCTTCACCTTCAGTTTCCTAGTTGTACTCCTCCTCCTCTCCAAACTCTTCATCTGGGAATTCCTGAAGCTCTGCTGGCCCAAGCTGCTGCTCTTCATCTGAGGATCTCTGAAGCTCTGCTGGTCCAAGCTGCTGCCCTTCATCTGAGGATCGCTGAAGCTCTGCTGGTTCAAGCTGCTTGAGGATCCCTGAAGCTCTGTTGCTCCAAGCTGCTCGGTGGTTCCAAGAAATTATGCTGCTTCCAAGCTGCTCTGCTGCAAAAGCAGCGTCCTCAAATATCTGAGGCGGCTCTGGTAAACTGCCTTCTTGCTCGTCAGCGATATGTGGAAGTCGAACTCGAGCTGTCTTCAAGAATAACCACAGCTGACGCTATTCTTGAACACTTGGATCGCATTATCCGAGTCCTGTCCACCATCTTTCGACGTTTCTGCCATCTGTCAGACATCCAGCTGGTCCGTCAGCGGCTATTTCTCCAACAGAGACAAGAAGCTACTGAAGCTCGCAATAGATGCGTTCGCGTGAATATTTTTCAACATTGACGATCCGTGCGCATGGAAAGTTACAACAATTGGCCGCAAGCACTATTACCGGTATATACAAGTCAAGAATGCAAATCTCAGAAACCCACGATAAAGTCAAAAGTAGTCCACTATATTTTAACCTTCATTGTTACACTCTTCCATGTCACTGCCTTCATTGCTATATTAATTGTCACTGCCTTCACTGTAGTTTTGTCATGATTGCATTTCTTCCTCATCCGACGATATAAATGATTGGAGGGTATCTCATTTGCTGTAACTAACTGTTGTTGCTGTTAAATGTTTATTTCTGCAATGTACATACCCACATAGAGCTGATATCGTTGGTTTATTTTTATTCTTATGTAGCTACTCATTTTGTGTTGCAACCAAATTCCTATTGCAACCAGAGCTACACTTGCATCCCTTGGTGAGACCATAAACTTTGCTCTCTGATTGTCTTGATGTGTCCTCTATATCCCATTCAATTGTGAGCAATTCATTCATGCTCCATCATACTGTACCATGAGTTCAAGCATCATATGGTTATGATCTGCTTGTTTCCACATGTTTATGATCCAACAAGATCTCGATGTCAATGCCTCACTGGGAGCTGTTGTCTCATCAAAAATTCCATTCTGTATCAAATTGTGTGTCCAATATTGTCTAACGGCTTTACTGTGCTTACCAGTCTGGTAAAACTATACCAAAGTTATAGGCAGTCAAAGTTGAGGACTGTCGGGGAAATTACCCTCACCGTAGGCCCTCCTGCCTAGCCTAATACTAACAATGACAGTATATAGCTGATCCCCAGGCTACTCTGGATAACTCCTCGGACACCTAAGTAACCGGCGGAGCACTAGCTGTCCCACTAGTCACTCTACTTAGACCACTGTTAGTCCAGTCAATCCTCCACTGATGAAGATCCTAGACCTAACTCTGCAGTATTCCCCGAATATATATATATATGTAGATAAAGATATATATTGAATACTACATCCACAGATAGAACATCTTACTATACAGTTCAGTTCATACTCTGTCTCTTCTCTATCTAGATCTCTCTCTCTCCACAGGGCGTTAGCCCAGTCCTTATATACATTGCCATCACATGCTATATCTGACCAATCACCTGCCCATAGAATATTCTATCTGTATACTATCCTACACCGTAAAAAGTAACTGTTGTTTTTACTACTGTATTGTTAAAATGACTGTAATAATCCTTGTTATTTTAAAACTGTTATTATTCTATAATAAGTGTTATATTGACTATTTTTGTATTTCAACTAAACATTAATAATAGTATTAATGAATTTCTGTCTGTAGAAATATATTTTCGTAGTTTTAACAATATAAATTATTGTATTAACAAAATACATTGCAAATTGACTATTACAATAATGTATAATAACAATGTATTATAAGAATATTAACATTACTAGTATTAGTTATTGTGACTATTCCGATTAAGTATTTTTTATATATAGAAGAATTAGTTAAATATAGTAAGTGCAAATGATAAATAAAAAATGTTTATAGCTATATATATCTCCTAAGTTTTCCCCAGATTTTGTGGGCATTTATACTCTCAATTGGGTATGTAGATGTTACGAGGAGTTAGGAGAAATGTTGTGGACAGGAATGTGCAGAAAGAGATCAAGGCAAAGGCTTCACTTGGACAAGCCAGTCAGGTGTATTCAGTGCTGATGAAAAAACATGCAAGGACCAGTAAATGTAATCAAACATTAATGTGATTGCTTTCATGTTATATCTAGTGTGTATATGTGCGGTCAGGTCATATTTACATCACCCTGCTGGCCATGTCTGTACTGTGTGTAATCTCACTGTATGTACCAAATGACCACACATCTGTTTAACACTCATTAATATGACCTATATATGGTGCCAGATATCCAGGACAAAGTCCTAAGCTTATATAAGGTGGAGTGATCATCAATATAATTAACCAGCATCCTGTTGGTAACAATATCCTGTCTGTCATGATTCATTCCCTATATACTTTTCTCAGAAGGCAGGGTAATGACAGCCTCTCTGTGTTGCCTATAGACGTGAGATACGAAGGAGGCACAATTGGTATATGAAGCAACACAATTGTTCATTCCACAAGTGACAGAAAAGTTATCATCTCGACTGTGTACATGTCGCAAATGGCTCAGCCAAAGACTTTTAGTTGGCGCAATGAAGTTACAGAGAGGACAATCGCTTGAAGCTGACCTAGACATTAAAGAGAGACCCTTTACCAAATGAAGGAAAGACATGTTCAAAGTTTAAGAATACTGCACGTGCATTGGCGTGTTTTTTTGTGTGTCGACTGTGTGAGTCCTTTTTCTACTGCAGATATGGAATGCTGGGAGCTCGATAAGATGTCTGTTGTCGATCTTTCAATGTGGTTGAAGGAAGAAGGAGTACAAGACACCTACTGTGAAACTTTCGAAGGTAATCTTACAACTACGTCATGTTATAGTCCTAGCACCACATTATCATGGTGGGGATTTAAATAAAAGCCCACCCACATTTATCTCTGGGATCCTATCTCTAGATCAACTAAGCACTAATTATTATGTGCAATTGTAAGCTAATGAAAGTTGGATAGGGTGGGGTGGAAGTTATTGTGCATTTCTTGTTGTGCTGTGGGAATTGGGAAGAGAGTGAAGAGGCTGAAGAATAAGTATAGAAATTAAAGTAATGAAGAGAGAAGTAGTCTTGTTGAGTAGATCTCTGTTAGGCCATACCTAGTAAATTTCTTGTTGCTCGGCCCGGTGGGTCAAATTTTGCTGGGTTAGGGGGAAAAATTAAATCATTTGCACTAGAAATCTCTGGCTGGCAGTCGCTTCTGGGCTCAACTAGGTTAGCGTGTAGCTAGTTTACCTGGCTACTTCTAAAGAAAGCACGTTACAGTGCTGGCCAAGTGCACGGTACTTGTACAGATGGTACGGATATTATAGCATTAGTACAGAATTATTACCTTGGAAGAGGAACAATCTTGAGCTTCAGCTACTAGCGGCTATATATGCCAGCACTGCATCAAACAGTACAATATTGAACAAACTGCTTACCGCAACGGTATAATAATTTATTTCTCTTTCCCCGGTAGAGACATAATTTATTTCTCTTTCCTCCTCCCCTTTCCCCGGGCACAATTTCTCTTTCCTCCTCTATCAGCAACGCCAGACCCTTTACCGATCCCCTTTCTGGCAGTGATGACAAGCGCCCCGGTTTCAAGACACTAGCATGGCACAGTTTGTTGCAGGCTAAGCTGCAGCTCAAGATAGTTGTTCCGATTTAGGACTCAAGTCAGTGTGACAATGACGAAGACAGGCTGGCGCTGCAAGAGTAAATATATAATAATATATTATATAGAAAACAAAAAAAGTACGGAAATCTCTCCGGAAGTACGGAAAAAATGGCAATTTGGTACGCAGTGGTCACTTGGCAGCTCTGCGGCAGTAAGTTGCATGATTTAAACTTCTCTTAGGCTCAAAAATCATTTGCTATTTGTTTAGGAAACAGTTGGGCAGCTGTTGTCTCGAGTAGAACAAGAGTGCTGCAGTAAGGCCTGTAGACAAGGGATAAATTAAATTTAAGATTTTTTTGCCACCCACCTGGGTCAATATTTCTGCACGCCAAGCCCGAGCAACAATTTTTTTTACTATTAGTAGAGTTGTATGTTTGAAATCTTTATGGCACCAGTGGTAGTGTAGGGACTCCCAACCTGAACACTGAGGTTTGAGTCATGGCTCTACTTGTGACTTTTCCCCCCTATCTTTTTCTCCCCATTCTTTTTTCCCCTCATCTTTTGGGTTTTTTTTCACCACTTCCTTTTTCTTTTGTTTCTTTTAATTCCCCCTTTTTTCTATCTTTTATTTCCTTTTTTCAAATGTTTTTATGTTCTTCTTTCTTTTATTTTTCGCCCCTTCTCTCTTATTTATTTTTCCCTTTTCTTTCCTTCATTTTCTTCCCCTCCCAATTTTTCCCCCTTTTTTCCATCTCTTAAGTTTGGTTGTGTCTCTTGCAACATGCAACCCCCCCCCCCCCCCCCCCCCCCCCCCCACCCCAAAAAAGGACAAAAAGAAAGGATATATATATGAGTTTTTAGTCCACTGAAATGCCTCCCTTACAAAAATCCTAGAGAGAATGCTGTTATTGTTATTAAAATGATTAAAAGTATAGAAATAGGACATTTTTACCTGACGAGTATAGTTCCTTACCACTACTGCATATTCTGTTGCCATAAAGAATGAGATCGATGTTGCAACATTTTGTGATCTGACAGAAGACGATGTCAAGGGAATTATAAAGCCATTGGGAGTAGTGAAAAGATTGATTCGTATTCAAAAAAGTATTATCCAATCTCCAACTATAACTGTAAGTTGACTTAGCAATTCTTATATACAGCTGTCCAGAAGAATTTCTTGCTTCTTTCTTTTATTTGTATTCAGGTTTCCAGTATGCCTGAATATAACTCAACACAATTTTCTTCCCCAAGTACTCCATCTACTTTACCGGCATCATCTCCAAGCTATCAGGATCATGATACAGTATCTCTGTCATCAGAAATTAGTGGATCTTCAGCAGTATCAAGAAATGATTTCTCTATTCCGATGATGTGGAAGCCTAATATTATGGCTGCCATTGCTGAAAAGAGATTACTACCGGAAATAGGAAATGAAATCGTTCGAGACCTTGTTACCTGCTATGTAGAAACAGCTGCTGTCACAAAAATTGCCAAAATGTTAGTAGAATTCATGGCTGATTCTATGACAGGATCTGGGTCTACTGCTTCAGTAAGTACATAGTAACATTGTTGATGTATATATGCCTTATAAGTATTCATCTACCGTGTCATTTTTTCCCCTTCAGGGATCATGGGTGAAAAAAATGATGGACCGTGTGTATAATGTTGAAAAGGGCCGAAAAAGGAAAGCAGCTAACTCTCCAGATGAAACTGCTGAGCAACAACAACATGTTCAAGCTCTCACAAAGGAGATAGAGAAGGAGAATCCTAGAAATGGTGTCGTTTTACCTCTGAATAAGTTAACATTTTATTCACGAAGGCAATATTTGTTAGAGAGCAATGACTCCATACTCACCAAGCTCAAGAAGTTTCCAGCTCTGAGGATCCCATCTGTGGTATGTTGGTATGTTTGTGTTGAGTATATATACAAAAGTATTATATAAATTAACCTAACACAACTAAAACACCTTGACTATGTTGATATATTGAAGAGTGTATGTAACAAACGCTTGTGCTATACATGTATTCTGCTAGTGGCTTCTGTTACATAAAGATACAAGGTCACCTTTAACTTGCATCTTGAATGTATTGCTTTTCTGTCAACAGATTGAACAAGAGCTTGAGTTGGTCATTGGCAAGCAAGGACTTCAAGGGTCTTTTAGTGTTGAGTGGACCCAAAAGTGGGCACCTGCTATCATCACATACTGCAAGTGGCTAAAGAGACGTGATATCAGAGAGATATTGACAGATATTGAAAAAGGTATACTGTAATCAGTATAAAAATTAATAGTTTTGGTGATCATTCATTCATGTGAATATAGAATCTACTATAATGCTGAATAGTGTACATTCTTGAATACACATGCTATAGCCTTATATTCAGAAATTATATCTTGCAATTGCAAATGGTTGTTGACTCACATCTGGTGACAGTATTTATGGAATATGTAATGTTCTTGTCAATTTTGTGGACAATACTTTCCATACGATCATGAAATGATTTATCCCCCCAAAAATGTTACAGTGACAGTTCTGAACACAAAAGTCCTGGAACTCAGCTCAAAATGTCCCCCTCATACATGCACTTGTTCATGCAGTAATTTATGGTGCTACGTATACATAATACATTTATGTTTATCATTTTATAACAGATGGTGCAAAACCGAGCTCTGAAATTGCTCTTTCAGCTGCTTTGTGTGCAGCCAAAAAAGGGTGAAGGAGACCTGAGCTACTTGTTTGCTCGATTTGAGGTAAAGCCCACAGTTGTTTCAAATGATGAACCATGTATTTATTTAAATAATGGAATATTGTACCCACAGATGTCTGATGTGCCAGAGACTGTGGCAGCTGCTCCTCCCACTCGTCCAGCACCATGGATTGGAGAATTTATTGTAGAGGATGGAGATTCGGTGTATTTCATTTTTATTGAACAGGAGGTTTTCTGTAAAGTGAATTCTTTCTCTAAGTCTCTCTTTATATGGTTTTCTCTCTTCTACATATTTAACCTGGAATTTGATAGACATACTAAAGAGATGTGCTTATTTCTTCAAGAATTTGTGTTTGGTCTTCCAGGTAATAATTGTAAAAAATCATCTACATACCTCTCGGTCACTACAGACATCCAAAGCTTTGCCCTTAACCCTCTCACTGTCACAACCGCCATACGGCGCCACGGCTTTGAAAAATAAAATAAAATAAAATATAAGCATTTGTCAATAGGCAATAATTTATATATCAAAAGATAGCTGAATTCAAACTCTATTTACACAAAACATTTTACGGCGGTTGAACGGAGGAAAGTTAATGAAATTATATTTAAAACACGAACGATTTTCAGTGGGACGATATCAACAATGGAGAAGAGACTGTCAATAGCTGAAATTATTTCCCAAGTGACTAGGGCAGCTTGGGACATTTCTGGTGATGAATCAAGTGACGAAGAATGTGAAGGCATCCATTCCTACCTCGGAGATAGTCGTGTGCAATGCAAATACAGCAATGTTCACCTTTGCATTATGGAGTATCGGAATTGTTTCCATGCTTTCCATAACTTGGTTGACTTTTGCCACAGACACTGATTTCACCTCAAACTCCACCCAAAATTTCTTTCGATTACATTATGTCAAAGAATTATATCAAATGTTTACTGAATGTTGTATTGACAAAGTTCTTGTTGATAAATAAGGACATTTTTGTGGTCGATTTATGAAGACCTTATTATGGGTTGGCATAACTTTTGTATAGTAAAGTATATTCCTAGGTTCTTAGAAGCAAAAGAAAGGATATGGATAGAGCTATCTAATGAGCTATATATCGAGTCCATAACATAAACTATGGAGAAGTTATGGCACTCCTAATCATGACCATTGTTTGCATAATTATATTCATATTATGCGGTCAATTGGTGGTCACACCTTTTGACCACAACTTCTAAAACAATCATGCTATCACATGACCATTTAGCTAAATATCTGATTTGATATTAATTTTTTTATGTGGCTGTGTTAAATTTTAAATAATTCTCCACAATGCTGACAGTGAGAGAGTTAACTAACACTTATGTTTTTAAAACTAATTTTTCGAGTTGTGAATTTTTCTCATCCATAAAACTCTTTTCTGTCCTAATTCATGTGCTGACTATTTTTGTTTTGATTCTTTGCCTTGTCATTGACATGATGAATTTAGCACAATTATGTTTCTTAGCTAGTTATAATCACTAATAGTAATGATTTAATTCAACATTATGTGGTTTGTATGGTAACCAGCCAGAAGTCATAATAACTAATAATTGTAATAAAATAAGAATTAACCCTTTAAGCCCCCGAGCGTTTTTCAAATTTTTCTCATTTTTTACCTTCCTGTTTAAAATATTTATAACTTAAAAACTAAAGGGAATATTGGTAAGCAATATATGGGTATAATCTAAAAGCTAATGAGCCATACTATTTTTTTTTAATTTCAAAAGATTAATAAACCACACCCATAACAAATTATATTAATTTGAACTTAGATAAATTTAGGAATCAATATTCGTTCCGATTTCTTCAAATTTTTGTACAATAAAGTTCCTTTTTTATGACTTCAAACTATTACACAACCATCAATCATCACCACTGAACAATTTTTTTTCCATTGAAGATGTGTGAAATATGATAAATTTCATTATTTTATATTGCCGGTATTGGCATAAAAATGTATACGATTCTCATTTTGATCTCAAAAAAGATGTACATGTGTAGTTTTATTGTGTAGTATGGATATGTACTAAACTCTAATAAACATGTAATATATGTATACCAAGACCTAATGTTAGATCATACTTACTCAAATGACCACAAAGCCACACCCACCTGCGATTATGGTAGATTGTCAATAACAATAATTATATTTCTAGCAGAAAACAGATATTTATTTCAACAAGTTTTAGTTCCTCATATGGTCACATTGACTAGAATGCCAAACTTTGAAGCAGTTTCTGTTGGGTTCAAAGCAAAGATACATATCACATGCAACACACTTCAATCTGGTGCAGTGTCGGGGTTTCTTCAATATTTTGCACAAATCACAATAATTATTGTCGCTCTTCACGAGGAGTGTGTGTAAGCTGGTGAGGAGCGTGTGAAGGAGATAATAAGGGTTTTTTCAGAACCATCTCTTAGGTCACATAACCGAGCTACCAAATTCTCCCGAAATGTTTGTGAGTAAATTTTTGGCGTTCTTCTTCAGGTAGGTGGAGTTTGTACAGAAGATATGAATTGGTCACCATTACGTCCAAAAAATGCAAAAAAAGGGTGCGCCAATACTTTCGAGTCTTGCGTAGAATATTGTAGTAAGATATATATAGCCTGGTCCGAAAGGTCAACACCTCCCATATATTTGTTGTACTCTACTATAGGAGGAGGAATCTTGACTTCCTTGTGCAATAATTGACCAGCTTTATCTTTCATTTTCCGTATCACTTTCTCATTGCCTGTGGCAGTATGCATAGTTGAAGCCACAGTTACTACTTAGTGTCTTTCCACATAACATACACTAAGCTTTTGTCCCGAACCCATCGACCTTCTCCCCGTTCAGTACACGATTTTGCTAGTTCAGATTTGAGACATTTAGGAACATTACGACGTTTTATATCAATTGTACCACATGCTTCGAACCCATTTGCTTTGAGGTACTCAAATAAGATAGGGCTAGAATAGAAATTGTCAGTGAAAAGTCGATATCCTTGATTTTCCAATCCTTTTACTAAATCAATTACTACATCATATGCTAAACCATTACTTGATCGTACTTCTCCTTGCTTTCCCCTGTACACTGTAAAGCGATAAGTATAACCAGTTTCAGAGTCACACAAACACCACAGCTTGAAGCCCCACTTGACTGGCTTACTCTTGATGTACTGGCGCATTGGAAAACACCCCTTTGATTTCACCATGCGTTCATCGATTGAAATATTTAGATCTGGTTGAAAGTAGCGCTGACTTGAATCGTTCAAGTGTTCCATCATTGGTCGAACTTTACACAACCGGTCACTAAGATCTTCTGTGTCAATATCACTCACATGTAAGAATCCCAGAGACTAAAAAACTTATTTCTGCTGATAATACTTCGCCCTGCAAAACTTCTACCATAAAGGAGAAATGAATCTCCTGTAGTCATCCAATAATCAGTGTAGTATGCCAATTTTTCCAAACCGAAATAAATTAATAAGCCAACCAAATTCAAAACATAACTGCTGTCATTCCAGGGTATCGAGAATAATTATATGGTGATCTGTCTTTATTCTTTTCAGCATACTTATCAGAATTCTTGCATATTAGTTTTATTATATCTTCAGTAAAAAAAAGCTTGAAGAAATCAAGAGGTGTGAAAGATTCATCATTACTGGCAACATATGAACCTGGTTCACGCACTGGGTTGAATGGGTGTACAGTCAATGCTGAAGTATCAGGATTCTCAAGAGTATTGACATGTGATTGGGAGATACTCTGTCTGCATGTAATACCCGAACTTCCTCCACTGTTATATTGACCTCTAGGACGGGTATTTCCTCGTATTCTACCCCTACTTCTCCGTAGACCACATCATCCGCGAGAACGGTGTCCTTGAACACCTCTTCCAGCTCTGCTTCTAAGAGGCTGTTCTTCCTCAGAGGATGGTGAAACTGAGGGTATACTGGAGTTGCTTCCAGAGGAAATTCAACAGCTCAGTGGCATTGGATCTATATAACAATTAAATTATGGTAAATATATAGCTAAACTCTAGCTATCCAAGTAGAGAGCTGTAACTATAGCTATCTGGACTTATCCAGTAAATGTATCTCCATCAAAACCATCTTCAGGATCAGAAAGGTCACATACTGAGTCCTCACTGCTGCTGCTATCCAAAAGTCTCAAAACCTCTTCCAAACCCAAGGTAGCAGCTGTTACTGACTGAGTAGTGGGCATTGAGCCAGTTGCCATCTTGTTAGGATAGCTAACTAAGTTTGAACAAAGCAAAAAAAAATGTATTGGACATCCCTTACCAAGTATTTCAAATGAAAGCCCCTGTGTTTGAATATATGCATCCTGTTAACACAGGATGCAGAGTTTATTTAATTGGTAAGTGCGCCCATATGGGCTCAAAAATCAATGGGCGGGGGTCTTTAAAGGGTTAATGGTTGGTTATAATAATAATAATGACCATTATGTGGTTCTTAAACAACAGTTCCAATAGTTAAAATAACTATTATTAATTATCTAATTAACATTGTGGTTTGTATGGTAACTAGTTTGTGGTTCTTAGAACAACCAGTTGAAATGGTTAAAATAACATTTTGGTGGTTCTTAGGACACTAATTTGAAATTGTTAAATTAACTAATTATTATAATTAATTAAACATTATGTAGTTCTTAGGTTGAAGTTGTTAAAGTAACTATAAAGTAATGATGAATTAATTGTTTATAGTAGTTGAAACTAATATTAATAATTGTTACTTTAACCATTGATTATTAGTACTATGTATAATATTAATGTATATAGTTATACAATGTATTTATAAGTAGTCTATTATGATATAATTATTGTTTTAATGTTTGTTTGTTATTCTGTTTATTGGACATTGTATATATTTTAGATTAGTATTATACGAGAACCATAATAGTGAAATTCACAAACATTATTCCTGTAAAATTAACTAGTTAACAATTTTATTGGTTACCTCAGTTGCACCATTTTTTTAAGTTGTTTTAACTAAACAGTTTTTGCGGTGTATAACAATGGTCTATCTCCCTTTCAGGGTTATAAATCTTGTGGCTTCTGTTCTGTGGTCTTGTGGTGAATGGCTGATCGAATGGCTTGTGTCTGAATGTCAGGGAGTGGTGTTTTCCGTGACAAGGACCTCAAAACCTGCATGCCCATATCCCCAACAGTTCTAGCTAGCAATTTAAACAGTTGAAATTGGTACCAGTAGCTGGAGGAAGCACTCCTCTATTGCCAAGAGTTTTCATTACGCACTAAAACATAATTACATGGGTCAAGTAGTGGTTTGAAAATTAATTTTAAGATATTCATTTAATAACCAGTGCATGACCACTTACTCACATTTTAGAGGCTTATAAAAACCCTCATACGCTAGAGGAGGGCTTCCTTGCCACAGGTACCAATTTTAACAGGCTAGTATATATACTTGGAGCTAGAACTGTTTGGGCATGCAGGTTTTGACGTCCCCAATTTGACTATATACCTGTAACTTGAGCATGGTTATACCTATGATGCAACAGCTTTTTTGTATCAGACGAGAGCACACAGAGAGAGCTATATTTTGGCTATTCATTAAGTTCATAGAGTGAAGTGTGCAGAATTTATAGAGCTCTAAAATCACAACATATGAGATTGATACGGTTCTGTTTTTGTTAGGGAATACTCGCAAGAAGTTGACCAAAAGACCTGTGGCAAGAGAACACATCAAGAGCAAGTATGACCTCCAGCGCTCTGCAAAGAAAAGAGCAATAATAGCTGCAGCAAACGGAGAGCAAAAACTTGACATCTATTATTGTGTGTATGTATGTAAGACAGTTCTGTGATTACAGGTCATCATAATTTATTTGGTACAACTGCAAATAATGTAAGAGACCGTAATATAGTATATACAAGACCAATTTCATGCGAAAATAATACTCGGAATGACTGCACGCATTGTGTCAATTAATCACTGGTGAAGTTGTACCCTTGTAGCATCTCATACTCTTTCATTCTGTGCTGGACTGTCATCCTCAGCTCAAGTGGCCAAACCACCAAGTTTCTTGAATGTGATGGTGTCTTATAAACCCTTTCCACACACAATTGCAGATACTTGTCTTCAGCATCAATACCAAGGAAACTAGTAATGGACAAAATCGTACTCCTTGGGTTGTGAATTAGATCTCTGAGGTGGATATCCAAAACATTTTTCCTGCCGATCAACTCGATCTGTTCCATCACAGCTCTACTCTTGTCAAAATATGTCTTGATGCTGCTTTTCAGCCATGTGTGATTGCTGATTTTTGCATCTTCCCTGTCTCTGGTGTTGGTAGTAATATTGCCAACATGTTTCTTTACTGCCACCACAAAATCTGCTTTCCTTTTACTACTGTGTTGCCCAATCATGTAGAGAAGGTGTGTTGCTATGACATCATAAGGATTCCTCAATACATGCAGTACCTTGAAGGGAATCCCAATTTTTTCCACCAACTCTTGATAGTGAGCCCTAAATGTGATCCTGTCTTGCATGTACTGCTGTGTAGCTGAACTTCCACTCTTGTCGCCTAATACTTGGACATACTTATCAAACCTTCCCTGCCACAAGGAGCCAATGGCCATTGTGTAACCTTTAGATGTGCTTTTAGCATTCCTTGGTCCACCTTCTAGTGTGTCCTTTATGCTCCTCTGGTAGATTATATTGTACAGGTTTGCTGTCCATGCTCTTGGTGTGGCTTTATCATTGAAGAAAGACCATTGCTCGAAAAACCTTAGCTCATGGGATATAACAACGTGTGGATGTGCATCCAAGATGCTGCCGACAATGCTGTGACCACTCCTGGGATAGCCAATAAAAAACATAAATGTTTTTATGCCTTGGATGACATCTAGGGGCAGAGTAGGGAGGTTGGATGATAAGCTTAGTCTTGCCTTCTTGGATTCGTGTTGCTTCTTTGATGTAGGTCTTGGCAGTGATATCACAGAGTGAACAAGATGGCTCTTGTTGGCTGTTACGAGTCCGCTGAATTTGCTTGGACCTACCTTGTTCTCAATGTCACCTATTAACTGAACTGGTGAGACCACAGCTAGATCCTTGACGATTAACATTGCACAAATTATGGCCACGAGGAAGATGGCCCCGACAAAGATTTTCCTCTTAGATAGAGAACACATCATTTTATAGCAGGACTACAGAATGATCAGACCTTCAGGGCTATATTCATATTGTCACACCACTTCACTTCATTTCACGACGTCATCTATGCTGCGTTGAGTGATTTGCCTCTGGCTAGGGGATTCAGTCGATCTGAGGTACGGGTGTGTGGTTTACACGAAAAGGTGTGGTTCCAGCAGGTACAGGGGTGTGGTTTTACGGGGGGGGGGGGAGTTATATTAAAGTTCTGGTCAGGCATAGGGTTGTTATCGCTGCTTGGAATGGATACTGCTTGCTAAAAAGCTGAGATGAACTGTAGCTATGCTGATCTATCGTGTGCAGTGATAGTATAAACATTGCTGCTTGGACACAATAGCTTGCTAATGCTGAAGACTGTATCACCTCCAAAAGCCCTCAGCCTCTCACTGACAATCCAGCAACTCCAGCTCGATATCATGGAAACACAGGACTAGATGATGGCAGAGAGTTTTTATGAATTTCTTGGGACTGGGATTTGCACCCCCACTCAACTATTTTATGTCGAAACGTAACTCAATCCTTGTTTGCTTCCCTGAATGCCCACAAGTCTGTGCAGTCTTTCTAGTGAGCTACTTTAGTGCAATTTGTTGTTGCTCAAAATATGGAATTGTTCAAATCATGGGTCACTTCCACTCCCAGGGACATCTTGCAGAAGACACTAGAGGCGAGACTGAAAGTACAGCTAGACACAGCAAGCAGATTGGGATCATGGGGGACACAACTTGAGCTTGTTGCTGCCTCAACAGTTTCAAGTGGACACCTATGTGGCTACTGATTCTTTAGTCAAAGCCGAGTGCAGATGGACCAGATTCACACCTCTAAAAGGCTCCATACAGATTCTCACAGACATTGCACAAAGTGGTTTTCAAAGATCAATGGAGTGTAAGAGCTGGACGCATATGAAAATAGTTGTCACTACAGTAGTGTTCTGCCTCATTTCAAGGAAAGAAAGTTGCTCACCCCTCCACATCTCGTACAGAATGCTTCTCAGACAACTCTTCTCAAAGAGTAACCTTTGATATTTTAGTAATTGAGAAAAAGATGAATATACAGGGTTGGTGGGGAGAATTTTGCTAAGATGCAAGTGAGTGATGGCCAATATTAGCTAGGAGGAAGGTTTATTGTCCTGTACTAGCTGGGGACAAGACTAACTGTTGCTGGCCAGGCAAAATTATTGTGAGGGTGAGGTGTCGGAGATAACATGCTGAGTCTCTGGAAGCCACTGCAATATCCTATAGGCGTTTACATCAGTTTGCTATTTCAGCTGGCTTCTTCACCTCGGAGACCTCTGCCCAAAATTGTCTGGAGGGCTATAATGTCACTGTACAGGAATATATACCAAGGAAAAAGGTCAGTTGTGCTATATAGCACTATTCTACTATTTTATGATTGTGAAAGGGAGTGCTGCTAATTATAATTAATTAAAAATAGGTGGTTTTATCCCTGAAGGTATTTTGAAAAAGTTGGAGGCTATATATGAGGGAGCATAATCTGACACCAACATATTTTTTTTACTTGGTAGCAAAAGCCTTACATACATGTAGGTAGAAAAATGAGGCGAAGAATTGTTTAATAAATCGTTTGAAGGAAGAGAGTGAGGACGAGGATCTAATGGAGATTGGGAGTGAGTTCCAAAGAGCTGTGGCGGAGGGAACGAAGGAAGACTGCATGGATGCAGTGCGAGAGAATGGGATTATGATGTTCGATGGGTGGTATTGGCGAGAAGACATGAGCGGAGTAGGAGCTAATTGGATTGAGTCTGGAGGAAAATGGATGTCATTGTTTATCATTTTGTAAATTAGAATTAGAAGGAACTCACGTCTATTTGAGTGTGTAGGAAGTTTAAAGGCGGCGAGGTTGGATACATGGTCAGAAGTCCATTGGCGAGTACAGAGTCTGAGTGCAAACTGTTCTAAGGATTTTGAACTACAAGAAGAGGGAGGTGACCACACAGAGGAACACTTAGATGAGGGAGAACTAATGTTGTGTAAAGTTTAATTAGCATATGAGAGGATAAGTGATGGTAAAAGTTGCAATAAATTAATCCTATTATTAGTATGTACTTTGCTGGGTTCCAGGAGTGGTTACAGGTGAAAGTTACTCCTAAGTATGTAAATGAAGTGATGAGATCAAGGGGAGTACTATTGAGGACTAATACAGTGGAGTATGAGGATGCGAGGGGTTTACGAGAGATCATCATGTACTTGCTCTTATTAGGGTTAATTATTAGGAGACGGGCATGATGATATAATGTCAATGTCTGATTGCACTGAACCTAAGGAAGAGGTGGAAGAGAAGGGATGGGAGAGGAGGATGTCATCTGCGTAGAGAGTAAGTGTAGAAGATGTCGAGAGTGCAATGTCGTTAATGTAAAGAACAAAGAGAAGAGGACCAAGAATAGATCCTTGAGGTACTCCAGAGGATGCATGACACGAAGAAGAGAGATCCAGAGATAGCAACACTCTGTGAACGGGCCGTAAGATAGGAAGTGAGCCAACAGAGGAGGTGAGAAGGAATATTAATTGAGGACAAGAGTGTTTAAGAGTGGTCTATGCGGCACAGAGTCAAAAGCTTTCTTGATGTCTAGAAAGACTGCACAGACAGACTTGTGGGCATCCAGGGAAGGAAACCAGGATTGAGTTACGTTTTGACATAAAATAGTTGAGTGGGGGCAAGTGCCAGTCCCATGAGATTCATAAAAACCCTCTGCCATCATCTAATCCTGTGTTTCCATGATATCGAGCTGGAGTTGCTGGATTGTCAGTGAGAGCCTGAGGGCTTTTGGAGGTGATACAGTTTTCAGAATTAGCAAGCTATTGTGTCCAAGCAGCAATGTTTATAGAACAGAATAGCTACAGTCCATCACAGCTTTTTAGCAAGCAGTATATCCATTAAGCAGCAGTTTCTAGCACCACCGATAACAACCCCACGCCTGACCAGAACTTGAAGTTTCCCCCCGGAAATATCACATGACTGGAACCACACCTTTTCATGTAAACCACACACCCGCACCTCAGACCGAGTGAATTTAGTGAATCCCCTCTGGCTAGCTCGAAAACCGTTTCAATTCAATTCAATTCAATTCATGATTTACAGCAATTTGCATGAGTAATTGAGAGATGAAGTGTGAAAAAGTGACAGGAGCTATATATTGCTGAAGGCAAGACAGCTCAGGCTATCAGCCTTAGTAAATGAATTAAACAGTGTGATTGTGATTGTGGGGGTAAGAGGATGAAATACAACGATTACAGGGGCATAGAAAGTGTAAAGAACATGGAATAGTAGGATCAAAGTTCTCAATGAAATGTGACCATAGGATGGCTTTCATTTTTTTTTTTTATGATCCAAGAGATAGGTTCAAGTTGAGAGGAGGAAGACAATTCCAAAGCCTGGGTAAGCGATTGAAATAGAAATTTCTGGCTTTGTTTGTACGAGATCTTGTATGGATCATCTTAATTGAGTTAGATCTGGTACTGGAAGAACTGAAGGAGATGTAGTCTTTAATGGGAAATGCTGAGGAGGTATCTTTGAAATAAAATGTCACTGAGCTCAAAGTACATCATCAGAGGAAGCAAATTCAAAAGATGAGTCTTGTTTTGTAGTCTGAGGAATAGTCGGATAAAATGTATTTGGTTGCCCTTCTCTGAGTGCGTTCAAGCACCAGAATATCTTTTAACAGATGAGGTCTCCAGATTTGGGAGCCATATACCAGTTGTGATCTAATTAAGGAAGTGTAGAGAATTGTTTTGGCTGAGATAGGAATGGAGATACTGAATGAACGTCTTACTAGACCAAGTTTCATGTAAGCTTTAGATCATAATGTTTCCTCCAGGTTAAGTCATTGGATATGATGATACCTAGATCCTTTTGATCGTTACTAGAAGGTATTACAGTGCCGTTAACCAGGTAGCTAAATGTCCATAAGAAAAGCTGACCAGGGCAAATTTTGGAAATATTGAATTGAACTTTCCACTTGAGAGACCATTCAAAAATGCTGTCCAAGTCCTGTTGGAGTAATTGAGCATCGTAAGTGGTGGAGATTGGTCTGTATATAGCACTTTGTGTCATCTGCATAACTCAGTAACTTACTTAATTTAACAGCTGCAGGTATATATATCATTAAGGTATAATATGAAGAGAAGTGGGCCCAGAATGCTACCCTGAGGCACTCCAGATATGACAGGTAGAAATTCTGTTACCAACTGAAGTACACTGATGTCGGTTTGAGAGGTATGCTTTGAACCATCTCCATAGGCTTCCAGATATACCAAAAGACCTCAGTTTGTAGAGGAGTTCATTATGAGGGGCACTATTAAAAGCTTTGCGGAAGTCAAGGTGAATAGTGCCCATGCTCTCAAAACTGGTGAAAATGTCTTGCATATATAATATTAGTTGTTGGATTGATGATCTCCTCTTTAGAAATCCGAATTGACTCTTGCTAATATACACACATAATTATGAAGTCAAACATTTTATCATAAATGAGTCTTTCCAGCACTTTAGATAATATGCAGAGCAGTGAAATAGGTCTATAGTTTTTAATAGAATATCTGTCGCCAGATTTGTATATGGGAATGATACTGTTGCAGTTTCCATTCAGTTGGTAAGTGTGACTGTGTGAATCTGAGTAGAGAGATGGAGAACTGGCCCGCAGAGAGCAACCGTAGAGTGCTTTATGATTTTGTGGTGGATGCCGTCAATGCCCTTAGCTTTTGATGGGTCTAAAGAAGAAAGAGCCAAAAAGATATCTGATTCAGATAATATGACATCACTAAGGGAGGGGGTGCCGCTAGAGATTTCTTCGGATGTTGGGAGGCTGAAGGAGCTGTGCGTGAAGACAGAATGGAAGTACGAATTGAACAAGGAGGCTTTATCCCGATCAGTGGAGGAGGCATGTAGGGAGTCCAGACACATAGTAGAGGGAAAAGAGGAGTGTTTAGACATGCTTCTGATGTAGTTAAAGATTTTGTAATTACTTGAATTTGCAAAGTCTGAGATTAAATGTAGCTCCCAGTCAGCCTTAGCAACTTGGATTTGATTTTGCAGCTGAAATTCTAATTCAGAAACTTTCAACTGTTTGAAGTGAGTATTCTTTTTGCTAAGTTGTCGTCTCTTGAATCTTAACTGATTAATTTTGTGCTTAATGTCCGAATTGAACCATTTTGGATGTGATTTAGAGCGTATCTTAATTTTTGGGACGAAAAGGTCAGTGGCTTCAAGTAAAGCGGTTTTGAGGAATGACCAAAGTTGATCAATATCTTGTGACAAATAATACTCATTCAAGTCAAGGTCCAGGAGATAGGAGCACAGTCCCTGTAGATCTGCTTTCAAATAGTTGTAGGTGTAGAAAGATTTTATTCTCATTTTGTGTATATGCGAAGTGGCCACTGTGAAAGAAACTATGAAATGGTCTGAGATATTTGTAGCGGGTACAACAGAGAGATTGAAGATCAGATAAGACGAGGTAGAAAAAACAAGGTCGAGAATGTTACCCTTGATATGGGCGGGCACTGACACATGCTGAGTTAGGTTGCACATAAAAACAGTATCACAGAGCAGAGATGACGATGTGGAGTGAGAGGAGAGGGAGGCCCAGTTGATGTCTGGGAGGTTGAAATCTCCAAGAATAATGACGTTGTCCTTCACCACAATACTTTCAAGATATGATTATAAGTTGACATGATCAACAATACTGGCATTGGGAGGAAAATAAACTAAACAGACGGTAATAGTTTTGTTGAGATATATCTCTATAGTCAAGATTTCTAGGTTGGGGTGAATGTATACAAGTTTTGAAGGTACAGATTGATTGATGCACAGGAGAATTCCGCCCCCTCTACTGTCCCTGTCTCTTCTGTATAGTATAAAGCTATTTGGGATTATTTCATTATCTAAAATTGACTCGTAAAGCCAAGTTTCTGTAACTGCGATTACTTTAGACGTAGCGTTTATTGACTATGCTACGCATGTTCCAGAGACTAATTTGAAATGGACATGCTAGTCATTGACTAGGGCTGCCGCTGTGACATCGACTATTTCAGAGTCAGAAACTTCAGTTGGAATGGAGTCTGGAGGACTACTTGAGGGGACAAAGAATAGGGAGTCAGACCCATTTCCAGAGGATGCAACATTGGACTTGAGTAAGAGAGAAGCATTATCAGCAACTGTTGGCATCTTGTTATTGACTACTCTCCCATGGAGATGTTTGTTGATGTAAATTGAGTCATTTCTAATTTTTATTTGCCACCTCTCTTTTAGCAAGAGAGTTTCTTGAGCTCTCTGTTGTGGTGTCATGTCCAGCTTTATAATGATCGGATTCTAAGAAGAGTCCTTTTAGATAGGATGCTTACTACATCAGCACATCTGATGAGCTTTACTAGGATAGGACGAGGACGATCGGAATCACTGTTGTATTTACAGCGTCTGTAACAGTCACTTATAGACGAGGCAGAGATTTGAGTATCAAGGCCAGAGAGGATAGAAGCCATCTCTGAAGCTAGGCGGTCTAGTTTTTTATTACTTTGACGGCATTCATTGACTCTAAATTGAATTTTTTATCAGACAGAGAGCACTTGGTGTTACTAGCAGTTCTAGTCGATTGAGGATTTGAAGCACTGCTTATCTTATTAATATTAGATACCTCTGTGACAGTGGAAGGCCATGGGTCGTGGGTCTGGAGAGGTTGAAGGGATGGCTTCATCTCTTTGACCCTAAGCTGTTACACTTCCAGAAGGAGTTTGGAGACTGTGACTTCAAGAGCAATCAAACGACATTGTTGACAGTGGAATGAAACACCTGAGCTGGATAGCTGATAAAACTACGACTTGGAGAGACCAGCGCAGCCACGATGGAGCCATTGCTGACATGTCCCTTCACAGAAAATAGAGTCTTGTGCCTTAGTTGAGTAGTCTCTGATCTGTACTTCGCAGATTGGACATGTGCACGAAGCGTTCTTTGCTTTAGAGACTGGTTTCAAATTTGCAATGGGCCTCAATTGAGAGTCAGCCATTGGACTGTTTCAAAGTCAGAAACTTTAGTTGGAATGGAGTCTGGAGACTTGAGGGGACAAAGAATAGCTTTCTTCCAAAGATAGTCTTATTCAGCGCTGATGGAAACTTATAGAACAGCCTACGGTAGCTCAGCAATGAAATAACCACGTACTCACATTTTGTTGTATAGCCAAGTGAACAACTATAGACCAGTATCACTCCTTTGTTCGATCAGCAAAGTCCGATCTACGATGACTTCGTCTTCAAAGCAATTAGCCTTGATCAATTTGGATTCCTTCCAAATCACTCGTGTCTGCAGCAGCTGCTGCTATTCATTGGATCAATATTGAATAGTCAGGAGAGAAAAATGCAGCATGAAGTGATATACTTGGACATAAGAAAGGCCAGTGTTCCACATGCTGAACTCCTATTGAAGCTTCGTAAAGCAGGCATAGTGGGAAACCTCTGGGGTTTCTTCAAAGATTATCTGTCTTCACAAGTTCAGTGTGTAGCGAGGTGTCTAGTCTTACAACAGTGATGTCGGGAGTGCCCCAGGGCAGCATTCTGGGTTACCTTCTCTTTATCCTATATATACCAACGAAGTTCCTCTCTGCATTCCAACTCTGCAAACCTACATGTTTGCCGACGACACCAAGTTGACTAAGGAGGTGACCTGCACTGATGACTGCTCTGATCTCCAGCAGGGTCTCTATCTGCCATCGCAGAATGGAGCTTGCAATGGAAACTTCCATTCAATGTCTCCAAATGCATCCTGTTAGAGATAAATTCCACCAAACACAGCATTGACTTCAACTACACCATCAAGGACATGCCATTACAAGCCAAGGATTCTCATAAGGATTTAGGAGTTGTCATCTCGACAGACCTATCTTGGTCCCAACAATATGGTGCGATCACTGTGGAAGCATATCAGCAACTGGGAATACTGAAATGTACATTTGGCAGAATGTCATCAAGAGAAACACAGAGAACACTCTATCTTACTCTGGTCAGGTCAAAGCTAACATACTGTTCACAAGTTTGGAGGCCACAGTTAAAGGAGATCACTATGTTGGAAAAGGTCCAGAGAGGGGCAACAAAGTTTATTTTGAACAATTATTTGATAGAATATAGAGACAGGCTGCTAGCCCTGAACATATTACCCTTAATGATGTGGTACGAAATAGCTGACATCATGTTCTACATCAAAGAACTGAAGAATCCCACAGATATATTTAACGTTAATCATTACATTTTAATCATTACATTTCGATCTTCTCCAACAACAACAGATCGTTATCCAATGCCAAGTTAAGGCAACTAGATCAAGAACTATATAACCGCATTAGTCATTTCTATTTCAACCCAGACTGTGGAACTCACTCCCTCCTCTAAACTTGGATCTGTCACTTACAACACTTCGCTGCCAGCTGATAAATATATTTTAGGACCACTTCAAACAGCACTTTGAGCAACTCTGCACGTATCACTTCTCATGTCCCTGTGCAAGATGCATCTAATCACCCCTACACTAATCTCGCTAGATAATTATAAGTACTTTTAATTTTTAATTAATGGTTGCCTATAGGACTTAGAGGCATACCATCAGCATTTGTTTTCACATTTCTAAACACACTCAATGTATCCTCCACACTTACGTGTCTTGCTGTAAAATCATATATTATTATTATTATTATTATTATTATTATTATTATTATCCACTCATGCACAATACTTCTGAGAGGTCTTCCTTCTTAGCCCTGCAAAATATTATTATTATTATACAGTCTCATCTACTCGTCAGGGAAAGATACCAGGATGTTGGTGTTCAAGAGGAAAGCCACATGCACGATTCCACATGCACGTAGCACGTATACAACCTCGGTCCCCAGGGACCAACATCACAAGTTTTGGATCAATCTAAACTGCAGACCACATCATTAAGGGTAATATGTTCAGGGCTAGCAGCCTGTCTTGTAGCTATCACAATCAATTGACTTGATTTGGTTGGTCCACATCCGGAAAGGAGAAAACACTAGACTATTGCAGCTAAAGGTGAACAGCACTGAATCAAAAATAGGAGATTAATGGTGATGATGTGTGCTGATAAGTTGGAGCCAGAGAAACACAGGTGTTGATGTTGATTAACTTTGGATTAGAGGTAAAAGCTATATGAAGAGCCCACAATATAATTGCCCTAACAGCTCCAGCTCGGGGAAGCGCGGAGGTAGTCAAGACTTCACCAGTGTCCTGTGAACTTTTATCTCCAGTTGCGAACCCAGTTCTGTCTATGTCACGGCATCTCGTTTGGCATGTACTTCTAGCGTGTTAGGCAATGCTACCTTGTGGCCAGCCCATCTCCCCCAGTTACTGCAGAGGTGGATGGATTCATTTACAGGCATACCATCAGCATTTGTTTTCACATTTCTAAACACACTCAATGTATCCTCCACACTTACGTGTCTTGCTGTAAAATCATATATTATTATTATTATTATTATTATATAAAATAATCCCAAAGATTCTGTCAGCTTGTGCTGCATCTTTGTGAGAGCCAATTACTACTTTGTTTAATATCAGTCTAGATTCCTGTAGCCTTCCTGATATTTGGAAAGTACACAAGATTACTCCAATTCCAAAATCAGGTGACCTTTCGAATATATCCAACTATCTCTTTCTATGCATCCTCTCAAAGGTCATCGAGTCAATAATATATGATAAGATTTTATCAGACCTCAGCTCAGTTTGGTTTTCTGTCAAATCTCTCAAGTACTACCCAATTACTAACATGTTACTCTCAAGTTGTCGATGGCTTTGAGAGCAGAAATTCTTCTGATATAGTCTATCTAGACACAAAAAAAAGGCTTTGACTCGGTCCCCCATAATGAATTGTTATATAAACTTTGGAGAATAGGTACTGGTTTAAAAATTATTTAACCAATAGAAGCCACTTTGTTTGCTTCCATGAAACTTATTCTTCTTCACTCCGGGTCCTTTCTGGAGTAGCTACCCCAGGGCAGTGTCCTTGGGACACTTTTAATTTCTTATCTACATTAATGATTTTCCATCATCTATTTCTTCTTCAGCAGCTTTCCTATTTGCTGATGATGCAAAAATACTATCATCTAGTATGGACTCAGAACTCCTACAAGAAGACCTGAACTACATCAATCACTGGAGTGATGAATACTCTGAAGTGTTCTCTTGTACACTTTTCATTGGAAGGAAGTGAATCTACTACACAATATAATATCGCAAACACTGTTGGTGCTAAATCCAGCTCATACAGGGATCTAGGTATTACTGTAACTCGATCTCTATCCTGGTCAACCCCACATAGATGAGATTTGTTCTCGAGCTTATATTTCCTTACATGTCATAAAGAGAAACATCTCCCCTAGCTCTTCAATATGTTTGAGCAAAAGAGTATATCTCACTTTCATTCGATCCTGCCTCACATATGCTTCACAGTTGCGGCGTCCATTATCATTAATAACCTAGAACATGCACAACGCCATGCCACACAGTTTATTCTGAAGGACCATTCAACTGACTACAAGAACAGATTGATATCTTTAGGCCTGCTGCCTATCTCTATGCGGTTGGAGTTGAGGATTATCATATTCCTAGTGAAGTGTTTTAAAGATCCTCCAGAAAACTTTGATATTTTTGACTACATCTCATTCTCTTCAACAAGTACCAGATCTTCAAAGATAAAATTTGAATTCCCATTTTAAGAGAACCAATGTTGGCCGACACTACTATTTTAATAGAATCGTTTGTCTATGGAATTCACTTCCCCAATTAGATCTTCAAAAATCTGTACTTGTTATTAAAAACCAATTAATTTTTTTATTGGAACCATTTCATGCACCACTTCGAACAGAATAATGTATTTGTTGGGGATCCCTGAAGCTCAAGGAACCCCCAACAATGTTGAACACTATACATTATATATATATATAAACTATAAATGATGTGACAGTGCATATATTAGAGCATGCAACCCACACACCATGCACACATTTCTTCCTCATGATATGCGACAGTCCACAATTTGGGTCTATTTTTAGATAAAGCAATTTTAAATTTTATGAACTTTGGACTAATTTCCTGACTTATTATAAACACTTACATCATAAAAAATAGCGCACGGAGGTAGAGCAGGAAGTGGGCTTTATTTTGGTACCTTTTTCGCTAGAGCTATTTAGTTGTTGCGCTCTCTTTGATTCGAATTAGCTACAGCGGTGTACACTGAGATTATGGATAACTGGTGTATGTGGAGAACCTTCTACATTGTGTAGAGCATCAACTTCATGGGAAGGAGAAGTACAAGGCCAGAGTCTGGATATAAGTTTGGAAGATGCTTCTGAGGTGTCTGCTGTTTCCAAGTTTATATCAGAGACCTGTGGATGTGAGCTAGGACCAGAGAAGATCCCATGTTCAACTTACCTTACCAAAGAAACCATGGTACAATGCAGGGCATGTTGTATGGAGTTAGATCATGATGAGCTGGACCTAGTTGTGTTGGGACAGATACAAGCTCACAAAACAACACCACAGCAACCAACAGTATCAAAAGGTCATCACAATGTAAAGGAGACATTTCGATCACACACTGATTATTTTATTCATGGAGTAAAGATCTGCCGTTCTACATTTCAATTTATTTACTGTCTATCAGATAAACGCTTCAGGAATCTTACTCAGCATTATGACATGAATGGATTAGTGACCCGTGTACATGGAAATAGCAAGCGATTGCCACACAATGTTTTAACATTGGAGAGAGTTACAGCATTCATAAATAACTATGCATCAGCCCATGGCCTTCCCCTTCCTGGCCGTGTACCTGGGCATCGCAACAAGGTGATAGTATTACCTGCTCACCATTCAAAAGCTTTTGTTTATCGGAAATATCAAGAAGCATGTAGTAATAGTACTACATGCGTTTCAACCGTGGGACGGTCAAAGTTCTATGACATGTGGGCTTCACTTCTTCCTTTCATTTCAATAAGTACACCAAGCAGCGACTCTGTTTTACATGCCAGCAGTTAAGCTTGGCTGTGCAAAAGTCTTTTTGTGTGTCGGAAGAAGAAAAGTTAAGAAGAATAGAGGAATATCAGGAACATCTACAGAGGGCAAAAAAAGAGCGAATTTATTACAATACTCAAATAGCTGAGGCTACTGAGAAATTGGACCAAAGAGAGCAATCTGGAGGAAAGCCGCTTACTTGTCACTATTCCTTTGACTTTGCACAGCAAGTACATTTCCCATTTGATTGCCAACAAACTGGGCCAGAGTACTTCAAGACTGCAAAGAAGTGTGGGGTGTTTGGAGTATGTAATGACTGCACTAACGTTCAAGTAAACTACTTCATAAATGAAGAAGAAAACCCTGGAAAGGGTGCTGATTGTGTTATTAGTCTTGTGCACCATTACTTGGAGAATTATGATTCTGGAGCGTCTGATGTCCTCCTTCAAGCAGATAATTGTGTCGGACAGAACAAAAACAATTGTACCATGCAATACCTTGTCTGGCGCACCATGACAAAACGAGATTTAAGTGTTGAATTATCGTTCATGCTGACTGGTCATACTAAGTTTTCTCCTGATCGTTTTTTTGGCTTGTTCAAGAAACTCTACAGGCATTCTTCTGTTGATACAATCCAAGGAATTGCTACATTGGTAAGGCAATCTTCATTGAAGGGACAAAACATTCCTCAGCTGATATGCGACTCCAATGGACATCACCTGGTTCACTTTTACAACTGGACATCATTCCTCAGTCAGTTTTTTAAACAAATTCCAAATGTAACATCCTTCCACAACTTCAAAGCAGCTCATGATTTTTATGGGGAGATTCGTCTGAAAGAATATTCTAACAGTGCAGAGCAATGGCTACCTATTCTAAAACCGGGAATCAGTCTGATAAATCTTGATTCGATGCCTACTGAAAAAACAATACCTGGCTTGGATTTGAAACGGCAATGAGTATTTGTTTGAGCAAATACGCCCTCACTGCAAGACCAATTTGTCAAAAGATTTAACTTGCCCTCGGGCAAGTGCTCCCAAGAATTCAGATTTGATTCCTGACGATGAAGTTGGAGAAAATCAACCATGTAAAAAAAAGAGACGCATAGTAACATGTGGTGTTTGCCCTCGGGCAAGTGCTCCCAAGAATTCAGATTTGATTCCTGACGATGAAGTTGGAGAAAATCAACCATGTAAAAAAAAGAGACACATAGTAACATGTGGTGTTTGCAAACAACAAAGCGCACATGCCCAAGTAAAAGAAATTAGTTACACTTCCTGTCTATGAGGAAGTAAACAGGAAGTACATTTTTTAACCATAACTCTATAATTATGTACAATATGAAAATGAAACCTTTACCACATGTTTTATAATGCATCAGTGCATCATTTCTGAGTATGAACTAAAAACTTCACATTTAGCCCAAATCGTCCCTTTTCCTGTGGACTGACACATATGTAGCTACAGTCTTGTGATCAGGACCAGCCTGGCTACTTAGTTATGCATTTTACCATATAAGGTCTTGGCTGGGTTCTTGGCTGGCAGCCCATGTAGCCAGCCTATGGAACCCTGCAGATCAGTCCGTGATTGTGCAACTATACCTCTGTTCTACTGTTTATCATATTCTACTCTGAGAGTAAGTACATATCAGGGATAAGAATCCTCAACAGTATGTACCTTCCATTTCCGAAGTCCTTGTTCTAATTGTCATTTGTTCCAGTGATAGAAACTAACATATATATATATACCAGCTGCACCTGAAGAGGTGTTTGTCTTTCAACATGATTTTCATTTTGGGACTTACAATATCTTCAATATCCCTACTGTATGTTTATTTCATCATGCCAAAGTTACAGGCAGTCAAAGTTAAGGACCTCAAAACCTGCATGCCCATATCCCCAACATTTCTAGCTAGTAATTTAAACAGTTGAAATTGGTATATACCAGTAGCTATTGCTAAGTGTTTTCATTACACACTAAAACATAATTACGTGGGTCAAGTAGTGGTTTGAAAATTAATTTTAGGAAATAACCAATGTGCATGACTACTTACTCACGTTTTAGCGGCTTATAAAAGCCCTCATACGCTAGAGGAGGGCTTCCCTGCCACAGGTACCAATTTTAACAGGCTAGTATATATATACTTGGAGCTAGAACTGTTTGGGCATGCAGGTTTTGACGTCCCCAATTTGACTATATACCTGTAACTTGAGCATGGTTATATATACCTATGCAACAGTTTTTTGTATCAGACGAGAGCACACAGAGAGAGCTATCTTTTGGCTATTCATTAAGTTCATAGAGTGAAGTGTGCAGAATTTATAGAGCTCTAAAATCACAACCACTGTTTTTTAACAAAATATGGTATCAGCCCCTTTTGAAAACAACTCGACTTCAAATTCATCCTAGTCTACAAATGGACCATCATCACTACTTTGTTCTTGTCGTCGTATTCTATGTCTAATATATATATTGGACTCTTGCTATGCCTACTCACCTAATCATAGATCAGTGTTTACATATGAGATTGATACGGTTCTGTTTTTGTTAGGGAATACTCGCAAGAAGTTGACCAAAAGACCTGTGGCAAGAGAACACATCAAGACTGTCAGCAAGTATGACCTCCAGCGCTCTGCAAAGAAAAGAGCAATGATAGCTGCAGCAAACGGAGAGCAAAAACTTGACATCTATTATTGTGTGTATGTATGTAAGACAGTTCTGTGATTATAGGTCATCATAATTTATTTGGTACAACTGCAAATAATGTAAGAGACCGTAATATAGTATACACAAGACCAATTTCATGTGAAAATAGTACTCGGAATGACTGCACGCATTGTGTCAATTAATCACTGGTGAAGTTGTACCCTTGTAGCATCTCATACTCTTTCATTCTGTGCTGGACTGTCATCCTCAGCTCAAGTGGCCAAATCACCAAGTTTCTTGAATGTGATGGTGTCTTATAAACCTTTACCACACACAATTGCAGATACTTGTCTTCAGCATCAATACCGAGGAAACTAGAGATGGACAAGATCGTACTCCTTGGGTTGTGAATTAGATCTCTGAGATGGATATCCAAAACATTTTTCCTGCCGATCAACTCGATCTGTTCCATCACAGCTCTACTCTTGTCAAAATATGTCGTGATGCTTCTTTTCAGCCTCGTGTAATCACTGATTTTTGAATCTTCCCTGTCTCTGGTGTTGGTAGTGATATTGCCAACACGCTTCTTTACTGCCACCACAAAATCTGCTTTCCTTTTACTACTGTGGAGCCCAACCGTGTAGAGAAGGCGTGTTGCTATGACATCATAAGGATTCCTCAATACGTGTAGTACCTTGAAGGGAACCCCAATTTTTTCCCCCAGCTCTTGATAGTGAGCCCTAAATGTGATCCTGTCCCGCATGTACTCCAGTGTAGCTGAACCTCCACTCTTGTCGCCTAATACTTGGATATGCTTATCAAACTTTCCCTGCCACAAGGAGCCAATGGCCAGTGTGTAACCTTTAGAAGTCTTTTTAGCATTCCTTGGCCCACCTTCTAGTGTGTCCTTTATGCTCTTCTGGTAGATTATATTGTACAGGTTTGCCGTCCATGCTCTTTGTGTGGCTTTATCATTGAAGAAGGCCCATTGCTCGAAAAACTTGAGCTCGTGGGACATAACAACGTGTGGATGTGCATCCAAGATGCTGCCGACAATGCTGTGACCACTCCTGGGATAGCCAATAAACAACATAAATGTTTTTACGCCTTGGATGACATCTGCGGACAGAGTAGGGAGGTTGGATGATAAGGTTACCATTACTGGTCTTTCCTTCCTTGATCTGTGTCTCTTCTTTGGTGTAGGCCTTGGCAGTGATATCAGTGAGTGAACAAGATGGCTCTTGTTGGCTGCTATAATTCTGCTGAATTTGCTAGGACCTGCCTTGTCGTCAATGCCACCTTTTAACAGAACTGGTGAGACCACAGATTGATCCCTGCTGATTAGTAGCACATACGCTGCACAAATTACGGCCACGAGCAAGATAGCCCCGACAAAGACTTTCCTCTTGGACAGAGAGAACATAATTTTGAAGGACCACAGACTACTAGGTAATGACTACAGTCAGTCAGTCCTTCAGTGCTATCTTCATATTGTCATCCACCACCACACTTCATTTCACAAGGTCATCTATAGCTGCTGTAAAAAGTATATATAAAATATAATTGCCTCTTGCTAGCTGGAAAGAAACCTTTCGTTCACGTGATCATTATTACTTACAGTACAACACGAATTTTCGGAAAACATTCAAAGTTCTCTTCGACGTTGCGGGTTTCGGCGTTCTCAGTATTTTTGCCCGCAACCATACGCTTGTCAACACGCTAGAAGCACGTGCCAATCATGTTGCGATGCCAGGACGTAAGCAACACTGGTTTCGCAACTCGAGATAAAAGTTCACAGGAGTTGACTACCTGGGTCCAGTAGTTGCTGGTTGGGTGGGCAAGGGGATGACGCATGTAAGCATGCTAAAAATTTCCAACTTTTTAAAGCCACAACTTTTATCACGCACACACACATATATACACAAATTACAATGATTACTTATAATGTTCTAAAGTATCTCTTTCTTTCTTCATTTAGTGTTATAAAATCTTGGGCAATTTCTTGTAAGTTAAGTCTATCTGTGAGATCCTTGTGGATGTGTAGTAAAATGCAGTTATTTAACCTTTTTTCTGACATAGTGGATCTTAAGTATGTTAGAACACGTCTTAAAGTGGAAAAACTTCTTTCAGAGGTTGAGGATGTAATTAGAACTGTAAAGTAGAGGCGTATCAATCTGTGAACTTCTGGAAACATTGATCGATACGCAAGTGTATTCATAGCTTCACATATTGTTTGAATGCTAGTTACTTTCTTCACTTCTGGTAAGGCCTGGTTGATAACATCAACTAGAACTCCCAGATGCTTCTTCAGTCGATCAAAGTCAAGGTCATTCTTAAAAACAGATTCTTGAATGACTTCAAGCTAACTTTCATAAACTTCTCCATCAGCAACCTTAATAAGAAGTGATTCCATTGCAATCATGGGGTTCATTAAATGCACTTGCTTAAATCGATCATCCAGTTCTTGGATAAGGATATCACAAGCTTCATAATAAATTTCAATCATGGGGTTCATTAAATGCACTTGCTTAAATGGATCATCCAGTTCTTGGATAAGGATATCACAAGCTTCATAATAAATTTTACGAAAGTAAACTTTGGGTGCATCAAACTGATGAGGTTGACTGCTATCGAATCTTGCTGGTAACCTTTTATACCTAGGCAGTTTAGGGTCCCCAATTTCCAATGAATGAGCCTGATCAACAACAGCACTATAGAACCTTTCAAACTCTACATCTTTCCTCTGGCGCTTGTAAAAATCTTGTGTTACATTAATTGCTGACATTGCCTTTTGAATGCTTAGATCCTTGGCTTGTAAGACTTTAGAAGTTTCTTCAGCAGCACTGAAAAGAAGGTGACCCAATTTTAAAACAAATAAAATTTCAAATTTTTCCAAAGCAGCAAGTATTCCAGCTGCTTTCAATCCATAATCATCATGGGTTGTTTGATGGACTTCTTCCATGGTTTCCATAATAACACCATACTGATTGATCACATCACCAATGGCACCAGTTCTCACTGTCCGTCGAGTTGGACACAGCACCTTAATGCCACCTTCTGCAGTCTCATTTATCTTAGAAAAGAGATGCTTTCTTTTAGGAGAGGAATTTATTAACTTCACTATTTCTCTAATAAGATCAATAGTATCTCTCAATAGCTGTATCTGCCTCCCTGCATCTTGCAGGCAGAGAGATTCAGGGAGTGAGCCCGACAATGAACAGGCAATGCAGCTGCGACTTCTTTTCGGAACAAGGTAGCTAAGCGTTTTCTTTTCCCCTGCATTGCAGCAGCTCCGTCGTATGCTTGACCACGACATAATGACAAAGGCAAAGCACATCGCATAAGCATATCTTTCAATACAACAAATAAATTTTCAGCTTTAGTGTTGAGAACATTGAATAAACCAACTGAATATTCATGCACCATATAATCATCATCGACATACCTTATAGACAAGTTAAACTGTTCTTTAAAAGTAACGTCAGTCGCCTCATCAGCAATCACAGCATACCAACTAGGAACACTACTCATGATTCTTGTTAAAATTTGTCGTAATACTTTTTGCCCCATCAGACTTATCATTTCATTAGCAATGTCATGTGATAAATACTTCCCTTCCTTGACCCAGTTTTTGATGTCATTATTATCACTTGACCACATGCTTAATAATTGAGGTAGATTTCCCTCTTCTTCAGAATGTCCACGCAATGCTATGCCTTGCCTGAGAAGATATTTCATAGCCTCAAGTTGTTTCAAGAGCCCAATACGCCGAGACAGTTGAGTGTGATGGGAAAACCCTTCTGCTAGGAAAGCTACTTGATTTCCTACAGATCCGCTCTCCACACCCGCCACCAACTTAGATTCTAGTCTCACACCAAAACCCACAGTTAGTCGAAATCAATCCACTTCCCGGATTGTATTACCCCTTACGAAAAGGACTGGTATATTTGGACAATAGTAAACTTACTACAACAAGACCATATATACAAATAAGACGCTCAGACGATAATACTCTAGCGATACAACTTTACTCAATAAATCTCTCAACTACAACAGTTCAGTCTCTAGGACACTGTCCTTCGCAACCAATCAGAATCCTTGTACGTCATCCGTTTCCAGGGTATGCCCTTTCAGGATTTCCACTACCGGATTCTGCGGTCGTGTCAGCTTGCGCCTTCCCAGACCTCCGGCGCTCCCCCAAGGTCGCGTCCAGCAGCACATCACCAACCACCCGTTCCATGTCCTCCCCCCCCCCACTTCACGCAGTGGCTCTGTCTCTGTCTTCACGCCCAGCCTCGGGGTGGAAGCAGTCACGGACAAAGGAGAGAGATTCCCTGACACTCCCTCCACCTTAGCTCGAGAGCCCTGGTCTCGACTTAACCCGTCGGCGTTCGCATTGGCCGTTCCAGCTCGATGGGTCACACTAAAATCATATGGCTGTAGAGCCAAAGCCCATCTGGCCAGCCTCCCATGACTATCCTTCATGGTTGCCAGGTGAGTTAATGGATCATGGTCGGTCTCCACCTTGAACTTATATCCTTCAATATATGTTCGAAAATGTTTGATACCAGTTACGATGGCTAACGCCTCTCTTTCAATAGCAGAGTATTTTTGTTCCCGTGGCAACAACTTGCGGGATCCATAGGCTACTGGATGTTCGGTTCCATCTTCCTCTCGCTGGCTCAACACATAACCAAGTCCCGTGGCTGAAGCATCAGTTTGGATGATGAACATCCTCTCCCAGTTTGTGGACGTCAGTACCGGTTTACAGGTAAGGGCACCTTTCAATAACTGAAATGCCTTCTCGCATTCTTCCGTCCATGTCACTTTATTTTCTTTGTTCTTCCTGGTCAATTCTGTGAGGGGGTTGGCAATCGTGGAGAAGCCCGGTATGAATCGGCGGTAGTATCCGCACAGGCCAAGAAACGCTCTCACTTGTTTCTTGGTCTGCGGCTGCTGATAATTCTTCACTGCTTCAATCTTGCATTCCATCGGCTTGATGACTCCTCCTCCCACCATGTGACCCAGGTATACACAACTGTTTACTCCCATACTGCACTTGCTCTCTTTAATGTGTAGGCCAGCCGCTCGTAGCTTGCCAAACACAATGTTGAGGTGCCGAAGATGCTCCTCCCACGTCTCACTGTGGATCAAGATGTCATCCAAGTAAGCAGTCGTAAACTCATGGAGGCCGTGCAAAACCTGGTCCATCAGGCGCTGGAATGTCGACGGTGCCATGACCAACCCGAAGGGCATGGTCAGAAACTGATATTTGCCATGGGGTGTGACAAACGCCATCTTTTCCCTGCTTTCCTTTGCCAGGGGCACCTGATAGTACCCCTTCGATAAATCCAGGTCGTGATGAACCTTGATCCTCCAATCTCGTTGATAAGTGTTTCTATGTTTGGTAATGGGTAAGGATCTCCTCGGGTGATGTTGTTTAGCTTGCGATAATCTACGCACATTCTTATCTTGCCATCTTTCTTTTTTACTAGGACGATGGGCGCCGCCCAGGGGCTCTTGGATGGTTCGATAATCTGTTGTTGTAACAATGTCTTGATCTCTTCATGCAAGGCTTCTTCAGACTTGTGGGCCAACTTGTAAGGGGGCAACCGAATCGGAAATGCGTCTCCCGTTGGTATCTCGTGCTCTACCAATGACGTCCTGCCAGGCTCGTCCTGGATGACGTCCTGAAATGTTTCCTTTAATGCAGTGAGTTGGTCCCGTTGGAGGAGGGTTAGAGAGTCCTCCTTTATTCGGTCATTCGTGTCAAATGCGTCGTCTTCCTCTTCTAGGGCCAAGAACACTGCAGGGGTAGGGGAAGCCCACTCCTTCATGGCATTGACATGGAAGGTCTTAATCTTCCTCCCGGTGTCCACCCTGTAGGTCACTTCCGTCACTTTCTCTGTGATGATGAAGGGACCCTGCCACTCGTTCAACAGTTGGTCATTTTCCGAGGTCGAAACACCAGCACATAGTCGCCCACGAGGAACTCTCTCAATACTGCTTTCCGATCGTGGTACCTTTTCTGTGTCTGTTTTTCCTTTTCCTCTTTCTCTCTCGCCATTTCCCGAACCATTTCGGTGTTGGCTCGCATCACTTGCATATAGCGTGTCAAGTTCATCTCACTTACTTTTTCTTTCCCTTTCCAATAGCTTGCTAGGTCATCTAATGGTAACCTCATCTCCCTCCCGAACAGAAGGTGGAATGGAGAGAATCCTGTCGTCTTATGGACGGTGCCCCGATACGACCATAGGACAAACGGCAAACACTTGTCCCATTCGACTTGGGGATCTTGTGTGAGTTTCCGCAGAAGATACTTGAGTGTGTGGTTGAATCTCTCCACCATTCCGTCCGTTTCCGGGTGATAGGGGGAGGTTCGCATCTGCCGGATGCCAGTTGCTTGACAATACTGTCGGACAACTTCTGATCTGAAGTTAGACCCATTGTCCGTGAGTAACTCTCTGGGTGCTCCCAGTCTCGCAGTGACATCTATGAGACAGTTAACCACAGTCTCCGCTGTTGCATCCTTGAGTGGGAATGCCTCCGGCCACCTTGTGCTGTAGTCCATGAGGACCAGGATGTATTTGTTTCCAGACCGTGTTCGCTTAAGGGGACCAAATATGTCCATGGCCACTCGCTGGAAAGGCTCTTGCATGATGGGTAAGGAGTGCAAGGGTGCTTTCGTCACCACCGCAGGACCAGCCTTCTGACAGATTGGACACGATCTGCACAATTCTCTGACATCTCTGGCGATGCCTGGCCAGTCGAAACGCCTCCGTATGGTCTCGAGTGTCCTCTCTCGACCGAAATGTCCCGCAATCGGAGCATTGTGAGCCATCTGCAATACTCTTGTTCTGCCTACTCGTGGTACCATCACCAGGTCCTTCCCATTGGAATGGTATGGTTTCCTCATCAGTACTTTGTCCTTCCAAAAGTAAGAACTACTTCTCTTCTTTGTTTTATTTCTTATGTTCTCCTCCAATGTAGGATCCTCGCACTGTAACTTTTGGAGTTGGTTCGGAGTGATGGTCTCGAATACTTTAGCCTCCACTTCAGCTCCGACAGTTTCTTCCTCATTGTTGTGCAGGTCCTCCAGGTCGGGTTGGGTATTAATTTCAAATTCCTCCTCAACCTCTTTCTCGTTTTCCTCCGCTTCATCTCCAATGTCACTGGACTCGAGAGGGTGGATCACTGGTCCACCCCGGTCTTGTTGGATGGCAGCATCCTCTTCGACTTGAGTTTGTGCCCGTCGTTGGGCTCGGGTCGTCACCAATACAGACTCAGTCATTGGTGGTTGGGTAAGGGTCGTCACTACTCCAGGCTCCACCATTAATGGTTGGGTAAGGGTCGTCAGTACTTCAGACTCAGTGGCTTTGGATGTGGGTGGGGTTGACTCCATTTCCTCTCGGATGTCGGTTTCCAACGCTTCCTCCACATACTTCCTAAACCTCGGAATGTCTCGTCCCAACAGCATACCTGAGGTCAGGTGTTTTGAAACTCCCACCGCCAATTCACACTTCTTGCCATCTAGTTCAACAATTACTCGAGCTGCTGGGAAGAGGGTCTTACCAGAACTGGCTGTGGCGAAGGGAATCTTCCACCTCAAATAGTCTCTGCTGTTAACGTATCGGGGATGTACCATTGACTTGGTGCACCCGGTATCGATGAGAGCGGTTACAGGTTGTCCATTCACCCTGACAAACTTCGTCCATTTCTGGCTTTGTCGTTCCCGTATTAGACTAACCGAGTGTGCACCTTCACTCTTGATTACGTCCAATCGTACTCTGCAGTCCTTCTGCATGTGGCCTTTCTTTCCACACCTGTAGCACGTTACCAGCTTCATATCTCGGTAAGGGGTGGTCTGACCATCCTTTTCCGTGCTCAGTTGCAGCTGCTTGGTTTGTGGGATCGTAGTGCGAGTCGGGGTGTCTTTCTTCGGTGGGTGGAACCGGTCTCGCTGTTCGGATCGCTTTGCATCGACTTCCTTTCTTTGGTTTCCGATGAACCTGACTACAGTCTTAGTCAGTTCATCATAGCCTTGAGGATTCAAATTCCTCATCTGAGTTTGAAGCCATCTTGGGAGTTTTTGTAATGCCAATTCATATAGCACCACCTTTGCAACATCCTCATCTGTCGAGGTCACCCATTGAGAAAAAGACTGCTTGAATGATCTCATCCAAGCATCGGGGTTGTTCATATCAAAGGTGGTCTCAAAAACTCTTCGTCTGTATGTTTCCTCGGAGATGTGGTAAGTTTCCAAAAGGATACGTTTCACTTCTTCGTAATCCGCCTGGTCTCCGGCAGGTAAGGCATTCACCGCTGTTAGTCCCTGTCCTGACAAGGAACTCCTTAGGTATACACTCCATAGGTGCTCGGGCCAGGCTGCTGCTCGGGCTGTCACTTCGAAGGATCCTAGATAGTCACCCATATCATCCGTGCCTTCGAGGAATTTCTGTACTGTCAGCCTTGGTGGTTGGGGAGGTAGAGCCGGAACAACCACTGCTGGAGCAGGTTGTCTGGCATCCACCATAACTGTGCCCAATGTTGTTGCTGTTGGGCTTGTAGCCTTCTGTCCTCTGCCCGATCCAGCAACAACTGTTGGCGATCTTCCTCTCGTCTCTGGTCCTCCCTTCTTACTCGGTTTGCCTCCGTTTCCAGCCAGGTAGTCATGAAGCGAGCAAGAGGTGGTTCTTCCTCTTCGCCTCTCAGCAGGACGGGTGGATCAGCTGGAGTTTGTCGTCCTCCAAGTTGACTAGCTTGACTCCTCAGAATTCGATCCTCCCCTGCCCGCTGTCTATGTTGTTGACGTTCTTCTGACATGATGTTCGAGCCGAGTAGATAATCAAACAGGAAACTAATTTGTTCACAACCAAAAATGCCAAATAATACAAAAACAACTTAAATATACGTGCACCGAAGGCAAAAAACCACTCAAAATTCCTACTTCAGGGTCTGGTTTCACAGGTCCCAAGGTATGAATAACCTGGACTGTTTCCCTGTCTAACACTATGCTATCAACTCTGGTAGATATATAGCAGTGTAGACAATTCCTGTCAACAGCAACACAATTGCTCAACAGTGTTCCCCACCAGAACCTCTCACCTTAGGTCTGGTACAATTGGTAAGTACTGACCTCTCACCTTAGGTCACAAACACAACTAAGAATTCTCTTAGTTAACCCAAGACACCTCTCTCTCAGGCTATCTAGTCACTGGACACTACCTCTCACTTAGATAGCTGCCAACAACTACTCAGACAGATCTCAAGCAATGCACTGTACTCCAGGCCTCTCACTTGAAAATCCTCACCGCTGCCACCACTGTGATGGGAAAACCCTTCTGCTAGGAAAGCTACTTGATTTCCTACAGATCCGCTCTCCACACCCGCCACCAACTTAGATTCTAGTCTCACACCAAAACCCACAGTTAGTCGAAATCAATCCACTTCCCGGATTGTATTACCCCTTACGAAAAGGACTGGTATATTTGGACAATAGTAAACTTACTACAACAAGACCATATATACAAATAAGACGCTCAGATGATAATACTCTAGCGATACAACTTTACTCAATAAATCTCTCAACTACAACAGTTCAGTCTCTAGGACACTGTCCTTCGCAACCAATCAGAATCCTTGTACGTCACCCGTTTCCAGGGTACGCCCTTTCAGGGTTTCCACTACCGGATTCGGCGGTCGTGTCAGCTTGCGCCTTCCCAGACCTCCGGCGCTCCCCCAAGGTCGCGTCCAGCAGCACATCACCAACCACCCGTTCCATGTCCTCCCCCCCCACTTCACGCAGTGGCTCTGTCTCTGTTTTCAGGCCCAGCCTCGGGGAGGAAGCAGTCACGGACAAAGGAGAGAGATTCCCTGACATTGAGCTCTAGCAATTTGAGTGTTGAGCCGAGTAGCAATTGATGGATTGGCAAGAGCATTCCATTTCAACTTCATTTCAAGATGCATATCTGAATTCTCATGGGTACGAAATTTTTGAGTAGCCTTTTTATAATTATCAAATCCTATAATTGTAAATGCTTCCTCACCTTTTGTCGAAAATGTAAGTAGGTCATGTTTGTGTGCATATTTGCAGTAGACACAAAATACTTTCTTCTTCGTAGTACATAGAGTGAGCCATTCATGTTTGTCATACCATGTAGCAAGAAATTTGCGATCATTATTAGCAAATAGAGATAATGCCTCCTTTCCTTTTGGTTGGTAAGCAGTTTTTTCCTCAGTACAGCATTGATTCATGCATTCTTCATTGACAGTAACAGATTCATTGTCACCAACAGAAATACTTTCTTCCCCTATCTCTTCCAGACATTCGAGCTCATTACATACCTATTCCTTATCGACAGACTGGTTCTGAAAGAACTTCAAAGTCATGTTCTTGTAAAAGCTCATTCCCAGATACACCAGGCATCCCTTCTTTTTGTGAAGTTTTCTTCTTCTTTGGCCACATTTCTGTTAGACTTCTTTGAGTTTCCTATCTCTTCATCTCCAGCTGCTTATTTGCACATGTGGGTTTAATAATTTGAGCAGCTGCAATCATAATGTGGTTTTAGCAGGTGGTTTTGGCAGGTTAACATGTGGTCTGCGGTTTACAGGCAGTATAATTATAGCATGCATTGACAGGCCACAAGATCATTGGGGGGGCGATTGCCCCCCCCCCCTGCCCCCCCTATGGAGCCTCCCCTGCTGCGCTTCCCCGAGCTGGAGCTGTTAGGGCAATTATATTGTCCTAGGCTGCTAGAAAAGCTAATCGTCACTTTTACCTCTAATCCAAGAAAGTTAATCAACCGATTTTCAAGTTGGAGAGAAGGTGCTAGTGAACAATTACTATAGACCAGTATCACTCCTTTGTTCGATCAGCAAAGTTCTTGAACAACTGATCTACGACAAAATATGTGACTTCATCTTCAAAGGAATTAGCCTTGATCAATTTGGATTCCTTCGAAATCACTCGTGTCTGCAGCAGCTGCTGCTATTCATTGGATCAATATTGAATAGTCAGGAGAGAAAAATGTAGCATGAAGTGATATACTTGGACATAAGAAAGGCCAGTGTTCCACATGCTGAACTCCTATTGAAGCTTCGTAAAGCAGGCATAGTGGGAAACCTCTGGGGTTTCTTCAAAGATTATCTGTCTTCATGAGTTCAGTGTGTAGCCATAGATCTAGTCTTACAACAGTGATGTCGGGAGTGCCCCAGGGCAGCATTCTGGGTCACCTTCTCTTTATCCAATATATCAACGAAGTTCCTCTCTGCATCCCAACTCTGCAAACTTACATTTGCCGACGACACCAAGTTGACTAAGGAGGTGACCTGCAGACTGGCTCTGATCTCCAGCAGGGTCTATCTGCATCGCAGAATGGAGCTTGCTATGGAAACTTCCATTCAATGTCTCCAAATGCATCCTGTTACGGTTTAATTCCACCAAACACAGCATTGACTTCAATTACACCATCAAGGACATGCCACCAGCCAAGGATTCTCATAAGGATTTAGGAGTTGTCACCTCAACAGACCTATATATCTTGGTCCCAACAATATGGTGCGATCACTGTGGAAGCATATCAGCAACTGGGGAATACCAAAACGTTCATTTGGCAGAATGTCATCAAGAGAAACACTGAGAACACTCTATCTTACCCTGGTCAGGTCAAAGCTAACATACTGTTCACAAGTTTGGAGGCCACAGTTAAAGGAGATCACTATGTTGGAAAAGGTCCAGAGAGGGGCAACAAAGTTTATTTTGAACAATTATTTGATAGAATATAGAGACAGGCTGCTAGCCCTGAACATATTACCCTTAATGATGTGGTACGAAATAGCTGACATCATGTACATCAAAGAACTGAAGAATCCCACAGATTGATTTAACGTATCATTACATTTCGATCTCCTCCAACAACACCAGATCGTCATCCAATGCCAAGTTAAGGCACACTAGATCAAGAAGTAACCGCATCAGTCATTTCTATTTCAATACACTTCCCAGACTGTGGAACTCACTCCCTCCTTCTAAACTTGGATCTGTCACTTACACACACTTCGCTGCCAGCTGATAAATATATTTTGGGACCACTTCAAACAGCACTTTAGATCTGAGCAACCCTGCACGTATCACTTCATGTCCCTGTGCAAGATGCATCTAATCACCCCTACACTAATCTCGCTAGATAATTATAAGTACTTAATGGGTGCCTATAGGACTTACAGGCATACCGTTTTCACATTTCTAAACACACTCAATGTATCCTCCACACTTACGTGTCTTGCTGTAATTAATAAAATAATCCCTGTCAGCTTGTGCTGCATCTTTGTGTGAGCCAATTACCACTTGTCAGTCTAGATTCCTGTAGCCTTCCTGATATTTGGAAAGTACACAAGATTACTCCAATTCCAAAATCAGGTGACCTTAAGAATATATCTAACTATCGACCCATCTCTCTTCTATGCATCCTCTCCAAGATCATCGAGTCAATAATATATGATAAAATCAATGATTTTATCGGACCTCAGCTATCCTCAGCTCAGTTTGGTTTTCTGTCAAATCGCTCAAGTACTACCCGATTACTAACATGTTACTCTCAAGTTGTCGATGGCTTTGAGAGCAGAAATTCTTCTGATATAGTCGATTTAGACACAAAAGAAGCCTTTGACTCGGTCCCCCATAATGAATTGCTATATAAACTTTGGATAACAGAGATTACTGGCCCCCTCTGGTACGGGTTTAAAAATTATTTAAACAATAGAAGCCACTTTGTTTTCTTCCATGAAACTTATTCTTCTTCACTCCCGGTCCTTTCTGGAGTACCCCAGGGCGCAGTGTCCTTGGGCCACTTTTAATTCTTATTATCTATTTCTTCTTCAGCAGCTTTCTTATTTGCCGATGATGCAAAAATACTATCATCTAGTAGTGTGGACTCAGAACTCCTTCAAGAAGACCTGAACTACATCAATCACTGGAGTGATGAATGGAAAATTAAGCTCAATACTCTGAAGTGTTCTCTTGTACACTTTTCGTTGAAAGGAAGTGAATCTACTACACAATATAATATCGCAAACACTGTTGGTGCTAAATCCAGCTCATACAGGGACCTAGGTATTACTGTAACTCAGTCTCGATCCTGGTCAACCTACTTAGATCAGATTTGTTCTCGAACTTATATATTTCCTTACATGTCATTAAGAGGAACATCCACTCTAGCTCTTCAATATGTTTGAGGAAAAGAGTGTATCTCACTTAGATTAGATCCCACCTCACATATGCTTCACAGTTGTGGAATCCACTATTATTAAGAGACATTAATAACCTAGAAAATGTATAACACATGCTACAAATTTATTCTGAAGTACCATTCAACTGACTACAAGAACAGATTGATATCTTTAGGCCTGCTGCCTATCTCTATGTGGTTGGAGTTGAGGATTATCATATTCCTAATGAAGTGTTTTAAAGATCCTCCTGACAACTTTGATATTCTTGACTATATCTCATTCTCTTCAACAAGTACCAGATCTTCAAAGATAAAATTGAATTCCCATTTTAAGAGAACCAATGTTGGCCGACACTACTATTTTAATAGAATCGTTCGTCTATGGAATTCACTTCCCGAATTAGATCTTCAAAAATCTGTACTTGTTATTTTAAAAACCATTTCATGACCACTTCGAACAGAATAATGTATTTGTTGGGGATCCCTGAAGCTCAAGGAACCCCCAACAATGTTGAACACTATACATATATATATATAAACTATAAATGATGTGACAGTGCATATATTAGAGCATGCAACCCACGCACCATGCACACATTCCTCCTCATGACATGTACAGTCTTGTGATCACGACCAGCCTGGCTACTTAGTTATGCATTTTACCGTATAAGGTCTTGGCTTGGTTCTTGGCTGGCAGCCCATTTAAGGTAGCCAGCCTATGGAACCAGGCAGATCAGTCCGTGATTGTGCAACTATACCTCTGCTCTACTGTTAATAATTCTTTATCATATTCTGAGTAAGTACGTATCAGGGATAAGAATCCTCAACAGTATCTACCTTCCATTTCCAATGTCCTTGTTCTAATTGTCATTTGTTCCAGCGATAGAAACTAACATAATATATATATCAGCTGCACCTGAAGAGGTGTTGGTCTCTCAACATGATTTTCATTTTGGGACTTACAATATCTTCAATATCCCTACTTGTTTATGTCATCATGCCAAAGTTACAGGCAGTCAAAGTTGAGGACCTCAAAACCTGCATGCCCATATCCCCAACAGTTCTAGCTAGTAATTTAAACAGTTGAAATTGGTACCAGTAGCTGGAGGAAGCACTCCTCTATTGCCAAGTGTTTTCATTACGCACTAAAACATAATTACGTGGGTCAAGTAGTGGTTTTGAAAATTAATTTTAGGAAATTCATTTAATAACCAATGTGCATGACCACTTACTCACATTTTAGTGGCTTATAAAAAACCCTCATACGCTAGAGGAGGGCTTCCCTGCCACAGGTACCAATTTTATCAGGCTAGTACTTGGAGCTAAAACTGTTTGGTCATGCAGGTTTTGACGTCCCCAATTTGACTACCTGTAACTTGAGCATGGTTATACCTATGCAACAGTTTTTAGTATCAGACGAGAGCACACTGAGAGAGAGCTATCTTTTGAGCTATTCATTAAGTTCATAAAGTGAAATGTGCAGAATTTATAGAGCTCTAAAATCACAACCGGTATTGGCCCCCTTTTGAAAACTCGACTTCAAGTTCATCCTAGTCTACAAATGGACCCATCATCACTACTTTGTTCTTGTCGCTGTATTCGATGTCTAATATATATATTGGACTCTAGCTCTGCCCACTCACCTAATCATAGATCAGTGTTTACATATGAGATTGATACGGTTCTGTTTTTGTTAGGGAATACTCGCAAGAAGTTGACCAAAAGACCTGCAGCAAGAGAACACATCAAGACTGTCAGCAAGTATGACCTCCAGCGCTCTGCAAAGAAAAGAGCAATAATAGCTGCAGCAAACGGAGAGCAAAAACTTGACATCTATTATTGTGTGTATGTATGTAAGACAGTTCTGTGATTACAGGTCATCATATTTGGTACAACTGCAAATAATGTGAGAGACCATGATATAGAATACACAAGACCAATTTCATGTGAAAATAATACTCGGAATGAGACTGCATGCATTGTGTCAATTAATCACTGGTGAAGTTGTACCCTTGTAGCATCTCATACTCTTTCATTCTGTGCTGGACTGTCATCCTCAGCTCAAGTGGCCAAACCACCAAGTTTCTTGAATGTGATGGTGTCTTATAAACCTTTTCCACACACAATTGCAGATACTTGTCTTCAGCATCAATACCGAGGAAACTAGAGATGGACAAGATCGTACTCCTTGGGTTGTGAATTAGATCTCTCAGATGGATATCCAAAACATTTTTCCTGTCGATCAACTCGATCTGTTCCATCACAGCTCCACTCTTGTCAAAATATGTCTTGATGCTTCTTTTCAGCCTCGTGTAATCGCTGATTTTTGCATCTTCCCTGTCTCTGGTGTTGGTAGTGGTATTGCCAACATGCTTCTTTACTGCCACCACAAAATCTGCTTTCCTTTTACTACTGCGGCGCCCAATCATGTAGAGAAGGCGTGTTGCTATGACATCATAAGGATTCCTCAATACGTGTAGTACCTTGAAGGGAACCCCAATTTTTTCCCCCAGCTCTTGATAGTGAGCCCTAAATGTGATCCTGTTCCGCATGTACTCCAGTGTAGCTGAACCTCCACTCTTGTCGCCTAATACTTGGATATGCTTATCAAACTTTCCCTGCCACAAGGAGCCAATGGCCAGTGTGTAACCTTTAGAAGTCTTTTTAGCATTCCTTGGCCCACCTTCTAGTGTGTCCTTTATGCTCTTCTGGTAGATTATATTGTACAGGTTTGCTGTCCATGCTCTTGGTGTGGCTTTATCATTGAAGAAGGGCCATTGCTCGAAAAACTTTAGGTCGTGGGACATAACAATGTGTGGATGTGCATCCAAGATGCTGCCGACAATGCTGTGACCACTCCTGGGATAGCCAATAAAAAACGTAAATGTTTTTATGCCTTGGATAACATCTGGTGGCAGAGTAGGGAGGTTGGATGATAAGGTTACCATTACTGGTCTTGGCTTACTTGATCTGTGTCTCTTCTTTGATCTAGGCCTTGGCAGTGATATCACAGAGTGAACAAGATGGCTCTTGTTGGCTTCTATGAGTCCGCTGACTTTTGTAGGACCTGCCTTGTCACCTTCTAACAGAACTGGTGAGACCACAGATTGATTCCTGCTGACATAAGCTGCACAAATAATGGCCACGAGCAAGATAGCCCCGACAAAGACTTTCCTCTTGGATAGAGAGGACATAATTTTGAAGGACCACAGACTACTACGTAATGTCTATAGTCAGTCAGTGCTGGTGTCATGCGTACTTGCCAAATTCTCCCCAGGAGTTCTGCCACCAGACGACGGCAGTAAGCTACGCATCTGTGGTAGGGTTAATAAGGGCTCTAGAGAGAATTTGCCCTTCCGGTTAGACTTGGTGGTCTGGGTCTAATTTCAAACTCTCCAAACGCTTTCCAAGCTTCAGAAAAACTTACCGCTCCTCTTGTGGCTAAAATCAATAAATCAGGATCTTGAACATGAAGTTGATCTTTGTGAAATTATGGATATCAAGAAAATGATTACAAAGTCTAACCGTGAGAGAATGGAAAATCAGGCAAAGGAGGTCTACAACCGATTGTCAGTTAAGATGAAGAGATGTGTAGATCTTGCCAAAGAAAAAGGCACATCATCATGGCTTCCACTAGAAGATCAAGATTTTTTCTTACACAAAGGGGAGTTCAGAGATGCACTATGCCTCAGATATGGCTGGAATCCACCAAACATGCCATCAGTTTTCAGTTGTGGCTCTGCCTTTTCAAGACCATGCAATGGTATGCCACATGGGAGGTTTTCCAACTCACCGTCACAATGAAATCCTTGACATCACAGCTAAGTTACTCACAGAAGTATGCCATAATGTCGCCACCGAACCACACCTGCAACCACTTAATGGTGAGACCATGTTCCTTCGCTCCGCAATCACAGATGATGAGGCAAGACTGGACATCAGAGCAAGGGGATTCTGGAACGCTGCACAGGATGTTTATTTTGATGTTAGGGTATTTTACCCCAATGCATCCAGCAACTGTTCAGGAACCATCTCAGGTGCATACAAAATGAAGATGCCAAGAAGAGAGCGTATGGCCAGCGTGTCCGAGAGATAGAACATGGTATTTTTACACCCCTAGTTATGTCATCCACAGGAGGAATGGGTCGGGAAGCAACGATTTTTTATAAAAGATTAGCAGACAAGCTATCGCACAAGAGGCAGAAGCCTTATTCTGTTTTGATGAGTTGGCTAAGATGCAGAATGTCATTTGCAGCGTTAAGGTCTTCAATCATGTGTATTCGTGGCAGCAGATCATCTGCTAGAAACCCAGTCAAAGATGTAGATGTAACCTTGGCAACAGCAGAGGGCCGCATCCCACAGCTCATTTAATTATCATAACTCTACATCATTAAAATAATAATTATAATATTATATTGCAATTGGAATGCAATTGGAAGAAGAAAAAGGGGGAAAAAGGGGGGGGAAATAATAACAATACACTCCATTTGTTGATAAATAAAAAAATATAAAAAAATAATAAATAAATAAAATAAAATAAAATAATTAAAAAAGACAAAAAAAGTTAATAAGGGCTGCACTGAACTTATTCGATAACTATGTAGTTTTTTTAATGTGCTTTTCACAAAACAAATGTATTGTAAATACTATTTAAAGAAAAACATATTAACCAACAATAAAATAACAACATAAAAATCATAAGTTAGTACATGTACAAACCAAATGTAGAATTTAATTGTTCTGTTGAGCCTTGATATGGGCCATTACTATTAAAGTATATACATACAAACTGACTACTGAAGAAAAAAAGCATGAATTAACTTATTATAACGGTGTGTTTGTTTTGTGATGGCGGAGGAGGTGCCAAAGACATAAGGACATGGGAGCCTAGGTGCTAAAAATCTTTTCCTCTTCTCCCACCACTTGAACACATTTTCTACAATTTGGTCTACCATACCCAACACCTCTTCCTTCACCCCTGCTATATACTCACCTACCCAACATTAGGCCTACTCCCTTCATCATCTTCATTTCTCCATTCTACCACCCACTCCTCAGACCCTTCAATGCTCTTGACCATATCCAATAGTCTTCCTCAATCACCAGCAAACTCCCCACAGTACAACACGAAGTGCACAATCTTCACAACACCCAACTTGTTCCCAGATGTAATTTCAGCAAATGACTTTCCAGATTGAACAGTGGCAACCTGAGTTTGCTTGGCTTGAGATAGTTCAGGGGCAATAGACTCTAGTTTTGCAAACAGGGCATCTTTCAAATTGGCGATCTCCTTTTCATGCCTGTCAAGGCGACATAAAGGGCAAAAGAAGGGAGCACTTGATTTCGACATTGCATTAAATGCGGCTTTGCTAAGGCCAGCACAACGTCTGTGAAGTCATAGGTTGCATTCTCCATCACACTGTATAGATTCTTGGCCTTTCTCTGTGCTCGAAGAGTCTTCAATGATTTCCTCACATGTTCCACATATGACTGTGTTCCTTTTCTTTGGTGGCATTTTCTTCGTATTTCTGGCACTGACAGACTGGCAGTAAGCACCACCAGCAGAGAAGTAGTGCAATAGTACCCACCCGACGTTCTTGTCAACTAACTGAACTATATCCTTTAGCTTGTTTATAGGCTTGTTTATAGGCTTCTGCCAATTAGCTAGCTAGGTATTTAGAAGGCTTGTCGAGAGTTCCTGTAAAGTAGAAACGTAGAGCCAAAGGATTCTATTAAACCTACACTCTAGAAACTTTGTGACAAGCGCTGCAGATCGGTTTTCTGGTTTGAAGGGATAACTCTTGGTATTGGGGTTCAAATGTCAGTGGTTGCTTTTCTGATTGTCTCCTTGTTCTGTCTAGGTTCCCAAGGGGTCGCATTCTAAGTTCCGCTCTATATCAACTATGCCCCAACATCCATCTCTGTGGCTTCTCTTTTTCCATTTGTCATACCCTTTCATTCTGTGCTGGAATGTCATCCTCAGCTCAAGTGGCCAAACCACCAAGTTTCTTGAATGTGATGATGTCTTACAACTCCACATACAATTGCAGGTACTGGTTCAATTGAATAATAGTCACCCGAGCGCGACCCGGGTAACTATTCTTCAGAAGATCCTGGCATATCCTCCCCTTATCCAGAAGATCCCAGGGCTAGGGCTAGGGCGAGGGTAAGGGCGAGGTTCGGTGACTATACTTCAGAAGGTTCTGGCTCAGGTGACTATTCTTCAGAAGATCGGGTTTTCGTCGGCCCGGGTGACTATTCTTCAGTTGATCCCAGATACTTGTCTGAGCATCAACTCCGAGGAAAAACTAGAGATGGACAAGATCGTAGTTCTTGGGTTATGAATTAGACCTCTGAGGTGGATATCCAAAACATTTCCCCTTGCCTATCAACTCTATCAGTTCTATCACATCTCTACACATGTCAAAAGACGTCTTGACCTTGCTTTTCAGCCTTGGGTGATTGCTGATTTTTGCATCTTCCTTGCTGGTGGTGTTGGTAGTGATATTGCCAACATGCTTCTTCACTCCCACCACAACATCTGCTCCCCTTTTGCAAGTGGCCACCCGACCAAGTATAGAAGGCGTGCTGCTATGACATCATAAGGATTCCTCAAAGCATGTAGTTCCTGGATGGGAACTGCATTCCCCCCCCCCCCCCCCCCCCCCCAGATCTTGATAGTGAGCCCTAAATGTGATCCTGTCTGGCATGTACTCCATTGTAGCTGAACCTCCACTCTTGTCGCCTAATACTACATATTTATCAAACCTTCCCTGCCACAAGGAGCCAATTGCCATTGAGTAACCTTTAGAAGTGCTTTTAGCATTCCTTGGTCCACCTTCTAGTGTGTCCTTTATGCTCCTCTGGTAGATTATATTGTACAGGTTTGCTGTCCATGCTCTTGGTGTGGCTTTATCATTGAAGAAGGGCCATTGCTCGAAAAACTTTATCTCGGGGGGGGGGGGGGGGACTAACGTGTGGATGTGCATCCAAGATGCTGCCAACAATGCTGTGACCACTCCTGGGATAGCCAACAAAAAACATAAATGTTTTTATGCCTTGAATAACATCTGGGGGCAGAGTAGGGAGATTGAATGATAAAGTTACCATTACCAGTCTTTCCTTCCTGGATTTGTTCTTATCGTTGTTTTTAAATGTTTTTTTAAACAAGGACATCGGAAATTACATTATTCTGTTCGAAGTGGTGCATGAAATGGTTCCAATAAAATTTAAAAAAGGTTTTTATTAACAAGATTTTTGAAGATCTAATTTGGGAAGTGAATTCCATAGATGAACAATTCTATTAAAATAGTAGTGTTGGCCAACATTGGTTATCTTAAAATGGGAATTCAATTTTATCTGGTATTTGTTGAGACGTAGTCATATATATCAAAGTTGTCAGGAGGATCTTTAAAACACTTCACTAGGAATATGATAATCCTCAACTCCAACCACATAGAGATAGGCAGCAGGCCTAAAGATATCAATCTGTTCTTGTAGTCAGTTGAATGGTCCTCAGAATAAACTATGTAGCATGGCGTTGTACATGTTCTAGGTTACTCTTAATAATAGTGGACGCCACAACTGTGAAGCATGTTATGTGAGGTGGGATCTAATCTAAGTGAGATATACTCTTTTCCTCAAACATATTGAAGAGCTAGAGGGTATGTTCCTCTTAATGAAATATAAGTTCGAGAACAAATCTGATCTATGTGGGTTGACCAAGATAGAGATCGAGTTACAGTAATACCTAGGTCCCTGTATGAGCTGGATTTAGCACCAACAGTGTTTGCATATTATATTGTGTAGTAGATTCACTTCCTTCCAATGAAAAGTGTACAAGAGAACACTTCAGTCATCACTCCAGTTGTTGGTGAGCGTGATATCACAGAGTGAACAAGGTAGCTCTTGCTGGCTACTCCTAGTCGGCTCAACTGCGAGGACCTGCCTCGTTGTTAATACAATCTATATCCAGCTCCGTCCTAGAACTTGTCATCAGGTGACCACATAACCCCCAACACCCTTTACCCTTTTATTCAGCACGTGCTACGTATTAATAAAAAAATCTTGGGGTGTGCACTGTATGGAATAATGATCTGCGTTCCACAATGCCACAAGGTCATTTAAAGAAGACTTCTGCTAAAGTTCCATCAGTGTCTAAGGGGAAAAGAAAAGCACCTAAACCTTTAGGCCCACGAAAAGGTAAAGCCTGCTACAAATCTATTTCTAGTTGCTAACGTAACTATCTAACTAACTATTTTACTCTATCTTAATCCTTTTCTTTAAAATAGAATTGCATTTCTACCCCACCTCCCTCTTTCCCTTGCCATGCCTATCCCTACATTCTAACAGACATATATCATGATGTATGCATGTGTCCCGAGGTATTGTCAAGATGTATATATATTTTTAATTCACACCCTCAAGTCGGGTAAACAATCGTCTATTATAGAATAGATTATGGGTCAGTTAGTTCATGGAGAAGAGGTGATTGAGTACATACCAAGACATGGTAACGATCAGAGACAGATGCACCACAGAGATTACAGATGCAGTCTGAATTTGGGGGGTGGAATGTTTTAATCTCACAGATTTTGTGATGGAACCCATGACTAGTTGTTCTTGTGATGATATGTCGATTTCTCTGATTTGATGTCTTCCAGGTTGCTGATTTATATGCTGGTCCACGATATATATAAAATGTAATATTCTTATTTGGGGTTATGCAGGAAGACACATTGCTCCAAAGAAGTCGGGTAGAATCAAAGCTGAAAAGCACAAGAAGGTAATCAATAATACACTTGGTTAGCCTTACATATTTGCTGTATTATAGTACAAGTTGGACAAAACTTGGCCAGATTTGGGAGGTCGGCTAACTAATGTGTGTAACATCAGCCTCTCATCACCTTGCATCTTAGATTGCGAGATATTGCATACTTAATAAAAATGAAAATCAATAAATGAAAATGGGCTGCCCTATGGGTAGAGTCAATTTTACAATGCAAAAAATAAGCTGTAACTTGACTGATGATGGTATGTACCTAATGGAGGTATCTCCATTATACTATGCAACAGCTTCCAAGCTGAACATTATGGTGTTTGCAGAGGAGTTGTATTGCATAGAGTTAGGTTCAGTGCCAGTGGGAAGCTAGTATGTGTTTTGCCAAAGAAAATCACTGAACTGGAGGCGGAGCCTTGTACTCTAAACAAAGAGGGGGGAAACCCTTGAAACATGCACTTATAAAAATATGCATTTGTTGGAATATGCACGGTTAAAGTTGGCTGACTTATACTTTGGCAGATCAGTGATTAAGTGTCAAGCATGTGATATAGCCAGGACTTGATTGGTTGAGAATTTATTCAGTTTATTGAATCTGCAGAATCTGCAGAAGAGCATTGGGGAGAGGATTGAACGAGAACTCCACCAAGAAGCTCTCAGAGAAGGAAACGAGTTTCGAATTCTACAAGCACCATCAACTTCCAAGCAAAAGACTCGGTCCAAATAAATACAGGCCTTGATGAAACGAACAGTTGTGGGTGCGAATACATTACCCTGGTAACAAGACTATTTGGTAACGGTTTAATATTTGGTAATTGTAAGAAGTAGTGTATATACAACTCTAGAATGTCATTGGGAGCACTGGGACAATACGCTTCTGATTCCAGCACTTCTGACAATGAAGGCGATGGTGGCAAAAACCTATGTTCTTTGGAAGGAAGGGGCAAGAATGTTTCTGCATGTTTCAAGGATCCTTTGAGTCTCTGCGGAGAGCAAAGGTCGAGTGATTCCGATTCGGACACCTCATCCCACTCCTCTTCCCCTCCCCTCCCTCCCTCCCCTGCCTCACTTCTACCACTCCCCGACATGGAGAGCATTGTAGCAAAGAATGCATCCTACTCCGGGTCAGAGTTACACACCTCTGGGTCGGCCTCCAAAGAGTTGAAGAGCCAGCCGAGTGGTGGGAAGCTTGGGAACAAGAGCTCCGTCTTCTCCAACCTGTACGAGGAAGCCGAGGAAGCCAAAATGGCTATGCTGAAGAAACACGTTGGAGAATTTGACAAAAAGCCGGAGACAAAGGGTTCCTCTCCCCCACCTTCCCGTAGACACTACAGGAAGAAAAGGATCGGCGGGAATTATTTGACTCCGGCGACGGAGAGGAACGAGCTGTTTGATGAAAACGACAGCAGTTTGGGTGCAAAGAAAGATCGCAAGCACAGAAGTGGCGTGACCGACTCACTGCAACCTCCCAAGAAGTTCATGAAGATGTACGACAAGATTTACACCAACTAACCTTTGTCGTTGTAAATGAGCAACACTCCACAATTATCATCAACATTTGTCTTGCAGTAAGGTAGACCCTTTACCAAGTCATTACACTGGGGCAATATTTTGTTTGGTCAATGGTCTGGCTCGCAGGACTATATAGGATGTGGCATTTTGTTCCCAGTTTTCTTCTGCGATACAAAAGGCCAATTACATTTGGATAAGTGTATGTAATAAATAAGTGTATAATTATATGTAATAACAATAATTTGGGAGAAAAATGAAAAATATGGTAGAGGCATTTGTGTGTGCCCATAAAAATATAATCCTGCAAATGCATTGATGCACATGATTGTGTGACTTCAAGTGTTCCAGCTGAAATGGAAGTGAAATGAACATCTGGACAGTGTCTAACGGCTATGTGGGGGGTCGTCGAGAGCTCGGTTGTTCTTCAGCGTCTGTGATGGCTGCCAGCAAGATGGTTATGTCATCTGGCTTCCCACCTTGGTATTCCCAGGAGAGGGCCCGTGAGCCGGACTCGGCAAAGGGGGACATGTAGGTGTGGTCTAGTGAGAGTTTATAAGTCTTCTCCACCATTTCCTGCACCATCTTGTCCAAATCTGCCTGCTCTGTGAACTAAATCACACAAAAGTCATCACAGAGTGCATGAACATTAACCCTTTCAATTTTGCATGAAAATCGAAACCAACAGGTTGTGGATAGCATTGTTACACAAATGTGAATTAATTAACACTCGCACTTTTAAAATGACGTATTTTTTGCCCAGGTACCGAGACATGATGTTGCAAGTGTCTTAGTGTCTTTAATCCGATATCTATTCCGTCGTTGAGTGTACTTGGTGTGTACATGTCAGGGTTTCATGGGGGGGGGGGGAGCCCTTGGAAATTGTATTATTAAAATTCATTAGAAACTTTGTCACATCTTTAACCATCATGCCCCCCCCTTAATATCCAGATTCCCCCCCCCCCCCCCCCTTGGACAATTTTTTATGAAACCCTGCATGTGCAAATGTCGAGGGGAATAATTGTCCTTGTCCGCCCACAATGGAGAAAAAATAATCTCTTTTACATGTGTCAACGTACCCTCCACATTCTTGTCACAATGCTTGATGTCCGAGGACCCGGCACAAAAAACAGCGAAACTACCGAAAGGAGTACGAGAAACGGATCGATGTGTCCCGGCCTAGAGAGCAGGAAAACCTCCGGACAGCAACACGAGAGAGGATGGCCAAGTAAAGCAAACAATAGCTAGGGTCACCCCAAGAGGAGGTCAGGTTCAATCCCTGTCATTCGAGAAAGCATTTTGTTCAAGGTTAGTTAAAGGTCAATGAATTAGAAACTGTCTTCCATAGTTCCCAGACGGCCTCCAATTTTTTTGGTGAGTACAATAAATAGCAGGCTCTTTTATAGTATAACAATTAGCTCGATTAACATCTACATATATATGTATATATTTATACCTAATGAAGGCTAGAGCATCTGTCGAAATGTTACTATATAGATTGCTGTCACAAAGTGCTGGTGATGATTGGAAGGTAAAATCTAGGACTTGTTGACCAAAAACCCACTAATACTTGACCAGAGTGACATGGGTCAGATCTGTAGTCTAGCCAATACTTGACCAGAGTGGCATGGGTCACATCTGTATCAAGAGCTCTAGCCAATACTTGACCAGAGTGACATGGGTCACATCTAGCAAGAGCTCTAGCAAATACTTTACCAGAGTGACATGGGTCACATCTAGCAAGAGCTCTAGCCAATACTTGACCAGAGTGACATGGGTCACATCTAGCAAGAGCTCTGAGCTCTAGCCAACACTTGACCAGAGTGGCATGGGTCACATCTAGCAAGAGCTCTGGCCAATACTTGACCAGAGTGACATGGGTCACATCTAGCAAGAGCTCTGAGCTCTAGCCAATACTTGACCAGAGTGACATGGGTCACATCTAGCAAGAGCTCTAGCCAAATACTTGACCAGAGTGACATGGGTCACATCTAGCAAGAGCTCTAGCAAATACTTGACCAGAGTGACATGAGTCACATCTAGCAAGAGCTCTGAGCTCTAGCCAAATACTTGACCAGAGCACATCTAGCAAGAGCTCTGAGCTCTAGTGACCAGAGTGGCATGGGTCACACCTGTAGCAAGAGCTCTAGCCAATACTTGACCGAGTGACATGGGTCACATCTAGCAAGAGCTCTAGCCAATACTTGAGCAGAGTGACATGGGTCACATCTAGCAAGAGCTCTGAGCTCTAGCCAAATACTTGACCAGAGTGGCATGGGTCACATCTAGCAAGAGCTCTGAGCTCTAGCCAATACTTGACCAGAGTGGCATGGGTCACATCTGTAGCAAGAGCTCTAGCCAATACTTGACCAGAGTGAAATGGGTCACATCTAGCAAGAGCTCTGAGCTCTAGCCAAATACTTGACCAGAGTGGCATGGGTCACATCTAGCAAGAGCTCTGAGCTCTAGCCAAATACTTGACCAGAGTGACATGGGTCACATCTAGCAAGAGCTCTGAGCTCTAGCCAATACTTGACCAGAGTGGCATGGGTCACATCTAGCAAGAGCTCTAGCAAATACTTTACCAGAGTGACATGGGTCACATCTAGCAAGAGCTCTAGCCAATACTTGAGCAGAGTGGCATGGGTCACATCTAGCAAGAGCTCTGGCCAATACTTGACCAGAGTGACATGGGTCACATCTAGCAAGAGCTCTGAGCTCTAGCCAATACTTGACCAGAGTGACATGGGTCACATCTAGCAAGAGCTCTAGCCAAATACTTGACCAGAGTGACATGGGTCACATCTAGCAAGAGCTCTAGCAAATACTTGACCAGAGTGACATGAGTCACATCTAGCAAGAGCTCTGAGCTCTAGCCAAATACTTGACCAGAGCACATCTAGCAAGAGCTCTGAGCTCTAGTGACCAGAGTGGCATGGGTCACATCTGTAGCAAGAGCTCTAGCCAATACTTGACCGAGTGACATGGGTCACATCTAGCAAGAGCTCTGAGCTCTAGCCAATACTTGACCAGAGTGGCATGGGTCACATCTGTAGCAAGAGCTCTAGCCAATACTTGACCAGAGTGACATGGGTCACATCTAGCAAGAGCTCTGAGCTCTAGCCAAATACTTGACCAGAGTGGCATGGGTCACATCTAGCAAGAGCTCTGAGCTCTAGCCAAATACTTGACCAGAGTGACATGGGTCACATCTAGCAAGAGCTCTGAGCTCTAGCCAAATACTTGACCAGAGTGACATGGGTCACATCTAGCAAGAGCTCTGAGCTCTAGCCAATACTTGACCAGAGTGACATGGGTCACATCTAGCAAGAGCTCTAGCCAATACTTGACCAGAGTGACATGGGTCACATCTAGCAATAGCTCCAGCTAATACTTGACCAGAGTGGCATGGGTCACATCTAGCAAGAGCTCTAGCCAATACTTGACCAGAGTGGCATGGGTCACATCTAGCAAGAGCTCTGAGCTCTAGCCAATACTTGACCAGAGTGACATGGGTCACATCTAGCAAGAGCTCTAGCCAATACTTGACCAGAGTGACATGGGTCACATCTAGCAAGAGCTCTAGCCAATACTTGACCAGAGTGACATGGGTCACATCTAGCAAGAGCTCTAGCCAATACTTGACAGAGTGACATGGGTTAGCAAGAGCTCTAGCCAATACTTGACCAGAGTGGCATGGGTCACATCACTAACAAGTAAAAGAGCTCTGCTATAAGAGATTTACACATCAAGACTTACTCTGAAGTCTCGGAGAAATTCTGTGATATCTTTGGTGTACATGTTGTTGAAAAGGCCATCTGTGGCGGCAATTATGAAATCGCCAACTTCGAGCTTCAGAGAGAAGTTTTTGGCTGAACTAGGTCTGAGACACACACACACACACACATACAAACAAACAAGTTTGAGAATATTGGGGGGTGCATGCGATAGCACTCGCTGTATTGGTTTGACCCCTGTTTCAAAATGGTGGACATTATAACCTTAGCTAAAGCTCACTTAGGCAGTTTCTTAGCATCATGGATTTTTTCTCTCGAGGATCTTGTATCTATCTATTTCATCCCCACACATAACTTGTGTGCAATAGGTCCATTGGTCATAATTATACTACCAGAAGAATCCAACTGTCCAATGCATACTACAATTGGCGACTATACTTGTTCAATCTCAGCACTTAAAATGGCAACTACTGTGCTAGGACAGCATTACCCATGTCTTAATTCAGCACTCTCCAACAACTGGTCGGTAAAGTGTTATCAATGTCATAAACGCACTTGTGCATGTACAATATTGAGTCGAGCTTAGCAAGCAGCTACACATTTTTTATCAGTGATTTCCTCAGAAGTTTACTCCTGTGACAATGGCTTATAGCACAGACCTTCCAACAAAACCAGGTGATTACTTGTAATGAACATGCCTATGTCTATTACCATACTTCCTTATTGCTATATATAATTATAGGCACATATACATATGCCTGTAGTTCCACAGGTAGGAAATGGTTGCTTAACAACAAGATGCACCTAACGAAGAGGTGCACTTATAATAGAGTGCTAAAACAATCATAGCAGGTCTAGTGTGCTTTATTTGGACACCTGCAGTGGAACTGTGCATGAGGCAAGGAAAGAAGATGGCAATCATTTTGGCTTTAATTAAAGAACATCAAGGTGACCCGTGCCTAATAGTGAGTATGTGGTGCTTATAAGCGAGGTATGTCTAACAACATAGTGTACTATATGATGCAATAGGCACATGTGACTATAAGTAATACACATGGTGAATGATGACATCTGTGATTGGTTAGTTGGTGTTAGACTGAATAACTTATTTTACAAGTGGATGCTTGAGATGCTCGACTATAAATATAAATAATTGACTAATTAATTTAACAAGAAACTCACCCACACAGACAACCAATATTTACAGGACCCTTTACCTATTACACTAGTCTTAATAGGTAAAGGGTCGGCAAATGTTTGCTATTATACCTTGGTCAATTTTGTTCATTTCTGGTCGATCATTTACTAAATATCGAACTGTAGTTCTCATCCTCTTCACAGAGTATGTGCAGGACTGCAGTGATCTGACTAAAATACGCTGCATGCAAAAGAAGAGCTACTGTCCACACAACAAAGTGTATTATGATTAATGTGCATGAGTGTGATCTTCTGTAACCCAATATCACAAGTGCATAACACATGATTCAAGCTTAGCATGCATCAGCTTAGCATCATGTAACAGTGCATGCATAACACAAGATTCAAATTAGCATGCATCAGCTTAGCATCATGTAACAGTCATGCACAACACAAGATTCGCTTAGCATGCATCAGCTTAACATCATGTAACAGTGCATGCATAACACAAGATTCGAATTAGCATGTATCACCTTAGCATCATGTAACAGTACATGCATAACACAAGATTCAAGCTTAGCATGCATCAGCTTAGCATCATGTAACAGTCATGCACAACACAAGATTCAAGCTTAGCATGCATCAGCTTAGCATCATGTAACAGTGCATGCATAACACAAGATTCAAGCTTAGTATGTATCAGCTTAACATCATGTAACAGTGCATGCATAACACAAGATTCAAGCTTAGCATGCATCAACTTAGCATCATGTAACAGTCATGCACAACACAAGATTCAAGCCTAGCATACGCAATTTTCCTAAAGTTTTTTCTTGAGATCACCTCCAGCCATAAAGCCAAAAGTGCCTGGGGGGAGATTGGGAATGAGGAGGCTACTTTATAAATAATGTCATGTAACAATAACGTAACAAGCTGAAATAATGTCCTCTCTTTTGTTCTGCAGTTGTAGACATGCCCCCTGTGATTGTTAACCTTCAAGCATAGCATGTTCCTTATTGTGTCACACCACAATCAAAATTAAGTATCCAGTGTGAGTTAGAGTTACACGTAGTTATCAAGGTACTCACTTGTCCAGACGCGAGGAATTGAACCCGGGTGGCGGATTGCTGAGCTGGTAAGGGCAGTTGAAATAATGAACGAGAGTCTGGGACTTAGCAATGACACTTTCGTTCCTCACCACCAGGTAGCCTGAGTCTCCCAGATTGGCTGTATGAAGCACACCTGTACTGCAATCCAGAGACAGCATGCATGCTGTGCTGCTGCCTGCAGATAGACGACATAAAACCAGCGTGAGGATGGTATACAACTTCATCTCTCTGTCTCTCATGCAAAGGTCTAATGATAGGGATCTCTGTGTGCATAAATAGATGAAGGGTAGGGAGGGGTGGGAGGAGGGTGGGGGAGGGGTAAATACCTGACCACTGTATAATTATCAACCCCCCCAGCTAATTATCTTGTTTCACTATCTGTGTGAGGCCAAGTGATTGTGCATGGCTGTTGTTGTAAGAAGACCTTGGACTGCCATCACCCCTCATTGATTTGTATACTCACCTTCAAACCAATGCAGTGGTAGAAACAAATAGGCACAGGGGAGGGGATTAGATAGGCACAGGGGAGGGGATTAGATAGGCACAGGGGAGGGGATTAGATAGGCACAGGGGAGGGGATTAGATAGGCACAGGGGAGGGGATTAGATAGGCACAGGGGAGGGATTAGATAGGCACAGGGGAGGGGATTAGATAGGCACAGGGGAGGGGATTAGATAGGCACAGGGGAGGGGATTAGATAGGCACAGGGGAGGGGATTAGATAGGCACAGGGGAGGGGATTAGATAGGCACAGGGGAGGGGACTAGATAGGCACAGGGGAGGGGATTAGATAGGCACAGGGGAGGGGATTAGATAGGCATAGGGGAGGGGATTAGATAGGCACAGGGGAGGGGATTAGATAGGCATAGGGTCAGTGGCATGCAAATGAGTGATTTTGTAACATGTCTCTCAGTCAGCAATTACTCTCAGTCAGCAATTAATGAAATTCCAACAGCTGTATATTAATATTCTGAAAGCTAAATGTGTATGCTGCTATTAATATTCTGAAAGCTAAATGTGTATGCTTCTATTAATATTCTGAAAGCTAAGTGTGTAAGCTCCTATTAATATTCTGAAAGCTAAATGTGTATACTCCTATTAATATTCTGAAAGCTAAGTGTGTAAGCTCCTATTAATATTCTGAAAGCTAAGTGTGTAAGCTCCTATTAATATTCTGAAAGCTAAGTGTGTAAGCTCCTATTAATACTCTGAAAGCTAAGTGTGTAAGCTCCTATTAATATTCTGAAAGCTAAGTGTGTAAGCTCCTATTAATATTCTGAAAGCTAAGTGTGTAAGCTCCTATTAATATTCTGAAAGCTAAGTGTGTAAGTTCCTATTAATATTATGAAAGCTAAGTGTGTAAGCTCCTATTAATATTCTGAAAGCTAAGTGTGTATGCTTCTATTAATATTCCGAAAGCTAAATGTGTATCCTCATATTAATATTCTGAAAGCTAAGTGTGTATGCTCCTATTAATATTCTGAAAGCTAAATGTGCATGCTTCTATTAATATTCTGAAAGCTAAGTGTGTAAGCTCCTATCAATATTCTGAAAGCTAAATGTGTATGCTCCTATTAATATTCTAAAAGCTAAATGTGTATGCTCCTATTAATATTCTGAAAGCTAAGTGTGTAAGCTCCTATTAATATTCTGAAAGCTAAGTGTGTAAGCTCCTATTAATATTCTGAAAGCTAAATGTGTAAGTTCCTATTAATATTCTGAAAGCTAAGTGTGTAAGTTCCTATTAATATTATGAAAGCTAAGTGTGTAAGCTCCTATTAATATTCTGAAAGCTAAGTGTGTATGCTTCTATTAATATTCCGAAAGCTAAATGTGTATCCTCATATTAATATTCTGAAAGCTAAGTGTGTATGCTCCTATTAATATTCTGAAAGCTAAATGTGCATGCTTCTATTAATATTCTGAAAGCTAAGTGTGTAAGCTCCTATCAATATTCTGAAAGCTAAATGTGTATGCTCCTATTAATATTCTAAAAGCTAAATGTGTATACTCCTATTAATGCTAAGTGTGTAAGCTCCTATCAATATTCTGAAAGCTAAGTGTGTATGCTTCTATTAATATTCTGAAAGCTAAGTGTGTAAGCTCCTATTAATATTCTGAAAGCTAAGTGTGTAAGCTCCTATTAATATTCTGAAAGCTAAGTGTGTATGCTCCTATTAATATTCTGAAAGCTAAGTGTGTAAGCTCCTATTAATATTCTGAAAGCTAAGTGTGTAAGCTCCTATTAATACTCTGAAAGCTAAATGTGTATGCTCCTATTAATATTCTGAAAGTTAAGCTCCTATTAATATTCTGAAAGCTAAGTGTGTAAGCTCCTATTAATATTCTGAAAGCTAAGTGTGTAAGCTTCTATTAATATTCTGAAAGCTAAATGTGTATGCCCCTATTAATGCTAAGTGTGTATGCTCCTATTAATATTCTGAAAGCAAACTGTGTATACTCATATTAATATTCTGAAAGCTAAGTGCGTAAGCTCCTATTAATATTCTGAAAGCTAAGTGTGTAAGCTCCTATTAATATTCTGAAAGCTAAGTGTGTATGCTCCTATTAATATTCTGAAAGCTAAATGTGTATACTCCTATTAATATTCTGAAAGCTAAGTGTGTAAGCTCCTATTAATATTCTGAAAGCTAAGTGTGTAAGCTCCTAATATTCTGAAAGCTAAGTGTGTATGCTCCTATTAATAAGCTCCTATTAATATTCTGAAAGCTAAGTGAGTGTTGATGACTTTTTAAAGGGTGTAAAATGAGTGACTGGCATGCAAATTATTCCTTGCCACGTTGACAATGTCTACAGTATTCCTTGCCACGTTGACAATGTCTACAGTCTTGTGTAGAAGGACTTGTGTCCCCCAAATCTTAGAAGGCTATACCAGCTAGGAAAGCACTGGAGGGGCTCATGACATGGACATCCTACAGGCAGCTCTGCACTGAGAGGGCTCGTGAGGGGTCCTACAGGCAGCTCTGCACTGAGAGGGCTCGTGAGGGGTCCTACAGGCAGCTCTGCACTGAGAGGGTTCGTGAGGGGTCCTACAGGCAGCTCTACACTGAGAGGGCTCGTGAGGGGTCCTACAGGCAGCTCTGCACTGAGAGGGCTCGTGAGGGGTCCTACAGGCAGCTCTGCACTGAGAGGGCTCGTGAGGGGTCCTACAGGCAGCTCTGCACTGAGAGGGCCCGTGAGGGTTCCTACAGGCAGCTCTGCACTGAGAGGGCTCGTGAGGGGTCCTACAGGCAGCTCTGCACTGAGAGGGCTCGTGAGGGGTCCTATAGGCAGCTCTGCACTGAGAGGGCTCGTGAGGGGTCCTACAGGCAGCTCTGCACTGAGAGGGCTCGTGAGGGTTCCTACAGGCAGCTCTGCACTGAGAGGGCTCGTGAGGGGTCCTACAGGCAGCGAGGGCTCGTGAGGGGTCCTACAGGTAGCTCTACACTGAGAGGGCTCGTGAGGGGTCCTACAGGCAGCTCTGCACTGAGAGGGCCCGCGAGGGGTCCTACAGGCAGCTCTGCACTGAGAGGGCTCGTGAGGGGTCCTACAGGCAGCTCTACACACTGAGAGGGCTCGTGAGGGTTCCTACAGGCAGCTCTGCACTGAGAGGGCTCGTGAGGGGTCCTACAGGCAGCTCTGCACTGAGAGGGCCCGTGAGGGGGCCTACAGGCAGCTCTGCACTGAGAGGGCTCGTGAGGGGTCCTACAGGCAGCTCTGCACTGAGAGGGCTCGTGAGGTGTCCTACAGGCAGCGAGGGCTCGTGAGGGGTCCTACAGGCAGCTCTAGACTGAGAGGGCTCGTGAGGTGTCCTACAGGCAGCTCTGCACTGAGAGTGCTCGTGAGGTGTCCTACAGGCAGCTCTGCACTGAGAGGGCTCGTGAGGGGTCCTACAGGCAGCTCTGCACTGAGAGGGCTCGTGAGGGCTCGTGAGGTGTCCTACAGGCAGCGAGGACTCGTGAGGGGTCCTACAGGCAGCTCTGCACTGAGAGGGCTCGTGAGGTGTCCTACAGGCAGCTCTACACTGAGAGGGCTCGTGAGGGGTCCTACAGGCAGCTCTGCACTGAGAGGGCCCGTGAGGGCTCCTACAGGCAGCTCTGCACTGAGAGGGTCGTGAGGGGTCCTACAGGCAGCGAGGGGTCCTACAGGCAGCTCTGCACTGAGAGGGCTCGTGAGGGGTCCTACAGGCAGCTCTACACTGGAGGGGACAGTTCTGCACTGGAGAGGGCTCATGGGGGTCCTGTAGGTAGTTTTGTACCGGAGAGGGCTCATGGGGGTCCTGTAGGTAGTTTTGTACCGGAGAAGGCTCATGAGGGGTCTTATATATTGAACAGGGCTCAGGGGGTTCCTATGGGATACTACAGCCACATTTTAGGGAAACTATTTACAGAGCTCGCAATTTTCTGTGCCTATGATGTGGGTTCCTGGCTATCACGCCAATTATGCTTGTGCATGTGTGTCTAACAGCTGTGACTGCACGGCAAAGTCAAACCACCTCACTCGGAAGCCTGAAGGAAAAGGGGCACTTGAATTACCGTCAACTGGAACCCTCAGCCACCAGCGTGTCATAGAAGGATCCCGTTGGAATTCTTTTTTGTCATTAATCTCCATGACACTCACAAGCTCACAGACATCCGAATCATTTGTTGGGGTAACCCCCCCGTACCCCTCGAAGGTACATAGTCGTGGAGCTCCTAACTTATGCCAACTTCACCACCCAAAAACGGAGTGGTATAGCTCGGACATTCAAGATATTTGGATCAGCTTAGTGTCAGCTAAAGCTACAAAATAGCATGCTACTAGCTTCCTAGGTTGACCTTATCCCTCTGCGGCACTAAGTGGTAACTACAAGCTACCTATTTGCAGCTAATATCCTTCTAGAACAACAACAACAACAACAAAGTTAGCAACAAACGGATGCTTGTAAAATAATCAACCACAGAACTTCTCCTACGTGACCTCAGCCGACCCTCAAGCCGACTCAACCATGTGAAGGATACGTTGTTGGATGTGGTGATCACAGGGTATGTGGGTATTCCTATAAGCAGCCAATAAGTCTACTCGCTGGCTCTGGGTGGGCAGAGAAGCACATGCACGCATGATTAGTGAGAACCATAGCCTCTAGTGAAGACGTGCTTTACTTACAGGTGAATATAACTTGGCTACAATTTGATGTCACCGATACTGACAGCCCACTCGTGGTTTTTAAGGGCATGTGCAGTGGCAGATGGGATAGGTCGGAGAATGGGGTGCTTACCATGTGCCAGTCAAAGTTCACTCCCCGACACAACGAGTAATGGTCACTTGGTACAGCAGGAACACATTCAAGGAGATCTATAAGTGCATTTGTCTTGTCCAGAATCACGTGTGATACTCTGTCCATTGGCACTGCCAACCCTTGCCTTCCCTCCAGCGAAGGATTCCGACCGTTCTCTTCCCTCCAGAGGAAGGATTTGGGAGCACTAGCAACACTAAAATAGCTCACCTGGAATGCTATTACCGGCTACTCCACGCGAATATGGAGTTGTTATCAACAGAAGGAAGTGACATCAGTGCATACGAGGAAACAGCATAGCTGACATTATTACAAATTGAGTGACAAGAAGAGCTTTCTGCACGTTCTGCCTGAGCTGTGAAGGTGACCTCTCTACTCGAGGCAGAAGGAAACCAAGTTCTAGTTTCTAGCATCTACTCGACATGAATTAATTACCACACAAGCATGCACTGATCGACCTCCAACACCCACTAGAGAGTTGGAACAAGTTCACTTACTCATGTTCCCAAACTCTCTTCCCTTCCCAGTGGCTACTGAGTCGGTACTGACCTACAGGCCACAAGCATGCACTGATCGACCTCCACCACCCACTAGAGTTAGAACAAGTTCACTAACTCATGTTCCCAGTGGCTACTGACCTACAGGCCACAAGCATGCACTGATCGACCTCCACCACCCACTAGAGTTGACTAACTCATGTTCCCAGACACTCTTCCCTTCCCAGCGGCTACTGACCTGCAGGCCACAAGCATATACTGATCGACCTCCACCACCCACTAGAGTTGACTAACTCATGTTCCCAGACACTCTTCCCTTCCCAGCGGCTACTGACCTACAGGCCACAAGCATATACTGATCGACCTCCACCACCCACTAGAGTTGACTAACTCATGTTCCCAGACTCTCTTCCCTTCCCAGTGGCTACTGACCTGCAGACCACAAGCATGCACTGATTGACCTCCAACACCCACTAGAGTTGGAACAAGTTCACTAGACTCATGTTCCCAGACCCTCTTCCCTCCCCTCCCTAGTTGGCTACTTTGAAAACCAATTCAATATACTGACATGATAAATGATCAGGTACTATATTCAACATCTTTTTCGAGTTACCAACAACGTCACTTCATCAGAACTTTCAAAATGCAGAATTCCCTCTTCCTTTTGCCCCAGCATCTTGGCTTTGTATGATCACTATGCACTTGCATAAAAAAGTATTTATAAAAATGATAACGGTGCTGGCTCTGCAGGTCCACAGGGCACTTATAACTAATTTCCTTATTTTATGGTATGATAATTATTAACACGATAACCTTCACGATAACCTTCCCAATAATTATTCTCTCGACGTTTCGACTAGATGCTCTAGCCTTCATTGAATCATTACTTCTGATGAAGGCTAGAGCATCTGATTAAGCTAGAACATCTAGTCAAAACGTCGAGAGAATAAAATTTCAAGTTGATTATTGAGAAGTTTATTGTGTTGTTATTACATGTATGTCAACTAGAGTTCATCGAGAATGATATATATTAATAGCACACACACTCACGTAGTATATTGGGTTGACTTGTAGTAGGGAGGAAAAAAAAGGATGGAAACAATGCCACACAATTACAATGACCCTTTACATTTGGAACAAGCAGTCTATCTACACTTTTTTAAATAGTATATACAAAAGTTAAATATAAGGGGACCCAGCACAAGCACAAAGTGGAGGGAGAGAGACAGAAAAAGAATGGTAAAAATGAAGATTTTTTTTTTGACTTTCAGATACTTGAAGGATTCTCATTTTATTCTTAGAGCCAGCATTTCAACCAAAATACTTTCTTCACCAGAGCAAATCTAAAAAATAATATTTTTTGAATTGCCCTGATAAAGACCTGGTTGAAAACATATTGGCACTAAAAACAACTACAGAGAATCCTTAAAGTATTCTAATATAGCATGCAGTTTTTACTATATATTTTTACCATGCAGCCAATTGTATCTACATAACTTTTTTCTCTCGCCAAATTACATGCCTCACAAGCAGCTTACTTGCTCCAGCTCAAGGCCTCTGCTGATGACTACTGCCATTGTGTAATGTCATCCTTGTCATGCCCATCCCAATGTGATATTTACCAAACTTTTACACATGCAGTTTTGATTGAATTGCAATGATGATCTTTACCATTTATGCTTCAGTAGTTTCCAGCCCGAGGTAGTGTTTAGGGTGCATGTTTTTTTGCACTCGAGTTGGTATGAGGAGACTTACAACAATAGGTTGGAGAATAAGGAGGGTGGGTGAAACTATGAAGAACTTATTGTTGCTGGCAGTTACTACCTTGAGAATAATTCATCAAGTCAGGCTGGAAGCACTTTTGGGGTTTTGGAGCTAAATATACAGTATATAAGCTGCCAAAGGGAGTCCAGAGAAAACTTTGGCTCCACCATTTTAAAATGCATGTCAACCCAATATAGAGTGTTACTGCATGCATTCAGAGAATTAGTGAATGAGCAACAAAAATTTACTGCTTAGCTATATATATACATTACAAACCATTACCGTAACATTTTGAATGAAAGCATGCCACTTCTTTAAGAGCAGAGGAAAGAATTTGGACAGGATTGCTCAAGTCTACAGTCTCTCGTACAGCTACACGGCAGCAGCTTTCCATAAGAACTTTTGAGAAGAACGAAGGGTCAACTCCTTCGTCATTCCATCCTCCAACACCATCAGCGACACCTATTTTTCAAGGATTGCAGACCAACAAACTCGAGATACACAACTAGCCAGGTTGTAGACGCACTTACCACACACATGGTAGCGACTGGAATCCCCCACACTGACGAAAGCAGCGTCCTCACCAACTTGCACTACGCCAGCTGAGATGCGTTCCACTTGGAGATTACTATGGACGTGAACTCCCTTTCTTGAGATACCATACACTGAAGGAATAAGGCGCTTAATAATGGAAGCAACTAAGGATGGAGTAACGTGCATACTATAGAGGTTGTCGCTACTCTCTAGAATTTACAATTAGTAGTTTTCCAAAAAAACACAAACGCTTTACCAGTTGATGCAAAGGTCACGTTGATTGGGCAGCGAGCCACACCCTCTCGCTTGTCGACCACTACACACTCCTTTTACTGTTTACTACGCGACTAAAAGAGCCATGGATGAACACAGTCACTGTAAGAACTGCATAAAATCCTACTGTACCGAGTGCCCGCATTGCCCCACGGAAAGCTGTACGAATGGTTGCGGGTTCTCCCTGCACCGATGCAAGTGGGTCGAACACAACGAACACACTTGCCAGGAGGCACTAGTCGGCTGCACGAATGCCTCCTTTGGCTGCAAGGAGACATTTCCTAGAAGGTTCCTTAAGAGGCACATCGAGCACTGCCCCGCTAGCGTTCTACAATGTCGCTTCTGTTATTACAGATGCATGCGTGTGGGATTGAAGCCAGTCCTTTCCAACGATTTCAATGATGAAAAGCTTCTGAGAAACGACTACGATCTTTACAGAGAAGTGGTATGCTACACAGAAAATGGCAATGTCAGTCCCAATTTGGACATCGCTGTAGAAAACTGCCCACACATAAGTTTAGCACAGATCACATCATGTGCATATCCTAATGGGAGGAACAGAGGGTTCAATTTATGGGAAGGCAATGTGCCCACTTTTCACTGCAATGGGATCGTCCGCCGAGACGAGTATTCCACTCATTGGAAGAACCTACACATCGACATCCAGCTGGATTCCAGTGAATGTATTCGTAGATGTCCGCTGCACATTTATGGCTGCATGCACGGGCAAAAGAACCTGGTCCCTCATCCCCTGGGGTCCCGCATTGAGTACAATAACGACAGGGACTTATTTTCATTTGTCCCAGCTACAACGTGCATCGAAAGTGATGCGAGTGGCATCTGTCCGATGCAGAGCGACTATTTGGCAAGGATTCAAAAGAAGAGAGAACTGGCTCTGTTCGGTTATGGCGAGGAGGAGGAAAGCTTCGATGTGTTGAACCAGCTTCCCATGGAGATCTTGCTGTGTGTACTACGCTGCTTGGACTCCCTCAGTCTGTGGAACTTGTCCCAAGTGAACCACTACTTCAGAAGGATGTGTTTCTATCAAGTGACCAAGCAAGGCATAGTTTACTGCAGATATGTGAAGAATACTGAGCTACGTTACAGATGGATAAGCTCTCCTAAGGTGAGTGATAGTGCACAACGTAATTCCAAGCGACCATTCAGGCCGTGGGTAATAGCTAATGAGACAAGAATGTCCACTTACCTTGTGTTCAGATGTCCAATTACACCACCATTCACTTACATGCACACGTAATATTCCAGCTTTTAGAATTGTCTGAAGGTGATGTAAACTATCAAGCAGAGGTTACAAGTAGCCTGCCTGTTTTAAATGGGGTGTAAATGTGGTGTAAGTAGCTAGTTCTTCAGTCAGATATGAACTGATCCAAAGTATCAGGTCAATGTAGGCTACAATGTGTCAACTTGGAGCTTGGCTAGGTTGGTCTCTCTAGTGTAGTGTGTGAAGCTGTTCCTGTAATTTGTCAACATATTAGGAGAGATGGTTTTGTAGGCTGGCAGTCATCCAGAAGTGTTTCAGTAGATACATTTAGGCACAATGAAGCAAACCTCAGTTATGTCTTTGCCTCGATGGATCAAACTCAGTGTCTCTATGTAATAGGGCACCAGTCATGACGGACCAAATGGCGAGGAGTCGTTTCCAATTGCTATTATACCCATGCACTGTTGAGTGCTAGATGCGAGAGCCTGAGAGAGGTTCCTGATGGTAAGAATAGCTACACCACTGACCTCAACACTGCCGCAAGTCAATTTTCTTGGATCTGCTATACGAGCCTGGACCTGCTATATGAGCCTGCTATATGAGCCTGGACCTGCTATACGAGCCTGGACCTGCTATGTGCCTGTACCTGCTATATGAGCCTGTACCTGCTATATGAGCCTGTACCTGCTATACGAGCCTGTACCTGCTATATGAGCCTGTACCTGCTATATGAGCCTGGACCTGCTATATGAGCCTGTACCTGCTATATGAGCCTGTACCTGCTATATGAGCCTGGACCTGCTATATGAGCCTGGACCTGCTATATGAGCCTGGACCTGCTATACGAGCCTGGACCTGCTATACGAGCCTGGACCTGCTATACGTGCCTGGACCTGCTATATGAGCCTGGACCTGCTATATGAGCCTGGACCTGCTATATGTGCCTGGACCTGCTATATGAGCCTGGACCTGCTATATGTGCCTGGACCTGCTATATGAGCCTGGACCTGCTATATATATGAGCCTGGACCTGCTATATGTGCCTGGACCTGCTATACGAGCCTGGACCTGCTATATGTGCCTGGACCTGCTATATGAGCCTGGACCTGCTATATGAGCCTGGACCTGTTATATGAGCCTGGACCTGCTATCCCGAGCCTGGACCCGAATGCAGATTCCCTTGGTAAAAAAACACAGCCTGGACCTGTTATATGAGCCTGGACCTGCTATCCCGAGCCTGGACCCGAATGCAGATTCCCTGGCATTCTTTTGGTAAAAAAACACACAGCCAATCCCTCCTCAAGGATATCATTGACTACAACCTCGTCATCATATAATTATGTACAAACATTGTGACATACACATCAGGTTATTTACTGACTCGGAGAGGAAAGCCAAGCCTGTAATTGGTAGTTCACTCCAATTAGTGGGTGTGTGGCAGGCACTTACTTGCTTGTCCAATGGCTTCCCCCCTCTTTTGTTATCATATCTGCACTTCGGGAGTGCCTCGGCACTAGGCATGCCTGTGGTTTAGTTGTTTACTCTGCTGGCTACTATACCTGCACCTCAAGTAGAGGGAGTTGCAAATCATCTTGGCTGGTTTGTTTGGTTGGTCTCCACGGAGTGTGTCAGTTGAGGAGTAGCAGTATATCATGCACACGCCCAGTGCTTCTCAAGCCTAGCGAGAACCGTGCAAGGTTTCTTAATTCATTTTCAGAATTTTTAGCAAGCGTGTACTAACATGATGAGACACTTATCATGAATGTCAGAACCGAATATAGTTACACATAATTGGCACATACATTGATGATAATGATGTTGGCTGTTATGTGTCATTGTAGGTTTGGTCTTTCTCGACAGTTACAAGCCACGTTGCATCCTGGGTATACAAGGATGTTCCATCAGTCTCGGCTCACATGTTGGCCTGTGATATCTACAAATCTCTCCCTAAAGTCAATCACGAGAAGAAGAGGATGTTTGTTGTTGAGGAGATGTCTCTCCCCTAGGAGCCTCAGTGCTAGCTGGCTGCGATGATAGAACCTGTATCATTTCGGCTAATTCCATGCATTCTGAGCAGTTTGGACCCAGATAAACTTCCTGGATAGCCCTAGCTTGCTCTGCCACTCTCCTTGCCTTTTTGAAGCTTCCGCTACAAAGAGAAAAGAATATATTATTTACACAATATTTTGTTCATAATGTGATCGACTAGATAATTTATTATTACACAAGAGGGAGTAGGAAGGAGCTTCTAGTTCAGTGTGTGTGTGTGTGGGGGGGGGGGGGGGGGCTACGCTAGAATCTGCCCTGGGAGCTTGGGCCCACCGACTGAGGACTGCCCTGGTTTAGTGTGGGGGGCTGGGACCTACCCTGGTTCAGTATGGGGGGCTCGGACCTCCTTGGTTCAGCTCTGGGGAGCTGGGACCTGCTCTGAAAGATTCAGTGTGGGGAGCTAGGGCCTTCCTGGTTCAGCTCTGGGGAGCTGGGACCTGCTCTGGTTCAGTTGTGGGGGGCTAGGGCCTTTCCTGGTTCAATATGGGGAGCTGGGGCCTACCCTGGTTCGGTTGTGGGGGGGATTGGATGTGCTCTGGTTCAATGTGCGGAGCTGGGGCATATCCTGGTTCAGTGTGGGGAGCTGGGGCCTGTCCTGGTTCAGTGTGGGGAGCTGGGGCCTGTCCTGGTTCAGTGTGGGGAGCTGGGGCCTGTCCTGGTTCAGTGTGGGGGAGCTGGGGCATGTCCTGGTTCAGAGCTTGGGCCTGTCCTGGTTCAGTGTGGGAGCTGGGGCCTGTCCTGGTTCAGTGTGGGGAGCTGGGGCTTACCCTGGTTCAGTGTGGGGAGCTGGGGCCTGTCCTGGTTCAGTGTGGGGAGCTGGGGCCTGTCCTGGTTCAGTGTGGGGAGCTGGGGCCTGTCTGGGGCCTGTCATGGTTCAGTTGTGGGGGCTGGGACTGCTCTGGTTCAGTTGTGTGGAGCTAGGGCCTGTCCTGGTTCAGTGTGGGCTTCCAACTCATGATATTTCTATTGTCTCTATTGTCTCAAAAACTTCCGGCAGAACTCCTCGTCTCACCCCCCACGATCTTGGTATTATATATTATCTGGAAATAGGTGCCACTGATCACGAGTGTAGGCCCACTTCAGTGAGGTGCTCCAGCAGTTTCATCTGTACACTTCAATCCGTCACCACAATTCACTCAGTGCATAGCGTTGCAACAGTCCATATCAGACGTTCTGTCTCAAGTGATTTCTGTCGCTGAATGGCTTACGCACGATGGTGGCATTTATGATCCACCAATCCAATGTCATGTGACCAATATCATGTGACCAAAGTCACAGAAATTACATCGTTCTTAAGGAAAGGCTCTTTACCAAGCACCACAACGTTGGACCTTGGTGCCAATTTTCGGAGTTGGATTAAGTACGACGTCCACAAAGTGAAGGACGTCCAATTCCAGCATTGGCTTCTAGAACCAGTTTTAATTAATTCCATTTACTCTGCACATAGTATCATGGCTGACAAAACGATGAAGTGTGCAAGGTTATGGTGTTCTAGAAGTGGTTTACTCTGGAGCTTAGAGAGTGAAGCAGACTCCAAGCAATATTCGTGAGGTTGAAGAAGGTGTGTGAATCTTAACACCTCTGATGAAGCCTGGAACGTTGAGGGCGTACATTTAAGTCGATTATCGAGAAAGTCGTATCAATATTCGTGGAGTACAGTTACAAGCTCACGGCTGCACTCCTGAACTTCCAGAGCAAGTCACACATGGGGAGGTGGTGAGAGGTTGTTTTATTACTAACAGATTATTTGTTGATTAATTTAGTACGATTATGATGAACACTCATAGCTATCTTTAATACCTAGATTTATCCTGGTCATCAAACATTATGGAATGCACTTGATTACAGACTACTCATACTCACCTACTCTTCCTTCAACACTTCTCCCACCCCCACCCCATCCCCATCAACTTGGCTATGACAAGGACTAGTGTCCACAACTCAACCACGGCACACACGCACAACACTCCCTAACCAGCACTCCACCTGTGATGTCCCCTGAGCCACACACACACACACACAGAACACCAAGCTTCAGTCTAGCTCCTGCCTGACCAGCACTCCACCTGTGATGTCCCCTGAGCCACACACACACACACACAGAACACCAAGCTTCAGTCTAGCTCCTGCCTGACCGGCACTCCACCTGTGATGCTTCCTGAGCCACACAACCATGCACACACACAACACCAAGCTTCACTCTAGCTCCTGCCTGACCAGCACTCCACTTGTGATGCTTCCTGAGCCACACAACCGTGCACACACACAACACCAAGCTTCAGTCTAGCTCCTGCCTGACCAGCACTCCACCTGTGATGCTTCCTGAGCCACACAACCGTGCACACACACAACACCAAGCTTCAGTCTAGCTCCTGCCTGACCGGCACTCCACCTGTGATGCTTCCTGAGCCACACAACTGTACACACACAGAACACCAAGCTTCAGTCTAGCTCCTGCCTGACCAGCACTCCACTTGTGATGCTTCCTGAGCCACACAACCGTGCACACACACAACACCAAGCTTCAGTCTAGCTCCTGCCTGACCAGCACTCCACCTGTGATGCTTCCTGAGCCACACAACCGTGCACACACACAACACCAAGCTTCAGTCTAGCTCCTGCCTGACCGGCACTCCACCTGTGATGCTTCCTGAGCCACACAACTGTACACACACAGAACACCAAGCTTCAGTCTAGCTCCTGCCTGACCAGCACTCCACCTGTGATGCTTCCTGAGCCACACAACCGTGCACACACACAACACCAAGCTTCAGTCTAGCTCCTGCCTGACCGGCACTCCACCTGTGATGCTTCCTGAGCCACACAACTGTACACACACACAGAACACCAAGCTTCAGTCTAGCTCCTGCCTGACCAGTACTCCATCCATGACGTTCTCAGTGCTGTCTAAATGCTTACATACATTATACACACATCCAACAGTGCCCTACTTGAGTTGTAAGTAATTGACACTGTGCCATGAGTGCTTCCTGCTGAAGGAGCGTGCAGCTATGTTGCTAATGCAACTCCACTGCCTGCCTACATGTATACGTAACATCCTCTCCTCAACCATAACAGAAGAGATTCATCCATGCCTACATTACCTAACAGAATAGATTTATCCATACCTACATATATACATACTGAACAGAATAGATTTATCCATACCTACATCCTACTGAACAGAATAGATTTATCCGTACCTACATACCATCCATAGTACTGTATATACCATTCATAACTACATAACTACATATCATCCTCCCCGACCAGCTAAAGCAGGAGTGTCCCATCTTCCGTATTTTGAAGAATGCAATGAATTTTGCTATATATGACTAATGATTGTGTCGTAGTCCATCTTCTCATCTCTGGAGATGTTTACTGAAGAGAGAACATTTTCTGCCTCTCCCCCCAAACAGTATAGAACTCAGTTCTATCTCCTAAGACAACTGAGGCAACACAAAACTGCTGAAACCGTTTGGTCCGAAGCAGGTCATTTGGAGTTTTAAAGTCGAAAGGATCAAGTGGTTGCAAAAGAACCTCTTTCATTGTGACTAATCTTTGAGGTGGCAGCAGGATTGTCACAAGTGCCAGCCGCTGCAGCTGTAGGGATTACTGGGTTTCTCTGATTCCACTGCTGCATCATGTAGTGTTATGTCCACATTAGTCCAGGAGTGATGACTGATGCTGCATCATGTAGTGTTATATCAACATTAGTCCAGGAGTGATGACTGATGCTGCATCATGTAGTGTTATATCAACATTAGTCCAGGAGTGTTGACTGATGCTGCATCATGTAGTGTTATATCAACATTAGTCCAGGAGTGATGACTGATGCTGCATCATGTAGTGTTATATCAACATTAGTCCAGGAGTGTTGACTGATGCTGCATCATGTAGTGTTATATCAACATTAGTCCAGGAGTGATGACTGATGCTGCATCATGTCAACATTAGTCCAGGAGTGATGACTGATGCTGCATTATGTAGTGTTATATCAACATTAGTCCAGGAGTATTTACTGATGCTGCATCATGTAGTGTTATATCAACATTAGTCCAGGAGTGTTGACTGATGCTGCATCATGTAGTGTTATATCAACATTAGTCCAGGAGTGATGAATGGTGCTGCATCATGTAGTGTTATATCAACATTAGTCCAGGAGTGATGACTGATGCTGCACCATATTCCAGGAGTGATGACTGAGAATTAGCCAGTGACTTTTAAACAAACAATATGATGCCATTACTAGGCAGCTAAGTAGAGAAACCACAAACAACACCTTGCTATGATGTCTCTTTCAATCCATTTTATTGCCAATAAGTAATACTGTATCTTATAATTGCCTAACACTGTTATCCATAGTCATTAACACGGCATAACTTTGATCAGACGCACACATGTATATATTAACACTGCATAACTTTGATCAGACACACATGTATACATATTAACATGGCATAACACGGCATAACTTTGATCACACACACACACACATAATGTACATATATTCTAACTCCTTCACTGTGCTTCACATATGCACAGCGGGGGTCATGGATCTTTAGACCATTAAGCATTATATTTCTGGCGACTCCTTTTTTCCTCATAAAAAGACCACAGCTTGTGTGTGTGTGTGTGCCTTGGTAATCACCCAGGGTTTCCTGCATTAGCCAGGGATTCGAGGCAGGTATCCAGGGACTACTACAATCACCCAGGGATTCCATGAACTAGCTGAGCAATAGTTAGCAATATAACAGTATTATAATACATCCAGGGTAATAATTCAAAATCAAAGGAAATTTGAACCCCTGAGGCAGGAAAGTCACCCCAGGTGGTTAGTAAGATATGATATCACTAGCCTGTGTGTATTTCCCTACTTTGCTAGCCTGTACACTGCTGGCCTGTGTGTATTTCCCAAGTGCTCTACACTGCTGGCCTGTGTGTATTTCCCAAGTGGTCTACACAGCTGGCCTGTGTGTATTTCCCAAGTGCTCTACACTGCTGGCCTGTGTGTATTTCCCAAGTGGTCTACACAGCTGGCCTGTGTGTATTTCCCAAGTGCTCTACACTGCTGGCCTGTGTGTATTTCCCAAGTGCTCTACACTGCTGGCCTGTGTGTATTTCCCAAGTGCTCTACACTGCTGGCTGTGTGTATTTCCCAAGTGCTCTACACTGCTGGCTGTGTGTATTTCCCAAGTGCTCTACACTGCTGGCTGTGTGTATTTCCCAAGTGCTCTACACTGCTGGCTGTGTGTATTTCCCAAGTGCTCTACACTGCTGGCTGTGTATTTCCCAAGTGCTCTACACTGCTGGCTGTGTGAGTGGTCTACATGTAATAAGTGTGTTCCTGCTGACCTGCGGAACAAGATGGGTGCTAACTTCTGCAGTTCATTGCCATACTCGATGCTGTGCTGGCCATACACAGCACCAACACTCTCACAACTGCGCTCCAGATACTGGCAGGATGAAGCAAAATCACCTGCACAAATGGGCATGGTTAAAACACAATTCTGACCCCACGAATCACCTTCATCACACCTTCAGAAGCATATGCACGTGCCACTGCATCGCAGGTTCTGGCCAAAACTCGGTTGTCTCGATGCAGAACTGAACTCTGCATCCCATGGCACTTCAGAAGGAGGTCCAAATCGACTGAAAGGGTGCAATAGCAATAAGTGAAAAAGCACAATACTGGTTTTTAATTCCTACCTCTGCCGGCAGTGGCTAGCTGGAACATCACCTCAGCCTCTTCCTTCATCTATTCAATAGGACAAGAGATGATACCGACTGCAGGAACACATGCAGCCCATGCTGCGTGAGGTTGGCGTTCCTGCCATGGCCCCCCAGGCTCAGCTATACATGATCACCATCTAGGCAAAGAAGAAACTGACACTGACTGAGTTCAGTTTTGACCAACTCAGCAATGATATGAACTCTACATATCTGATAGGCGCCGCCAAATCCCCAAGACATGAACGTATATTGTGTATATATATATCAATCTTTATGTATATGTCTTGAACAGCCTGAAGATTTGCATGGAAGTTGCCTCCACCACAAAGAATGGTTGTCATGGTTTCCAAGCTCACTTGAAGCCATCACAACCAAAAAAGGGCAGTTACGATTGTCGGCCATTTTTGGGGAAATTTTGTCCTTTTTCTTTCCTCTTTAGGGTTGATAATATTAGATAAAGATGTGCAGGTGTCCTGCATGCTCCTGGTGATGTGCAGGTGTCCTGCATGCTCCTGGTGATGTGCAGGTGTCCTGCATGCTCCTGGTGATGTGCAAGTGTCCTGCACCACTGCTATCTGCACAACCATTGCTATCTGCACAACCACTGCTACCTGCACAACCATTGCTATCTGCACAACCACTGCTACCTGCACAACCATTGCTATCTGCACAACCACTGCTACCTGCACAACCATTGCTATCTGCACAACCACTGCTACCTGCACAACCATTGCTATCTGCACAGCCCCACTGCTACCTGCACAACCATTGCTACCTGTACAACCATTGCCACCTGCACAACCATTGCTATCTCTATTCCAGGAAAGAGTGGCAACCACAATAGCAGCTCGTGGTATATGCACTCTTGTCCGAACTCCCAAGGAAATGCCATGCTCAGCATCCCCCCCCCCCCCCCCCCCCCCACCCCCCCCCCACACACACACATCAACACCCCAAACCCCCAGAGGCAACACTCCAATATGTCATACCAAGATAGATCGAGTGGTGTATGTAATGGCTGTTATCCAAAAAGGTCAATACAGGTATAATGGTCAAATACTGTCTTGCTACATTACTTAGTGCTTGGGTAAGGAACTGTCTCTAATTTTGAGACCAATTCTCAGGCAGGGGGTGGGGGGGGAGGGGGGGCACAAATTCACCAAGCATGTCTCACCCAAGCCTAGTCGAGCATGTGACAGCTGGGTGCTTGCAAACCTCAAGCAAGTGTTAGCCGATTAATTACGATAGACGCCTGCTGGTGTCACATGCATGCAGGCTTTGAACGGCAGTTGATGCCAATTGGTGTCGATAATTTTAGTGAAGACTGGTCCACTAAGCTAGTTGGTTTTAAATGTGTTTATATGGCAGTATTGCACTTCTAGAAAAGAGGACGCTGCTTATAAGAATCCATTACTAGCATGCCTGAATCCTATAGCTCTGGATAAGCTAGCTAGCTACACATTGAAAGTTTGGGCACAAAATTATAGTTGGTTTTCCCCCTACCTTCATTGTTAGCACTTGGCGTGACCCACCATCTAGGAGCTTCCTTAATTAAGCTCAGGTTAGCTTCTCTACACTCCATCTCTGCATGTTTCTATTGGTGAAGGAGTGTCATAAAAGTCGATCGTTAGCTAAACATTGCCTCAACATCGAAGATATCCTTTGAGATCGAGAAGAACGAACTCCAAACGGTCACTAAAGCATGGCAGACTATATAGATAGTTTTTACAATCTGGTAGACAAGACACCGCTTTGCTTTAGGGCAGATAGAGTGAAGCTCCTCAAACTCTAGTCAAAGCTTCAGGCATTTTTCCCCTCTCTCATACTGAACGAGGCGGTTACTTGAAAATAACTCTGCCCCAAGCATTATAATAGAATTTTTTTTTAATGACACAGTTAATCATGACACAGTTAATCGGTTAACAGAGTCTAATCTGAGACACAGACACAGGTGCTGACTCTTGAAGATCGGATATACAGATACCTCTCAACTATCCTCCACATGTAATATCATATTTGTCAAGCACATACATGGAGAGAGAGCTATGCATCTTTTCACAACCAAAACCACCAGCATGGGGAAGAAGTTACGGGTACTTAAATAGGACCAACCTGTTTGACCGCTAGGTCCCACATATGCCAGTACTAGAGCAAGTGCTTGAAACTCACAATTGTACAAACTCAGCAATTGTACTGTGGCATCCACAGATTGAGTCCCTTACCAGAAAATACCTTTCACTAGGATAGGAACCTTACCGAACACATGTTATAAGATAGTTGTCATGACAAACGAACTCAGTTCAGTCTTTGCAGGTTGTATAAGTCTTGTTTGTAATAGCTTCTATATCAACTCTGAGAGCCGACAGCACAAACAAACACCCATACACCTACTTACCAACACAGTCCCTTATCAACTCACCTACTTAACCACGCACCCACTTACTGACACACCTACTTACCCATGCACTTACTGACACACCCACTTACCAACACACTTACTTACCCATGCACTTATTGACACACCCACCTACTGACACACTTACTTACCAACACACCTACTTACCCATGCACTTATTGACACACCCACTTACCAACACACCCACTTACCCATGCACTTATTGACACACCCACTTACCAACACACCTACTTGCCCATGCACTTATTGACACACCCACTTACCAACACACCCACTTACCCATGCACTTATTGACACACCCACTTACCAACACACCTACTTGCCCTTGCACCTATTGACACACCCACTTACCAACACACCCACTTACCCATGCACTTATTGACACACCCACTTACCAACACACCTACTTGCCCATGCACTTATTGACACACCCACTTACCAACACACCCACTTACCCATGCACTTATTGACACACCCACTTACCAACACACCTACTTGCCCTTGCACCTATTGACACACCCACTTACCAACACACCCACTTACCCATGCACTTATTGACACACCCACTTACCAACACACCTACTTACCAACACACCGACTTACCCATGCACTTATTGACACACCCACTTACCGACACACCCACTTACCAACACACCTACATACCCATGCACTTACTGACACACCCACTTATTGGCACACCCACTTACCGACAGATTGTTTCTTTTGCCTCCTGGGTATGTGGCACAGTCTCGCTAGCCCGAGCCTCAAATGTTTGCATGCCCATTTGGTTAAGAAAGAGAAATAACTGAGAGCATTTTTGTTCTAATTTTCCACGAGCCTTGTGGCATTTCATCACAGAAATAAAAAGGTGAAATTAAACACATGAGATCATGTGATCACATAAGATTTCATCACTGAAATAAATTAAACACGTAAGATCGTGTGATTACATAATCTCACCACATAAATAAAAAGGTGAAATTAAACGTGTGAGATCATGCGGTCACAGATTTCGTAACTGAAAATTAAAAACGTGAGATCACGTGATTACAACATAATTTAAAAAGGTGAAATTAAACATGTGATCAATCACATAAATTTCCCCACTGAGATTTAAAAGGTGAAATTAAACACGTGAGATCATGTGATCACATACGTCTCATCACACCATCCTAATGAAAAGCATGCAAATAAACAAGCTCGAAAATGCTGACCAGACAAGAACAAAATAGCACCATAGCATTTGACCAGAGTCCCTTTACCGTACATGCACTCCAATTAGCGACACAGTGCATAGCGCAGGGGAATAACAATACCCACATGCCACACCCACAAACACCTTGATTTGGTCGGCAAGATGTTCAAGTGCTGAGAACTCGAGTCGGCAGCAACAGCAAGTCCAATCATCATTGGCAGTGCTATCGTCACTTCCGAGGCGACCAGAAGCAGTGTGCACCAGAGCACCGTGGTCACATTTTGGACAAGCTAACCCCTCCACTGACGCTTCCACCAGGTCGATGCCAGACTGAAAGCTGAAATGGAATTGAAATATTCATGAGGACAGGAGGGTGTGGTTAATGTTGTCGTCGTACCCTGCACACGCCTGACACTTGCACTCGAAAAAGAACTTTTCTCGCAGCTCCTCCCTTCTCTGGCCAATCCGCTGCCTTCCTACTTGAGGACCTTGTGGAAGTGGGAACATGTGTAATTGGCTGCTATGGTGGGACACAAAACCTACAAGGAACATTTGTAGGCAGTTTTGCCTGTGTTCTGCATCCTCTCCCATAGCAAAGTGCCGGGATTATCTTGGCATCTCAGCAAGCAGAGCTCTAAACCCAGCCCACCCTAGCCCTAGCCCACCCTAGCCCAGTCCGCCCTAACCCAGCCCTAGTCTAGCCCTATCCCAGTCCAGTCCACTCTAGCCCTAGCCCTAGCCCTAGTCCAGTCCACCCTAGCCCTAGCCCAGTCCACCCTAGCCCTAGCCCAGTCCACCCTAGCCCTAGCCCTAGTCCAGTCCACCCTAGCCCTAGTCCAGTCCACTCTAGCCCTAGCCCAGTCCACCCTAGCCCTAGCCCAGTCCACCCTAGCCCTAGCCCAGTCCACTCTAGCCCTAGCCCTAGTCCAGTCCACCCTAGCCCTAGCCCAGTCCACCCTAGCCCTAGTCCAGTCCACCCTAGCCCTAGTCCAGTCCACTCTAGCCCTAGCCCAGTCCACCCTAGCCCTAGCCCAGTCCACCCTAGCCCTAGTCCAGTCCACCCTAGCCCTAGTCCAGTCCACTCTAGCCCTAGCCCAGTCCACCCTAGCCCTAGCCCAGTCCACCCTAGCCCTAGTCCAGTCCACCCTAGCCCTAGCCCAGTCCACCCTAGCCCTAGCCCAGTCCACCCTAGCCCTAGTCCAGTCCACCCTAGCCCTAGTCCAGTCCACCCTAGCCCTAGTCCAGTCCACCCTAGCCCTAGTCCAGTCCACCCCCAGCCCTAGCCCTAGTCCCAGCCCTAACTCTAGCCACAGCCTTAGTCCTAGTCTTAACCCCTGCCACAGCCTCAACCCTAGGTCCAGTCCTAATCCTAGCCCCAACCATCATCCTTGTCCAGGCCCCTCATCCCTAGTCTTAGACCCAGCCCCAGCCCTAACTCTAATCCCAACTTTAAGCCCAGTCTTAACCCTAGCCTTAGTCCTAACCTTAAGCCCAGTCTTAACCCTAACCCTAGTCCTAACTTAAGCCCAGCCTTAATGCTTTAATCCCAGCCTTAACCCTAACCCTAACCTTAATCCCAGCCTTAATGCTAACCCTAACCTTAAGACCAGCCTTAACCCTGACCTTAATCCTAACATTAAGCTCAGCTTTAACCCTAGCACCAGCCCTAATTCTAGCTACATCACCATCCTAGACCAGCTCTAATTCTAGCTATATACATCCCCAGCCCTGACCCTCTCCTAGACCAGCTCTAATTCTGGTCCTAACCTTAGCCCTAGCTCCACCCTAGCCCAGCCATCACATTTGTCCTAGCCCCTACCCTAACCCTATCCTAGACCCTGCCCCCCCACAAAAAAAAAACCCAGTCCTAACCCTAGTCCTAGATCAGCCCCAGCCCTAGCCCTAACTCAGCGCTAACCCTATCCCCTAGCCACAACCCCAACCCTAACCTAATCCTAGATCAAGCCCTAGCCCCAGCCCTAACGTTAGTTACAGGGCCTAGGAAAGAGGACTCCAGGGCACTCCCTGACCCCGGACGGGAGAGCAAATTGCAAGCTACATATTTGGGTGAAGTCAAGATGCTCTCATAAACTGTGTAAGTATGTTCTCGAGGAGTTAAATATTGGCAGGAGGATGTACATGTATGACTAACAGAATAATTTACAGGGAAATATATTCTGGATTGTGTAGCATGCAGTGGAAGCCACACCCTGTTATGAGCTGCTCTTCGTCGGGCCTATTTGCACATTGGATTCTAACTGACAAAAACCGCTAACATTTAAAGGTGCAAGGCCATTTGTGGCTTGAACCTTTTTTGTGGTTGCTGCGGGGGTGAACTTCACTTTGCCTTCCTACCAGCAGCCAGAGAATTCCCAAGAGCTTCAGAAAGGTCCATGAAGTAGTAAGACGATACGCTGCAAAGCTCTGAAAACTTTCCAATTGGTTTTGCTCCAAACTTACCCTTCACATAAAAGGGAACCACCGCAGCTACGGGCATCGGCATGAAACTGACATGTGCCATGCTTTAACTCGCAACATGTCGAAGACTCAGATCATCTATGAACTAGCCCTTTTGTATGTTTCTCCACCTTACCATATCAGGCCAATAGTCAGCATGAGGCAGCACTTCAACATGTATATACTCACTGTATATATATATATATTGTATATAGTTATTACTGTACATATGCACGTCCCTTCTTACTAAAGAAAGCATTCTCTCGGTAAAATGATACTGATGACCGATCCTTGTTCCCCCTTAGATGCCCTGAGAATGTGACTGCCATTTGGTGCCCAGGATCAAAACCAAAAATTCCAAGGGAGCATGGTTCCCCCAGACTCCACCATAGACCCATCTGTTGGGGGGAGGGCAATGAATTCACTATGCTCACCCCAAAATGATTGGGAAATGGATCATGTGGTGGAATTTTTAAAAATAAATTATTGAGCATTTCAAAAATAATGTGACGGCATTCCGTGGCTTTGCTCCTGTTGCTATGCCCGAGAAACCTTTAACCCTTAACCCGCTCGGAAAAAACCCTCTCTATAAAGCATAATTATAATTAATATCCCTCACTACAATTGAGTTTTAACAGTTACCGTAAGAGTTGTTGATTTCTTGGCCTTTCTTCAGCGGTCGTGTTACGCAGACTTGCACCGTGTTACCACTAAACCTAGGCGTGTCAGAGAGGTGTCAGAGAGGAGGGAACACCAAGCATAAAATAAATAAGATTTTCTAAGTAATTTTGCCAGGAGCCACACCCACATGGTAAAAAGTTATGTGCTGATCTAGTGCCGTTAAAAGCGTCCAGAGAAAGAGAGACATCTTTTGATACAAAATCTCTTGCATGGAAGATATGTGGAGGAAGTTATGGGGTTGTGCACAGGGCCTGTTCAGATGAAATCACCCTACCTCATAGAGCACATGTGGGATCTGCACTCCAGTGCCATTTTTTAAAGAGCACGCAGAGAGTAGGCTGGAATATTTTTTTTAATTACCTAAAGAATGCACTGGGCAAGCAGGAGTGATTCATGAGACTCGCTGTCGGGAGCAAGACTGTCCCAAGTCCCACTTCCTTAACAGCTTCCACAGCATCTCTGCCAGGTCCTTCCCCCGTGCCTCCGCTAGGGTCCGACTCCTGGTCAACCTCACGTCCAGTGATGAGCTCCGAGACAATATGAGTATTGCATCTCAGCTGGAGAAGGTGGCGCATGAAGAGCATCTTCAGCTTTGAGTGGAGTTCATTTTCAGGTCGTGCATGGACTCCGAGAAGTCGCTCTTCTTTAGAGCGAGCAGCCAACACGTATTTGAGGATGAAATCACCAAAGTGAAGAACAAATTTTCCCGCCATCTAGATTAGACAACAACAACAACAACAAAACAACAAGTACGACAATATTTTTTTGTGCTGGTGCCAATTATTATTGGCAACTGATCTTACACTTTCAAGCAGTGTTTCTTGCTCATTGCTTGAAAACTTGTCTTCGTGAGCTACCAGATGATAAACAAAGCCATATGTTCCATCTGGGGGGGAAAAAGGAGAGAAAAAGGTCCACAGTAGCTTTGAACTCAACACAGACTCAAACCTTCAGAACACACACTTGCACACCTTGCAGGACAGCACCACTCAGAACACACACTTGCCCACCTTGCAGGCCAGTGCCACTCAGAACACACACTTGCCCACCTTGCAGGCCAGCACCACTCAGAACACACACTTGCCCACCTTGCAGGCCAGTGCCACTCAGAACACACACTTGCCCACCGTGCAGGCCAGCACCACTCAGAACACACACTTGCACACCGTGCAGGCCAGCACCACTCAGAACACACACTTGTACACCTTGCAGGCCAGTGCCACTCAGAACACACACTTGCCCACCTTGCAGGCCAGCGCCACTCAGAACACACACTTGCCCACCGTGCAGGCCAGCACCACTCAGAACACACACTTGCACACCGTGCAGGCCAGCACCACTCAGAACACACACTTGTACACCTTGCAGGCCAGTGCCACTCAGAACACAGACTTGCCCACCTTGCAGGCCAGCGCCACTCAGAACACACACTTGTACACCTTGCAGGCCAGTGCCACTCAGAACACACACTTGTACACCTTGCAGGCCAGCACCACTCAGAACACACACTTGTACACCTTGCAGGCCAGCGACACTCAGAACACACACTTGTCAACCTTGCAGGCCAGCACCACTCAGAACACACACTTGCACACCTTGCAGGCCAGTGCCACACAGAACACACACTTGCAGGCCAGTGCCACTCAGAACACACACTTGCCCACCGTGCAGGCCAGCACCACTCAGAACACACACTTGCCCACCTTGCAGGCCAGCGCCACTCAGAACACACACTTGTACACCTTGCAGGCCAGCGCCACTCAGAACACACACTTGTACACCTTGCAGGCCAGTGCCACTCAGAACACACACTTGCACACCTTGCAGGCCAGCACCACTCAGAACACACACTTGTACACCTTGCAGGCCAGCGCCACTCAGAACACACACTTGCCCACCGTGCAGGCCAGCACCACTCAGAACACATACTTGCACACCAGCGCCACTCAGAACACACACTTGCCCACCGTGCAGGCCAGCACCACTCAGAACACACACTTGCCCACCTTGCAGGCCAGCGCCACTCAGAACACACACTTGCACACCTTGCAGGCCAGCACCACTCAGAACACACACTTGTCAACCTTGCAGGCCAGCACCACTCAGAACACACACTTGCACACCTTGCAGGCCAGCATCACTCAGAAAACACACTTGCACACCTTGCAGGCCAGCGCCACTCAGAACACACACTTGCACACCTTGCAGGGCAGCACCACTCAGAACACACACTTGCCCACCGTGCAGGCCAGCGCCACTCAGAACACACACTTGCCCACCTTGCAGGCCAGCACCACTCAGAACACACACTTGTCAACCTTGCAGGCCAGCACCACTCAGAACATACACTTGCCCACCTTGCAGGCCAGCACCACTCAGAACACACACTTGCACACCTTGCAGGCCAGCACCACTCAGAACACACACTTGCCCACCGTGCAGGCCAGCACCACTCAGAACACACACTTGCACACCTTGCAGGCCAGCACCACTCAGAACACACACTTGCCCACCGTGCAGGCCAGCACCACTCAGAACACACACTTGCCCACCTTGCAGGCCAGCACCACTCAGAACACACACTTGCCCACCTTGCAGGCCAGCACCACTCAGAACACACACTTGCCCACCTTGCAGGACAGCGCCACTCAGAACATACACTTGCACACCTTGCAGGCCAGTGCCACTCAGAACACACACTTGCCCACCTTGCAGGCCAGCACCACTCAGAACACACACTTGCCCACCTTGCAGGCCAGCGCCACTCAGAACACACACTAGCACACCTTGCAGGCCAGCACTACTCAGAACACACACTTTCCCACCTTGCAGGCCAGCACCACTCAGAACACACACTTTCCCACCTTGCAGGCCAGCACCACTCAGAACACACACTTTCCCACCTTGCAGGCCAGCACCACTCAGAACACACACTTGCCGACTGTGCAGGCCAGTGCCACTCAGAACACACACTTGCCCACCATGCAGGCCAGTGCCACTCAGAACACACACTTGCCCACCTTGCAGGCCAGCGCCACTCAGAACACACACTTGCCCACCGTGCAGGCCAGCACCACTCAGAACACACACTTGCACACCTTGCAGGTCAGAACACACACTTGCACACCTTGCTGCAGGCCAGTGCCACTCAGAATACACACTTGCCCACCGTGCAGGCCAGTGCCACTCAGAACACACACTTGCCCACCTTGCAGGCCAGTGCCACTCAGAACACACACTTGCACACCTTGCAGGCCAGCACCACTCAGAACACACACTTGCACACCTTGCAGGCCAGCACCACTCAGAACACACACTTGCACACCTTGCAGGCCAGTGCCACTCAGAACACACACTTGCACACCTTGCAGGACAGCGCCACTCAGAACACACACTTGCCCACCTTGCAGGCCAGCACCACTCAGAACACACACTTGCCCACCTTGCAGGCCAGCGCCACTCAGAACACACACTTGCACACCTTGCAGGCCAGCACCACTCAGAACACACACTTGCACACCTTGCAGGCCAGCGCCATTCAGAACACACACTTGCACACTGTGCAGGCCAGCGCCATTCAGAACACACACTTGTACACCTTGCAGGCCAGCACCACTCAGAACACACACTTGCACACCTTGCAGGCCAGAACACACACTTGCCCACCTTGCAGGCCAGCGCCACTCAGAACACACACTTGCACACCTTGCAGGCCATCACCACTCAGAACACACACTTGCACACCTTGCAGGCCAGTGTCACTCAGAACACACACTTGCACACCTTGCAGGCCAGTGCCACTCAGAACACACACTTGCACACCTTGCAGGCCAGCACCACTCAGAACACACACTTGCCCACCTTGCAGGCCAGCGCCACTCAGAACATACACTTGCCCACCTTGCAGGCCAGCGTCACTCAGAACACACACTTGCCCACCTTGCAGGCCAGCGCCACTCAGAACACACACTAGCACACCTTGCAGGCCAGCACCACTCAGAACACACACTTGCCCACCTTGCAGGCCAGCACCACTCAGAACATACACTTGCACACCTTGCAGGCCAGCACCACTCAGAACACACACTTGTACACCTTGCAGGCCAGCACCACTCAGAACACACACTTTCCCACCTTGCAGGCCAGCAACACTCAGAACACACACTTGCACACCGTGCAGGCCAGCGCCACTCAGAACACACACTTGCCCACCTTGCAGGTCAGCACCACTCAGAACACACACTTGCACACCTTGCAGGTCAGAACACATACTTGCACACCTTGCAGGCCAGCGCCACTCAGAACACACACTTGCCCACCTTGCAGGCCAGCACCACTCAGAACACACACTTGCACACCTTGCAGGCCAGCGCCACTCAGAACACACACTTGCCCACCTTGCAGGCCAGCGCCACTCAGAACCTTCCAAACAGCCTCGGCACTGGCAGAGACAAGTGTCCTCAGACCTATAATCTCCAGCCAGCCTGCACTCTGCAAACACAAACAACATCTCTTTGTAGCATTGCACTGCATCAGCTTCCATTCTCATTCATCTCAGTGATGCTGGCAGCATCGATGAAACGACACACGTATGCACAAACAAGGAAGCAATTTCACACATAGGCAACAGCTGCGTGACATTCTGTGGGTGCCACTCCCACTTCAATGTATCATACCGCATGCATTGTGGGTGTGGTTTGATTGTGCATGCAGTTAAAGACATTTGTATGTGAGGATTGTAAATGTCTACTGTATGATGCAATTCTGCTTAAATGTATAGAAGAGCACACTTATTATCACAAAGGTACAATATGTTCTGTAGATCATTAGTTGTGGCTAAACGGGCAAAACCTGCACCACTCCATTACACCGCACCCTCGTCATTGTCCATTGCCAACTGCCGATGGCTGTCACAATTTCTGAGTTTTAAAGGCATCTACAGTAAGGGCTGCCAGTTAGAGGAGCCTTTGGTAAACAACACGATGTCAGAACTCCATAAAGCTTACACTAGGTAGCTATCTAGCCAACTTTCTCTTACTTGACCAAACTATCTTCAAACCAGTGAATGTCAGGAAAAAACTATGCTAATAATTATATATATACATATATTATATATATATTATATACAGTGGTATATATAATATATATACCAGTACATAATATATACCAGTATTATAATATTATATACTGCTATATATAATATATATACCAGTACATAATATATACATATCAGTATTATAATATATATGCCAGTACATAATATATACATACCAGTATTATAATATATATATATATTATATACTGCTATATATAATATATATACCAGTACATAATATATACATATCAGTATTATAATATATATGCCAGTACATAATATATACATACCAGTATTATAATATATATATATATTATATACTGCTATATATAATATATATGCCAGTGCATATTATATACATACCAGTATTATAATAATATATTATATACTGCTATATATAATATATATTATATATATACCAGTATATACATAATATATACATACCAGTATTATAATATATATATACAGTATATTGTCCTGCCCCTGGAGCAGGTGGAGTTTACTCGCCAGAAATAAGTGCCACAACTTGCCAAGGGAAAGCCTTAACAAATCTTTACTAACTGAAGGCTGCAATAGCATCGCAACAAATGAACACATGAACACAATTCAGACACATACAGTTGGAACGTACAGAGACTGTGAGCGGCCGTAGTGAGATTCACAACAATTCAGACACATAGAGTTGGAGCTTACTAAGAGACTGTGAGCGGCCGTAGTGAGATTCACAACAATTCAGACACATAGAGTTGGAGCTTACTAAGAGACTGTGAGCGGCCGTAGTGAGATTCACAACAATTCAGACACATAGAGTTTAGAGTTGGAACTTACTAAGAGTCTCTGAGCGGCCGTAGTGAGATTCACAACAATTCAGACACATAGAGTTGGAGCTTACTAAGAGACTGTGAGCGGCCGTAGTGAGATTCACAACAATTCAGACACATAGAGTTGGAGCTTACTAAGAGACTGTGAGTGGTCGTAGTGAGATTCACAACAATTCAGACACATACAGTTGGAGCTTACTAAGAGACTGTGAGCGGCCGTAGTGAGATTCACAACAATTCAGACACATAGAGTTGGAGCTCACTAAGAGACTGTGAGCGGCCGTAGTGAGATTCACAACAATTCAGACACATACAGTTGGAGCTTACTAAGAGACTGTGAGCGGCCGTAGTGAGATTCACAACAATTCAGACGCATACAGTTGGAGCTTACTAAGAGACTGTGAGCGGCCGTAGTGAGATTCACAACAATTCAGACACATAGAGTTGGAGCTTACTAAGAGACTGTGAGCGGCCGTAGTGAGATTCACAACAATTCAGACACATACAGTTGGAGCTTACTAAGAGACTGTGAGCGGCCGTAGTGAGATTCACAACAATTCAGACACATAGAGTTGGAGCTTACTAAGAGACTGTGAGCGGCCGTAGTGAGATTCACAACAATTCAGACACATAGAGTTGGAGCTTACTAAGAGACTGTGAGTGGCCGTAGTGAGATTCACAACAATTCAGACACATAGAGTTGGAGCTTACTAAGAGACTATGAGCGGCCGTAGTGAGATTCACAACAATTCAGACACATAGAGTTGGAGCTTACTAAGAGACTGTGAGCGGCCGTAGTGAGATTCACAACAATTCAGACACATAGAGTTGGAGCTTACTAAGAGACTGTGAGCGGCCGTAGTGAGATTCACAACAATTCAGACACATAGAGTTGGAGCTTACTAAGAAACTGTGAGCGGCCGTAGTGAGATTCACAACAATTCAGACACATAGAGTTGGAGCTTACTAAGAGACTGTGAGCGGCCGTAGTGAGATTCACAACAATTCAGACACATAGAGTTGGAGCTTACTAAGAGTCTGTGAGCGGCCGTAGTGAGATTCACAACAATTCAGACACATAGAGTTGGAGCTTACTAAGAGTCTGTGAGCGGCCGTAGTGAGATTCACAACAATTCAGACACATAGAGTTGGAGCTTACTAAGAGACTGTGAGCGGCCGTAGTGAGATTCACAACGATTCACAACAATTCAGACACATAGAGTTGGAGCTTACTAAGAGTCTGTGAGCGGCCATAGTGAGATTCACAACAATTCAGACACATACAGTTGGAGCTCACTAAGAGACTGTGAGCGGCCGTAGTGAGATTCACAACAATTCAGACACATACAGTTGGAGCTTACTAAGAGACTGTGAGCGGCCGTAGTGAGATTCACAACAATTCAGACACATAGAGTTGGAGCTTACTAAGAGTCTGTGAGCGGCCGTAGTGAGATTCACAACAATTCAGACACATAGAGTTGGAGCTTACTAAGAGTCTGTGAGCGGCCGTAGTGAGATTCACAACAATTCAGACACATAGAGTTGGAGCTTACTAAGAGACTGTGAGTGGCCGTAGTGAGATTCACAACAATTCAGACACATAGAGTTGGAGCTTACTAAGAGTCTGTGAGCGGCCGTAGTGAGATTCACAACAATTCAGACACATAGAGTTGGAGCTTACTAAGAGTCTGTGAGCGGCCGTAGTGAGATTCACAACAATTCAGACACATAGAGTTGGAGCTTACTAAGAGACTGTGAGCGGCCGTAGTGAGATTCACAACAATTCAGACATATAGAGTTGGAGCTTACTAAGAGACTGTGAGTGGCCGTAGTGAGATTCACAACAATTCAGACACATAGAGTTGGAGCTTACTAAGAGTCTGTGAGCAGCCGTATGAGATTCACAACAATTCAGACACATAGAGTTGGAGCTTACTAAGAGACTGTGAGCGGCCGTAGTGAGATTCACAACAATTCAGACACATAGAGTTGGAGCTTACTAAGAGACTGTGAGCGGCCGTAGTGAGATTCACAACAATTCAGACACATAGAGTTGGAACTTACTAAGAGACTATAAGCGGCCGTAGTGAGATTCACAACAATTCAGACACATAGAGTTAGAGCTTACTAAGAGACAGTGAGCGGCCGTAGTGAGATTCACAACAACATATAAGGGAATACAGGAAGTGTTGTGAAAATGAAAGTCAGCTGATATCGAGCGATGGTCAGCTGACACATAAAATAAGACGTAAATTAAAATTACTGCGACGATGACGGTATTTACTGTGATGACACTATTTACTGTGATGACGCTATTTACTGTGATGACGCTATTTACTGCGATGACGCTATTTACTGCGATGACGCTATTTACTGCGATGACGCTATTTACTGCGATGACGCTATTTACTGTGATGACACTATTTACTGCGATGACACTATTTACTGTGATGACACTATTTACTGTGATGACACTATTTACTGTGATGACACTATTTACTGCGATGACACTATTTACTGTGATGACACTATTTACTGTGATGACACTATTTACTGTGATGACACTATTTACTGTGATGACACTATTTACTGTGATGACACTATTTACTGTGATGACACTATTTACTGTGATGACACTATTTACTGCGATGACACTATTTACTGCGATGACACTAGGTCGGTACAATTATATTTATGCGTGTGTTGAGACAGACAGACAGAGACAACTATTGACTTTATATATTGACCACAAACTACCTTCTAAGTATATATATATAATATATATATATACCAGGGGCAGATCCAGCAATTTTTAAAAGGCCATACCTTTAACCACACCCACACATTGTGACCACACCCCTAACACACCCATATATGGTAGGCCATGCACCAACACCCACAATTCAGATCATCACCATATCATTATAAAAAATAATCAACACCCACCCACAATTCATATCATATCATAATAAATCAGTTATCCAACAAAGAAGCTTGAAACAATCTTCTTGGATGAGCTTGAACAAATGCCTGACAAACTTTATCTACAGGTATTCGTTCCCCGTAGTGCATGGCAATAACAGAAAGATCTGACAAACGCTCCTCACTCATAGTAGACCTCAAATAGGTCTTTATTCCTCTCAGAAGAGAAACGACCTTTCTGCCTCAGCACTAGAAATGGGTAGTGTGCAAGCAATTACTAGGAGGCAGTAAATATTAGGGAACGAATCCTTATCACAAGCACCAAGAGCTAGGAGCTGGTAAATGAGTTTCCGTATTAGAAGAATCAAATTCATGTTTCTTGCTATACCAGAGAACATTCCACCTTCTAAGCTCATTTCCCAGTGACATTGGAAATGGAAGGTCACCTTCCCAATGAAGTAAACTTTCAAACACACACTGGTCACAGATTCTGTCACAGAAGTACTTCTTGTTATAATAGAGGGTACAAGGTGGAGCAGGCCATTAGTATGACGCTGATCTTCTGAAAATCTGTCCTTCTTTTGACACAGGAGAGAATCCAAGAGAGGGATGGCAATTGCTCTTTTATAGTGCTCCTGTGGGCTATAACTTGGGACATTAGTACGGTTCCACTGAAGGTTCGTCTTTCTGGGAACACATTCACAAACACCAATGGCATCAGCAAGTGGAAGGATCTCAGAATTGTACCAGGAGCTGAATATTTCATCAATGTTTTCTCTAGTAGTCCTGATATTTCCAATACTGGAATCTACCATCTTGTAAGCGTCGACTACATCATGATCTTGCTTCTGTAATTTTGTTATTGTAATTTGATACTGACTGGGTGAAATAATAGCATCAAAAAAAGTCACAAAACATTCATACATCTCCAAAAAGATTACAAAACAAGTATGGCGCTCCACCCAACGTATCTTACAAAGACCAGGAAGCTTAGAACGTCGAGATGCTGGCAAATATACATCCAAAGTTCGCTCAAAAAACCTCTATCTCTTAGGACTGTTGTTCAAAAACAAATACGACTCATTAATCATGCCAATGAGGTTCCTTACCTCTTGGACTTTGCATGAAGCTCCAATAGAAAGGTTAAGGGAGTGAACAAAGCAATGACTGTACAAAGCCAGAGGAGAAATTTGCTTGATCTTTGCTTGGACACCAGCTATTGCAGAAGACATCACAGCTGCTCCATCATAAGCCTGACCACGAATGTTACGAGCATTTAAGGAGATGGAAGGGTGTGAAATGGATCCCAAGATTTCTTCTGCAATTGTAGAGTCTCTCAACATTAATTAATGAGATTAATTAGGCACTCCTTAAGGCTTTTGTGGAGTAGTCTGATCAACAAACCGAACACACACAGAAAGTATTTCCTGATTTGCATGAGGGTCAGTTACTTGATCTGCTATGATGGTAAAAGGTAAGTTGTTGGCTTTCAGTTCATTGCTTAACTTTTCACGTAATTTTCACGTAATTTCCAAGCATACACACGAATAATGTCATTTTGCATAGTTTTGTTTGTATACTTTGCATTTTTATCGCAAAGAAGATGCTCTTGTAGAGTAGCATTACCTTTTCCAAGGAGTTGCAATGTGGCTACAAAGTTTCCCCCATTAACAGAGCAGTCTGAAAAATCAACGTTGTCTTCCCTATGACCTCTAAAAGGTAAGCTTTGATTAGCTAAAAACTTGACACTGTATACTATTTGGCGAAGAATTTCTCTGCATGTTTTTCTTGTTAGAAGCTGCTATCTACTCTACTTACAGGACTGCAATAATTATGCCTGAAGAGATCTGCCTGTTCTGCAGCGTGACGATGTATAGAGCTCTGCTCATGACAAATAAGAATACCATCTTTTTCCTAGGGCCTTGGTGTAGGGTTTTTGGTACGCTGAAAGCACTAGCAAACCAGGTTTTGCCCCTTGGCAACCTCCTCTATTGGGTTGCTCTGGAAAAAGGACACAATAGCGACAAATCCCCCCTTCAAACACCTGACTGTAAGACAACCATGGACACTTTTTTAAGCCAGTGATGCTGGAAAGACATTGTCCAGGATTTTCCCTGCTTAGTGACTTGATGAGAGTGAAGTGTATCAGAAAGAACTGGTGCATGCGAAGTGAGGTATTGGAATCTCTGGGTATCATCAACACTTTCCCCCAGTTTTCTCCAAACAACCACATGCTGCTGTGATCATTGCTCCCAAGTCAATAGCTTCACTGCTTGAAATAGTTGGGGTGGATCTCTGGATAGATTACTGCTAAGAACTTCACTTGAAGTGATTGGCATCGCTAACACTACCACCTGGACCAGAGTTCATTGTGGTAAACACTGCAGGGCATGATTTCTTTGGTGGTAGCTTTTCCACAGAATTGGATTCAGCAGACCTTGTATAGGTTTATGAAGTCATAATCTATCCTATTCCTAGTATATAAATTGTTACTAAACTGGTTATCTTTTTAACATGGCGGTCAGCTTCACGCAGCCTCCCTTCTTTCTTGACATTTTCATGCTTAAAAGCTGATTGAACTTTAAATACAGCCCACTCACTGTGATCTTTGATTTAAAAAAAATTAACAGCTGCAACAGAGTCAGTGTAAATTTTAACATGTCTTTAGTGGCCTGTCCTACCTAGAGGAGTGTAAATTATGTCTTTGTTGTTGATTAATATTGTTGATTAACTACTAACAAAAATGTTTTCTTTGAGACTATTGACTTTGGTGAATCTCGTTTATTGTAAGGACCAAAATAAGCAATGTCTGCAATGTTCTTTTCTCTCCAAGAATGCAGCGACCAGTCAAAAGGACAGTGTTAAGCCATCTCTCTCTCTCTCTTGCATTGCACACACAAGTAGCCAACACACACATAAAATAATAATAATTTTCCTTCATCTTTTGTCTGGCTCGGCCAGACCTGCAGGACCTCTTGCATGTCCTCGTGTATAACCCACAATGCATGCATCATGCACCACCTACCATACAAGCCAGGTATCTATATAACACACACCTTCCTCCAACTAGACACAAGTCTGCACTCAAGCCAGTGGTGGTTCACCCATGCTTGCTTCCTGCAGCCAACACTGCAGTAGGCCTCACAAGCACACCACAGACACCTACTGACAGCAAGCACACAAGCTCTATATTATATATACATTATACACACTAGACGAGAGACTTGCGGAAACAGAGTGAAAGGAGAATTCTTGAAGCAGAAGCTGCAGTGTGTGTGGAGGAACTGTGGTTCCAGCACTGCCGAGTAAGGATCTTCTGAAATGATCACTTCACCGGCTTCAATATCTCTTGCAGCCTGGGGGGAAAAAAATCCAATTTTTTTTGTGCTGAATTCAATAGTACATTTTTCTCAGGTTCTATAGAATATTTTACAGATATGCAGTGTTGTACAACTCTGCATTTCAGCAAGTTCTTACCAGTATGTGTCTCCCCAGTCCAGGAGCTGATGCAACTGTGATGGCATCAGACTGGTAAGCATTGCAGGAACTAAAAGCTGCAGCCTGCTTGCTGCTGCCACTTGCCATGCCTGCTTCTCCTCTCAGTTGTTTGGACTGACATTTTTCTCTTCTCTTCTGCAGCTTGTAGAGTTGGTTGGGGGGAAACCCCAGCCTGGTGGCTTGCTCTATATCTGAGAGGCATTCCTTAAAATAAATCACATTTTAATTTTAATTTTACAGTTATAAAAATATTGAAAGGTTTCAGTCACAGCATTTTCTTCATCGACCCACACAAAGTGTGTATGGCTATAAAGAACAATAAAGGAATTTTTTTTCACTTCCACTGCAAGTTAATCTCTACTTCTTCAATGTTTCTTCAAAATTCCTGGGCTGTCACTAAACTTCCAGTGACTGTTTCTGGTTCTGCTGTAAGTAGCTAAGACAAGATCAGCTAAGGCTAAGGCTCACTTTAAAATTGAATTACAGGTGTTTCATATTTAGAAGATGGATTTTGACAGTACATAGCAGTATGGCTCAAGTCTTAATAATGAGCGACTGTCGCCCTTTTCACATAGGGGAAAGGAACATGAATAGTTTGGTTGCTCCTATATTGCATGTATATAATAACTTGCTTCATATCTCCCTAACTCGAAATTCACTGCCGATCTGTTCCCGAAACACTGAGAGAGGAGAGGGTCGTGGTTGGCCAATTCACTCCCACAGGACAATGACGTACAGCCATAAAGTGACTCTGCCACTCCTCGCTTAAAGGGTTGTAGTGCTTCCATGCCATCTCTCAAAAAGTATTGTTGGTCTCTTTCATTGTTATAGGGTGTTAACATGATGGCCTGCTTAATCAAGATATATTTTTTCTAAGCTGCAGTAATTTGCAACACTCAATGATTGTTTTACCTTTGTGTAACACTTCAGTGCTTTCATCCTTTCACACTTTTTGAAGTGAGTGTTTCCTAAACTTTTGTGCACGAGAGCTTCATCTCTTGACTTCTCGAAGAACATAATATTTTTTTTGCATGCAGACAACCCAACCCTCTGACAACGCGCGGGCAAAAGTCGTTGAACGTCAGCCTGCAGTTGGCAGAAATGTCGGTTTTATGCTGTGGGTGTTTACGAGATGCGGACAAGGGGAAAGAGGTTGCTGGTGGAGACTATCTGCTCCCTGGTGGAGAATGGGATCCTAGTCTCTCTTCTTCTAAACCTGCCGTAGCTGGAAGCAGGAGAAAGTCCTCTTCAGACGAATCTGTCAGTTACAACACCAACAGTTCCTTCCGCTCTTTCTTGAGCAGGAGGTGGAAAAAGAAGAACAGTTCCAGGTACACACAGACGAATGGTGGCGGAGGAGCAGGAGAAGAAGGGAGGGGGGACTATCAACCTCCACCAATGGTTGCTTCCAAGACACTCCCAACCTTTGAAGAGTTCAAGCTGCTCAAGACAGTGGGGAAAGGTGCTTTTGGAAAGGTGGGTCAACTGCACTTAGTATGACAGTCATAGAGCTACATACCATGCTTCTTTCTTGCAAAAAGATATATCTTACCTTTGCCAGACCTCTCCAAGTCTCATTATACATTAGGCATGAAACTCCACATGTTTCATGTTACATCATACATCTCTCACGCAGCTCAGAATTTCTTATATACACACACACACACACACACACACACACACACACACACACACACACAGGGGAAAAAGCAAGAGAGAAAGCAACGAAAAGGAAGTGTGTGCATGTCTATATATATATGTGTGTGTGTGTATATCAAGTATATAACAATCACCCACTGTAATCTAGGATTAGGCTGAATGGCCAAGTATAGAGACTTCCGTAGCAATCCTATGTAATGCCAATAGCATGGATGAGCCACTTGCAGACTTGAATGGAGGTGAAGTTGACAACTCGGAAGTTTAAGAGAACCTGAAGATCTAGGACAGCTATAGCTCAAACAGAGGCAGGAAACTAGACAACCAGCAGATCTTCACCTAGAGCTAACTCTAATCTGCTTCACCTTGCTGATTTTGTTGCATTTGGTCGCATGAATGTGAATAATGCATATGCATTACTTCAATTCCTGTGCTTCAAAACTTGAGAGCCGTTTCGTGTTTCATAACATGAATAATTCATGAAGGTTGGTGTGAAGCGATCCACACATTGGGGAGGAGAAGGGGGCACTTGTGTGTTCATGAATAATTCATGATGTGTTGCAGGGTATTAAGTCCTTTAACTATTCGTGTTCACTTGAAGCACTCCTCATCTGCTGACAGTGCAACTCAAGCGAGCAGTGCAAATTTGTGTGGACTGCTATCTGTGATGGCATGCAAGGCTATGACAATTACCAGACAGTCAATATATATATATATATATATCATGTATATCACATGAGGGCTTCAAGTTATAATGCATGACATTTTTTATCTCCTACTAAACTAATATAAATGAACTCTGAACCCTATAATATTGTGTGTGTGTGTGTGTATGCGTGCATGTGTGTGTGTGTGTGCGCGCGCGTGTGTGTGAGCATCAGGTGCAAAGAGCAGGAGTTATGGAGACATAATTAATAGAGAATGACTTTCTCGATAATCAACTTAAATTTATCCACTCAGCATTTCGGCTAGATGCTCCAACCTCAGATAAAGACAAGAATTACGGTGACGAGTTATAGAGACTAGAATTATGAATTTGGGGTGCAGGGACAAGGGTTATGGAGACAAGTACTTTAGTGGGAATAGTTGCATGGACAGTAGTTATGGGTATAAGAGCTATGAGGACAAGGTAATTGGGACAAGTTATGAGACATGGATTATAGGGACAAGAGTTTAGGATAAGTTATGAGACAAGGATTATAGGGACAAGGGTTATGGGATAAGTTATGAGACAAGGATTATAGGGACGAGTTATGTATGAGAGGATTATAGGGGCAAGAGTTATGGGATAAGTTATGAGACAAGGATTATAGGGACAAGAGTTTAGGATAAGTTATGAGACAAGGATTATAGGGACAAGGGTTATGGGATAAGTTATGAGACAAGGATTATAGGGACAAGAGTTATGGGATAAGTTATGAGACAAGGATATGAGACAAGGATTATAGGGACAAGAGTTATGGGATAAGTTATGAGAAGGATTATAGGGACAAGAGTTATGGGATAAGTTATGAGACAAGGATTATAGGGACAAGAGTTATGGGATAAGTTATGAGACAAGGATTATAGGGACAAGAGTTATGGGATAAGTTATGAGACAAGGGTTATAAGGACAAGAGTTATGGGATAAGTTATGAGACAAGGATTATAGGGACAAGAGTTATGGGATAAGTTATGAGACAAGGATTATAGGGACAAGAGTTATGGGATAAGTTATGAGACAAGGATTATAAGGACAAGAGTTATGGGATAAGTTATGAGAAGGATTATAGGGACAAGAGTTATGGGATAAGTTATGAGACAAGGATTATGGGATAAGTTATGAGAAGGATTATAGGGACAAGAGTTATGGGATAAGTTATGAGACAAGGATTATAGGAACAAGAGTTATGGGATAAGTTATGAGACAAGGATTATAGGGACAAGAGTTATGGGATAAGTTATAGGGACAAGAGTTATGGGATAAGTTATGAGACAAGGATTATAAGGATTATAGGGACAAGAGTTATGGGATAAGTTATGAGACAAGGATTATAGGGACAAGAGTTATGGGATAAGTTATGAGACAAGGATTATATGAGACAAGGATTATAGGGACAAGAGTTATGGGATAAGTTATGAGACAAGGATTATAGGGACAAGGGTTATGGGATAAGTTATGAGACAAGGATTGTAGGGACAAGAGTTATGGGATAAGTTATGAGAAGGATTATATGAGACAAGGATTATAGGGACAAGAGTTATGGGATAAGTTATGAGACAAGGATTATAGGGACAAGAGTTATAGGATAAGTTATGAGACAAGGATTATAGGGACAAGAGTTATGGGATAAGTTATGAGACAAGGATTATAGGGACAAGAGTTATGGAATAAGTTATGAGACAAGGATTATGGGATAAGTTATGAGACAAGGATTATAGGAACAAGAGTTATGGGATAAGTTATGAGACAAGGATTATAGGGACAAGAGTTATGGGATAAGTTATGAGACAAGGATTATAGCGACAAGAGTTATGGGATAAGTTTAAGTTATGAGACAAGGATTATAGGGACAAGAGTTATGGGATAAGTTATGAGACAAGGATTATAGGGACGAGTTATGGGATAAGTTATGAGACAAGGATTATAGCCCGACAACAGTTACGGGATAAGTTATGAGACAAGGATTATAGGGACAAGAGTCATGAGATAAGTTATGAGACAAGGATTATAGGGACAAGAGTTATGGGATAAGTTATGAGACAAGGATTATAGGGACAAGAGTTATGGGATAAGTTATGAGACAAGGATTATAGGGACAAGAGTTATGGGATAAGTTATGAGACAAGGATTATAGCGACAAGAGTTATGGGATAAGTTATGAGACAAGGATTATAGGGACGAGAGTTATGGGATAAGTTATGAGACAAGGATTATAGGGACGAGTTATGGGATAAGTTATGAGACAAGGATTACAGCGACGAGTTATGGGATAAGTTATGAGACAAGGATTATAGCCCGACAAGAGTTACGGGATAAGTTATGAGACAAGGATTATAGGGACAAGAGTCATGAGATAAGTTATGAGACAAGGATTATAGGGACAAGAGTTATGGGATAAGTTATGAGACAAGGATTATAGGGACAAGAGTTATGTGATAAGTTATGAGACAAGGATTATAGGGACGAGTTTTGGGATAAGTTATGAGACAAGGATTATAGGGACAAGAATGATGGGATAAGTTATGAGACAAGGATTATAGGGACAAGAGTGATGGGATAAGTTATGAGACAAGGATTATAGGGACGAGCTATGAGGCAAGAGTTCCTGCATCTTGGCTTGTGTTAGCCATCTTCTTGTGACTGATGACTGATGTTGCAAGAGCTGCTCAACAACCAGCATATGTACGAGAGCTGCTGTGACAATAAATGTCAGACTCGCCTCCCTTTTTTCCTGTCGTCAGAGCAAAGGAAGGGGATGATGCACCTTGAGCCCTACAATAATATACCGTAAGGTCCAGGATTTCCAGGATTTTAATTTAGCATTTTCAGCAAAACAAATTAATGGCCGTTTGACACGGAGAAGCTGCCAACAAGCGATAATGTGCAAATGTAATCAGTTTCTTGTGGGTAAGGATCGCTGAGTGTATATACCAGGCTAGCTGGTAGATGGTTGAACTCTCTTGTGTAGCAGAGCCTGGAGAGTGTCGTGCATGTCTACAAGTTTGTCTAGTCACCTGCGATCAAAAGTAAACGCCGACTTCCGAGTAGGAAAAGACAGAATCGCAGTCGACACTTAACAAATGGTGACTAGAACCAACAGTCAAGTAGATGCTTAACAAATAGCATCTGCTTTATAATCGCTCGCTCACTCGAGTTCACCATTATACCACCAATTAACACAGCATTTCATTAGAGGGTGCTTATAAATCTGCCTTTTACAGTAAGTATTTAGTCCAGCAGTACCTAATTAGTGTTGTTGTTGTTGTTTAGGTAATGATGGCGGTACACATAGAGACCAGAATCCTCTACGCCCTTAAAGTTGTTCCCAAGTCTAAAATAGTGACTAAGAAGCAAGTGCAGCAGATCATCTCCGAGAGCAACATCCTAAAGTGAGTTACGTTTGCCGTATTGAACAGAGAACCTGGTTTCTGTTACTTTGATCCAATGGATCTGTGTTCACAGTTCAAAGGTGTTCACTCTAAAGAGGGCATTTCCTATTTTGCAGAGCCAAGTTTAGTCATGCCCAATGCATATTTTGTGGCAGACTGGGTGTGTAAGAAGCAACGCCCGTTCTTTGTGCCAGTGTTATAAGATGCAGCTTCCGCTGTTGTGGCACAATAATCTTAGCTAGCTGATCGCTCGTTAGTTCTGCTCAACTGTTTATCCTGTTAAGTATTTATCTCCTCAAAGCAGGAAGGCAAATAGGTCTTCCTCATCCCTCCCAGGTGGCTGGAATGGCTATTCCACGATCTTTGAGGCAGGGATCTCCACCTTCAGACCTATCCATCTTTTCAGTTGATCAAACAGCTCCTTTTATTTGTTATATGCTGTCCCACTATTCAGCTTTGTGCAAAATCTCATTTATATATATACACATATATAGATCCATATACTGTAACACATATCTATATATATACATTATTACATTGATACGGGGAAATATCACGAGTCTGTGGCTAGTATTTCCACGAGTGCCGCAGGCACGAGTGAAAATACCGGCCAATCAGACGAGTGATATTTCAACCTTATCAATTTAATAATGTATTTATCATGGGACTGAGGATGCGCAAACCTTTACTGAGCATGCGCATATCGGGTACGTAATAACAAGTACGCGATATGGTAAAATATCACAGTAGTTCTATTTGTACTATTCTCTATTAGTGGAGTAGATAGCTACATGATAAATATATATGTATACGTATATATATGTGTATATATACACATATATATATAGATCTATATACTGTACACATATATATCTATATACATGTTACATGTATCCACGTATCCACTTATATATACAATATGCAGTTGTAGCACAACAACTGTGACAATCCTTTCCCTGAGAAGGTGCGCTTACTAAACAAGGAGCTTTACTAAGGCTCTGGGATTGTGCGATACTATTCCAGGGCATATTCGGAGTATGTTTCCTATTCCAGGATGTTTTATATTTGGAGTGTGTTTCCTATTCCAGGATGTTTTATATTTGGAGTGTGTTTCCTATTCCAGGATGTTTTATATTTGGAGTGTGTTTCCTATTCCAGGATGTTTTATATTCGGTGTGTTTATATTCGGAGTGTGTTTCCTATTCCAGGATGTTTTATATTCGGAGTGTGTTTCCTATTCCAGGATGTTTTATATTTGGAGTGTGTTTCCTATTCCAGGATGTTTTATATTTGGAGTGTGTTTCCTATTCCAGGATGTTTTATATTTGGAGTGTGTTTCCTATTCCAGGATGTTTTATATTTGGAGTGTGTTTCCTATTCCAGGATGTTTTATATTTGGAGTGTGTTTCCTATTCCAGGATGTTTTATATTTGGAGTGTGTTTCCTATTCCAGGATGTTTTATATTTGGAGTGTGTTTCCTATTCCAGGATGTTTTATATTTGGAGTGTGTTTCCTATTCCAGGATGTTTTATATTTGGAGTGTGTTTCCTATTCCAGGATGTTTTATATTTGGAGTGTGTTTCCTATTCCAGGATGTTTTATATTTGGAGTGTGTTTCCTATTCCAGGATGTTTTATATTTGGAGTGTGTTTCCTATTCCAGGATGTTTTATATTTGGAGTGTGTTTCCTATTCCAGGATGTTTTATATTTGGAGTGTGTTTCCTATTCCAGGATGTTTTATATTTGGAGTGTGTTCAGGATGTTTTATATTCGGAGTGTATCTGCTATACAATGCAACATGCTAATAGTGTAGTCCAGATCACTGCAGCCCTCTATCATCTTCAGGATAGTTGCAGGCGCGGTTCCGACCGTCCAGCCAGTCTGGCTTTGGCCGGACCACTTTCGGAATATTATTAAATTTATGGGTGTGGTTAATGTGAGGAGCTATTTATAAAGCTATGAACAACACCAGTGAACGATCATTTAGTGCAATGCCTGGAGTGAAATGATGGAATTACATGTTCACACGGATCTCTCACTGACACATTTTCTAGATTAGACCACACCCTCAATTAGACCGCACATCAGTCATTTAGATAGCTTCTTTCTAAACTACCAAAATATTGTCAACAGTTGTGCTTGCAATACTACTTTTAAACCACACCCATACCACACCCACTTCATGGCATGACCTTGCCTGAGTCTCTGCTGGGTCGGCTCTTCATGTTGCTCCCGGGTACTTGGTGGGATACTGATCACTGTAGCTTCTAGTGAGTCAATGCCACTCCCCCTGCACCACGCTGCTCGAAGCAGAACTAAAGGAGTTGAGCCTTTCTGTCAGCGGATGGTGCAGTAGAGGGGGGAATAAATCTTTCTTTTTTCCTTTCTACTGTCATGGAACTGGTGGAACAACAACAAATAAAGACAACGAGTCACGCGAGTCTTAGCGTCTCATTATTCCTGATGAAGGCTACAGCGTAGTTGAAACGTCGAGAGAATACAATTTCAAAGTTGATTATTGAGATGGTTATTGTAATAAAGACAACATTGGAGGTCTTACTTGCATTAGACTTCTCCCTCAAAATAAATAGCCAAGTCATCTGGCCCTGTCAACCCAGTAAATCAGACAGATGTGTATAGATATTTTGGTATAGTGGTATGTACATAGCCTAGCAATGCACATAGCAATACCAGGTGCTGTTGCTGTAACCATAGGAACACCAGGTGATGTTGCTGTAACCATAGCAACACCAGGCGATGTTGCTGTACCCATAGCAACACCAGGTGCTGTTGCTGTAACCATAGGAACACCAGGTGCTGTTGCTGTAACCATAGCAACACCAGGTGCTGTTGCTGTAACCATAGGAACACCAGGTGTTGTTGTTGTAACCATAGGAACGCCTGTTGCTGTAACCATAGCAACACCAGGTTCTGTTGCTGTAACCATAGCAACACCAGGTTCTGTTGCTGTAACCATAGCAACACCAGGTGCTGTTGCTGTAACCATAGGAACACCAGGTGCTGTTGCTGTAACCATAGGAACACCAGGTGCTGTTGCTGTAACCATAGCAACACCAGGTGCTGTTGCTGTAACCATAGGAACACAGGTGCTGTAACCATAGGAACACCAGGTGCTGTTGCTGTAACCATAGCAACACCAGGTGTTGCTACATCAGCTTTAAGAATGATTATAGAATCTCCAAGGATACTCTGAGTTGACATAATGATTGTAGAAGCTAACATTTCGACCGACCTTCTTCGGGATGGTTTGACATTGAGATGCATGCGGTAGCTGGTGTGAGATTAGTATGGCGAGGTATTGCATCACACCCTGCAATCAGTGCTGCCTCACACTCCATTTTTTAATAATGGAATGGCTTTTTTTCTTGACTGTTGTGTATGTGTGTGGGGGGAAGTGGTACGGTAGTACCACAGGCGTTCTGGCTGATCCCCTTGTGAATAAGCTAAGAGTTCTTTAAACTTGATTTGTGTGTCCAAATGAATGAGGGGCCCGGGGGGAGGGTGGGGGGGGCTGGGTATATTAAATATTTGCAACCCAGTCAAGATTTTGTTCTTTGTGGAGGGAGGGGGCATCCGTGAAAATGACTTAAGAGGGAGATTGATACATTTCTGCACATCCAAAACGCCCCCTATAATTTCACAATTCCCCCCCCCCCCCCCTTCCCCCACTAAAAGAATTAAAAACTGGCAGTGTTAGCAGGAGGGAGGGTGCAGTCTCTGTGAGCAGCCGTCTCTAGGCATCTCTATGCACTGACAGCACTGACATTATAATAAATACTGCGAAGGTCTTGTGATAGCCAGATAACATGTACATGTAGGAGTCTGTTCAGTGAGTGTTATGGTGAACTTTATGATGCTGTGTGGATATGTGTGCACCTCTGGTTGTCATGGTAACCTACTCCCTGTAGGAGCATATGCAATCCCTTCTGTGTCTCTCTCCAGGCAAGTTCCAGATCATGTCACTAGACACATTTTAATGTATTGTGTTATTCATTCTGTCATTATTGTAGTAGTAGTAATTGTTGTTATTTATATATATATTTTTAAGATAAAAAGAGCAGCAGTTATAACAAATATAATAGGTATGATAAGTTTAATAAATATAATAAATATAAAAATGCAATAAATATAATAAATGCAACAAATAAATGCAACAAGTATAATAGATATAGTAATTATAATAAATATAATAAGACAGTATAATAAATATAATAAGTTTAAATATCTAGAGTTAAGTATAATAAATACAATAAATATAACTATAATAACTTTAATATATACAATAAGTATAATAAATATAGTAAGTATAATAAATACAATAAATATAATCAATAAGTATAATAAATATAGTAATTATAAGTAAGTTAATAAGTATAATAAATTATAATAAATTTAGTAAGTTAATAAGTATAATATATAATAAATATAATAGCATAATAAATAAGTATAAGTATTAGAAGTATAAGTATTAGAAGTTATAAGTATTAGAAGTGTAATAAATATAAATATAATAACTTACAAAACAGCCAACAAATATTTTTTTTTTTGTTCCTTGCAGTTCTCCTTCCAGAATGATAACTTCCTGTTCTATGTGTTCGAGTTTGCTGCTGGTGGAATGTTGTTCTACCACTTGGTAAGGGGTCTTCAAGTGCACCAGTGTTGTAGTGTTATATACATGGGATTATGTCACCATTCATACTTGAGCAGTGTAAAGTTCAGTATGTGAACGTGTGTGTATGTGTGGTGTGCTGTATATGTGGTGCATGTGTGTACTTGTTACGATGGTGGAGGATTAAGTTGTAGCCAGTACAGAGATGACTCGAGGACTAATATATTGTTGTTGAGTTTGGGATAGCTCTCCACACACGGAGACTGCCTGTGTGTGCACGAGCTTGCCAGTGTCCCTCACCCGTAGCAGACTGGCGATGATGATTGGCTATCATGACACGTGCATTGGATGCAGTTTGATGTGTGGGTTTTGATGCCACAGGGAAAGGAAGGCAAGTTCTCTGAGCCACGGGCAAGATTTTACTTTGGAGAGATTCTACTGGCTCTGGATTACCTTCACAGCCTCGGGATCATTTTCAGGCAAGCTCATATTGTGATATAACATTATTTATATATTGGGGAGGGGGGTCATGGTAGAAATCCTTTCACCCCTGCTTTAAAATGGCAGCCAAAAGAATAAAGAATAATGTTTACATCTCAGCTTGGCGGCTTTTTAGTATCATAAACAATGTCTTCAGCCAATTTTGACCCCAGAAACTCTTTGAGCGTGCCTTGAATCCCGCGAAGGGTAGTAAACCAGCAGCCCCCAAAATGGTAAAACCTTGAATTTTCATCGTCATGACCTTGTATCTTTCTATCTATCTATCTATCTAACTATGCTTCCCACACTGTCACACAACTTGTGCATAGTATATCCGCTACTCATAATTTCACTCCTAGTTTTACTACCAGAAGAATCCAAACTGCATTGCAAATACTAACCAGTTTCTGGTTCAGCACCTAAAGATTAGTAAGTGTCATAAACATATGCTGGCACACGTGCAATATCCTGTCTAAGTCAGCAAGCAGCTGAACGTGTTCATCCTCAGCAGCTTGCTGTTGTGACAATAGTTAATGTTCAGCACATACTTTCAACATAACCAGGTATGTAACTATATATTTATAATGCATGTTTGGTGTGCTCAGCAGCTTGCTGTTGTGACAATGTTAACAGCACATACTTTCAACATAACCAGGTAACTATATATTTATAATGCATGTGTGTCAGTTGGTGTCCTCAGCAGCTTACTGTTGTGACTTACTGGCACAGATGTTCAACAAAGCCAGGAAACTACACGTGCCTATGTGTACTATATGAATACATAGGCACGTGCGTTTACTTAATAAATAATGACTCTATGATTGGTTAGTTCTGGTGTTACACTGAGTAACTTCTTGTAGGTGCAGTGTTGCACTGTGTAACTTCTTGTAGGAGGCTGAGTGACCAACCGTAAGAAATTAGACAAAAATTGTAAAATGATAGGCAGTGAGAGTGTGTGACTGCACGTGTGATGGTAGTGAGGGTGTGTGTGCATGTGTGTGGTAGTGAGGGTGTGTGTGTGCATGTGTGATGGTAGTGAGGGTGTGTGTCTGCATGTGTGATGGCAGTGAGGGTGTGTGTCTGCATGTGTGATGGTAGTGAGGGTGTGTGTCTGCACGTGTGATGGTAGTGAGGGTGTGTGTCTGCATGTGTGATGGTAGTGAGGGTGTGTGTGTGCATGTGTGATGGCAGTGAGGGTGTGTGTCTGCATGTGTGATGGTAGTGAGGGTGTGTGTGCATGTGTGGTGGCAGTGAGGGTGTGTGTGTGCATGTGTGATGGCAGTGAGGGTGTGTGTCTGCATGTGTGATGGTAGTGAGGGTGTGTGTCTGCACATGTGATGGTAGTGAGGGTGTGTGTCTGCACATGTGATGGTAGTGAGGGTGTGTGTCTGCACATGTGATGGTAGTGAGGGTGTGTGTCTGGTGCTTGCGTGCATGTCAATAACTTGCCTAATAAGGTGCTCTGAGAGGCGGGGTTCAGTGCTCCCTCACTACCCATGCCTACTAACGAAGATTATGCAGACGAGCGCATGCACTTGGAGCCACACCTACTCTTGCATACATACATGTGTGTAATACTAGCTAGTGGTGCTTCATAAATAGAGCTTCTGTAAGGCACTGGTGCTCTACATTGGCAAGTTCTTGTTCGTTTCTTTTTTGGACTAGTCGATCCATTTAATTTTAATCCTGTTTCTATTTAGTCAAGCAGCCACCTACGAGAAGGAGATTGCGTGCATTCCTGCCGCAGGGCAGCTGCTCTGAGCAGCCCGTCCATTGGCTGCGAGGCCGCGGACCGCACTCTAGGGCCCGCACCGATAACTGTTATGGTTCTGACCCGGGTTTGCCTCGATGTGGTGCGTGTGCGCTCTTGCCGGGGGACTTGCAATGCGCAGCAGATGGCGGCAGCGGCATCTGGTGCGGGTGCTGCTGCCCGTTCGATTCAGTTGTGACGGAGAGAAAGAGAGATTCAGGCTCGACCGTCCCTCGTGAGGGGGGCAACGCGGTACGGCAGCTCCCGGAGCCATCTCACCGACCCTGGTGGTTACCTGGCTGATCCTGCCAGTAGGCATATGCTTGTCTCAAAGACTAAGCCATGCATGTCCTAGTATAAACGATTCTGTATTGTGAAACTGCGAATGGTTCATTAAATCAGTTATAGTTTAGTTGATGGTTCCTCTACTTCTTGGATAACCGTAGTAATTCTAGAGCTAATACATGCAGAAAGTCCCGACTCCTGGAAGGGATGTATTTATTACATCCAAAACCGGCCCAGGTTCCCCTCGCAGGTCCCTGGTTGCCAGGTGATTCATGATAACTGCTCAAACTGCATGGCCTCCGAGCTAGCGGTGCTTCATTCAAATTTCTGCCCTATCAACTTTCGGTGGTACGGTAGTGGCCTATGGTTGCAATGGGTGACGGAGAATTATAGGGTTCGGTTCTGGAGAGGGAGCCTGAGAGATGGCCACCACATCCAAGGAAGACAGCAGGCGCGCAAATTACCCAATCCTGACTCGGGGAGGTAGTGACAATAAATAACGATGCTGAACAATCTAAACCCCTTAACGAAGAACAATTGGAGGGCAAGTCTGGTGCCAGCAGCCGCGGTAATTCCAGCTCCAATAGCGTATATTAAAGTTGTTGCAGTTAAAAAGCTCGTAGTTGGATTTCGGGGTGGCCTGACTGGTCCGCCGCGAGGTGAGCACTGGTCAGCCGCCCTTCCTCTCGAATGACCTGACTGCTCTTAACTGCTGTGGTCGGGGAGTTCGGGTTGTTTTCTTTGAAAAAATTAGAGTGTTCAAGGCAGGCTTTCGCCTGAATGCATTAGCATGGAATAATGGAAGAGGACCTCGGTCCTATTTTGTTGGTTTCTGGGGCCGAAGTAATGATTAAGAGGAACAGTTGGGGGCATTCGTATTTAATTGTCAGAGGTGAAATTCTCGGATTTATGAAAGACGAATAACTGCGAAAGCATTTGCCAAGGATGTTTTCATTAATCAAGAACGAAAGTTAGGGGTTCGAAGACGATCAGATACCGTCGTAGTCCTAACCATAAACTATGCTGACTAGGGGTCGGTGGATGTTAGTGTTTGACTCCATCAGCACCTTATGAGAAATCTAAGTATTTGGGTTCCGTGGGAAGTATGGTCGCAAGGCTGAAACTTAAAGGAATTGGACGGAAGGGCACCACTAGGAGTGGAGCCTGCGACTTAATTTGATTCAACACGGGAAACTCACCAGGTCCAGGCATGGTAAGGATTGACAGATTGAGAGCTCTTTCTTTATTCTATGGGTGGTGGTGCATGGCCGTTCGTTGGTGGAGTGATTTGTCTGGTTAATTCCGTTAACGAACGAGACCTTAACCTGCTAACTAGTCCTTCCATTCCCGAATGGTAGCTGACTTCTTAGAGGAACAACTGGCTCTGAAGCCAGTGGAAGTTTGAGGGAATAACAGGTCTGTGCCCGATGTTCTGGGACGCACTTGCGCTACACTGACAAAGTCAGCGAGCATGTCCTACGCCGATAGGTGGGAGGAATCGTGTGAAACTTTGTCGTGCTGGCGATTGATTTTTGAAATTCTTGATCATCAACGAGGAATTCCTAGTAAGCACAAGTCAGCAGCTTGCGTTGATTACGACCCTGCCCTTTGCACCCACCGCCCGTCGCTACTACTGATTGAATGGTTTAGTGAGGTCTCTGGATCGCTGGCGCTGTGAGCACCGATGCTCGCAATCACATGGAGAGAAACTGGCCAAACTATGCTATTTAGAGGAAGTAAAAGTTGTGCCGGGATGAAGCTGCAATATCTTCTTGTGGTCCCCGGTGAGTCCCATGCCCTGTAGCGCCATGGAGCCAAAAGTGCAGCGTCTTCTTCCTCGGGAGGCGGAGGCGAGTCCTAGGAGCCTGGGCTGACAGGTCCAGGGGAGTGGGATGGAGGACGCAGTTAACGCCAACCCTGAGATAATCTCCACACCCTGCATTAGTAAAGGCAGTGCGGAGTGTGACAAAAGAGTACGGAAAGTGATAATAGAGTTGGGCTGTGGCGATTAGGAAGATAAGCCGGGCACACGATGACCAAATCCGCCCAAAGAGCGAAGAAGTAGAGTGAGGCCCCAAAAAGTAGGGGGGCAGAGGGAAGGTTCTAGAGCGAGATGGCCCGAAGGGTTGGTAATCTGTGAGAGCAGAGAAAGTCCGTAAGAAACGGCTGGGAGTAAGCAGGCTAAAGATATAATTATACAATGCGACAGAGAAAAGAGGGCACAACCCCACCTGACCTATCAACACCCAAACCACGAAATGAACCATGAGTGACCTGGCCGAACCTAAGAACCCACAAGAAACAGGGTGCCACCAACCCTGGAAGGAGCCCAATCAACATTCCAAGAGAGTGGGGGAGGGGAGGGGGCACGCTGGCAGGCTAACCCAAAAGGGTATAAAACAGCCCAATCAACATTCCAAGAGAGTTGGGGGGGGGGGGGGGGGGGGGGGGGGGCAGGCTAACCTAAAAGGGTATAAAACAGCAGCCAAATCCACCATTGCTCCCAGCACCAACAGTGAAGTAGCCCCACAAATCAGCCTAGACCTCCAAAGATAAGACCACTGCACCCTGAGTGAGAAGTTCCACATGAGAAACCACCGACCGACCCTTCATCTCACGAAAACAAGCCACACCCTGGCGAGCTGAGAGCAAGAAGGGCGGAGATGGACCCCGTTGTCAAAGGACCGAAATGTCTCGTGTGGACCCCATCACGAGTAAGGCCCTCCTGAAAATCGCAGGAAAATGTGAACCACAAAAACGTGGCCACTACAAGAGGCTGGAAAAATTGTGGTCCTTACAGCACCCCAATTCGCCAACCATGTTATTATTGACCATGCTTATTACTAGAGTAAATGCAAAAGTTACTCAGTGTAACACCAGGACTAACCATGTTGTTATTGACCATGCTTATTACTAGAGTAAATGCAAAAGTTACTCAGTGTAACACCAGGACTAACCATGTTATTATTGACCATGCTTATTACTAGAGTAAATGCAAAAGTTACTCGGTGTAATACCAGGACTAACCATGTTATTATTGATCATGCTTATTACTAAAGTAGATGCACGTGCTGTAGATACTTGCATGATAAGGATGGTTTTGTTGAAGGTATGCAACTTGTGAGGAAACGAGCTGATGCACACATTATAATTATATAGTGACCTGAAGATTTCCCCCTAAAGTTCTGAGGAAACCACTGATCACTTCATGGAGTGCATCTCGCTGATGCCACTCATATTGCATGTGCACCAGCGTGTTTATGACAGTGGAATCCTTTACCAATCACCATGTATTTGGAACCGGATTAGTGCTTAATCAAGACGCGTGTTAGTATTTTCAATGTACTGGACAGTTTGGAGTCTTTTACTATCAGATAGACACTCTGTACACAAGTTATGTGTGGGAGGAAAACAAGATAGATACATAGATAGGTAGATAGATTCACAGATAAGTAGACACATAGGTAGATACATAATACATAGACACATAGATAGGTAGACACACAGATAAGTAGACACATTGGTGGATACATATTACATAGATAAATATAGGTAGATATACATAACACATAGATAGATATACATAACACATAGATAAGATATACATAATACATAGATAGATATAATAATACATAGATAGATACATAATACATAGATAGATATACATAATACATAGATAGATATACATAACACAGATAGATATACATAACACATAGATAGATATACATAATACATAGATAGATATACATAACACAGATAGATATACATAACACATAGATAGATATACATAATACATAGATAGATATAATAATACATAGATAGATACATAATACATGTAGATAGATATACATAACACATAGATAGATATACATAACACATAGATAGATATACATAATACATAGATAGATATAATAATACATAGATAGATACATAATACATAGATAGATATACATAATACATAGATAGATACATAACACATAGATAGATATACATAATACATAGATAGATACATAACACATAGATAGATATACATAATACATAGATAGATACATAACACATAGATAGATACATAACACATACATGTAGATAGATATACCTAATACATAGATAGATATAGATAGATACATAATACATAGATAGATACATAATACACAGATAGATATACATAATACATAGATACATAATACACAGATAGATATACAAGATATACATAATACATGTACATAGATAGATACATAACACATAGATAGATACGTAATAGATAATACATAAATAGATATACTAGACAAGGTGATAGATAGATACATAGACAAGTAGATGCATAACACAGATAAGTAGATACAAGATCTTGATGATGAAAACTCATGGTTTGAACAGTTGTGTGTTTTTTTAACTCCATGCTTACTACCTTCGCAAAGGATCCAAGGCACTCGTGAAGTGTTTTGGGGGTTAAAATTGGCCAAACTGCCATTTTGAATGCTGATAAGCTGCGAAAGTGAGTTTTAGCTGAGGTATAAGCTTTGTTGCTTTGACTGCCATTTTGAAATAGGGTTTAAATAGTGAGTGCTTCCACACTCTCCATGTATATATATATATATATATATATATATACATAGAGTGGAGGTCAAAACTAATTTTATGTTTCTATTGCGTTGGATTCCTGTATCCAAGGTTAACGAAGTTTAAAACAAACCTAACAGATTAAAAATTAAAAAAAGTTATTTTCTGTGTGTGTTGGTAGGGGGGGGGCTTCATGGCTATGTCCTGTCCAGAGCCGCAGCATTCGAATTCTAGCAATTAAGCTTTGTGGATTCCAAGATCTAATCCAGTTGAGTGAGCAGTGAGCTGCGGCCATATAGAGAGCTATTGCATTGAGCGTCAGTCAACTGTAGCGACGTCTGAATACTGTGTTCGAGTGACGGCCAGCTATGTGATGTCAAGAGATACTGCACTCAAGTGGCCGGTGAACTGAGGCAATAATGAAGCCCTTCCCATCAAGAGGAGTGTTTCCAGGAGCTAGTCCAATCAAGGGCACAGTTAGTGGATGTGATAAATGAAGTTACTTCAGCTGTACTGACGTCAAGAGCGACTCTGATCGATCTTTTGGTAGCTGTTTCGATGTCTACAGCTGCTCCTATCGATCCTCAGATGCTGTGATGCCGAGGGATGCTCCACCAATTCTCAGAGGACTGCAGTCAAACATCATTTACAACAAAAAACTCCCCCTATTTTCTGTGTTTGTTATTTTTGGAAACGGTGAGCATTGAGCGGCTGTTCTAAATAATGGAAACATATAGCTTGTACTGTGTACATATACACTATATATATGCATACAGACAGTATATATATACACACAGACAGAATATGTATATATATATACACAGAGACAATATATATATATACACAGACAATATATATATATATACACACAGACAATATATATATACACAGACAGAATATATATATATGTACACAGAGACAGTAGATATATATATACACAGAGACAGTATATATATATACACACAGACAATATATATATACACACGACAATATATATATATATACAATACACACAGACAGAATATGTATATATATATATACACAGAGACAATATATATATATACACAGACAATATATATATATACACACAGACAATATATATATACACAGACAGAATATATATATATGTACACAGAGACAGTAGATATATATATACACAGAGACAGTATATATATACACACAGACAATATATATATACACACGACAATATATATATATACACAGACAGAATATATATAATTATATAGACAGACAGTAGATATATATATACACAGAGACAGTATATATATACACACAGACAGAATATATATATATATATATATATACACAGAGACAATATATATATATACACAGACAATATATATATATATATACACACAGACAATATATATATATACACAGACAGAATATATATATATATGTACACAGAGACAGTAGATATATATATACACAGAGACAGTATATATATATACACACAGACAATATATATATACACACGACAATATATATATATATACACAGACAGAATATATATATATAGACAGACAGTAGATATATATATACACAGAGACAGTATATATATACACACAGACAGAATATATATATATATATATATACACAGAGACAATATATATATATACACAGACAATATATATATATATATACACACAGACAATATATATATATACACAGACAGAATATATATATATATGTACACAGAGACAGTAGATATATATATACACAGAGACAGTATATATATACACACAGACAATATATATATATACACAGACAGAATATATATATATAGACAGACAGTAGATATATATATACACAGAGACAGTATATATATACACACAGACAGAATATATATACAGAGACTATATATATACACACAGACAATATATATATACACACGACAATATATATATATACACAGACAGAATATATATATATAGACAGACAGTAGATATATATATACACAGAGACAGTATATATATATACACACAGACAGAATATATATACAGAGACTATATATATACACACACAGAATATATATACACACAGACAGAATATATATATATACGCACAGACAGTGTAAATATATACACAGACAGTATATATATACACACAGACAGAATATATATATATATATACGCACAGTGTAAATATATACACACAGACAGTGTATATATATGTTTACACAGACAATATACACATAGACAATGTACTGTGTGTATAATTAATATACCATATTTCCTCAATTAGAATGCACCCTCAATTAGCCTGTACACCACATTAATTAAGTATGCACATTAATTAACTATGAAGCTCCAGAGAAAGGACTCCACCTGAATTGGAAGTAGATTTTGGCAATCTCTCACCAAGGAAGTGATAATCAAATTCTTCAAAAGGTGCGGCATTTCAGTCGAGACGGATGGGCCACATGATGAGAGCCTTCACTGTTTAAAAGCCCGGGCAAGTAGCAGAAAGTGCTGCAGGGCTTGGCCAGCGTAACGCACGTTACGTGTCACACACTTTATATGCACATTGCTTGGACATATGTCAACATATGAGCCTGGGTAAAGGTTTATAATCAAGAAGGAACATAGCTTTAGTTATCCATCAAATTTCATGGAGAAATATTAAATATTTTGGGAGCTAGGGGGTAAATAGTGCTCGTTATGCATGTTATGAAATCCTGACGCCAATTTCTCCTGATACAATATTCTATTAAAACTGATCATGGAAATTTCCCAATTTTTACTGTTTGATATGATTATATGTTGACTATCATTAACCAAAATTTCATGGTTCTATCAATACCCATGTCCCCACTGCGTAGCCATCATAAGAAAGTGTACCGTAACGCATGTTACATAACACACGTTACGCACACAATTGGGATTACTGAGAAGCTTGCATGTAGCAGAGAAATTGTCTAAACATTTTATTTGCAGAAGTAATTATTCACATTACATTCATCAGTTTGTAAACACTTTATCTACATAACATCTAAATAAATCGAATGGGGTGGGGGGCTGATTTGGGCAGTCAATTGATTTGTTTCCATCCAACCAACCCTTGGGTCATAATATTTTCATCACTGTCACTCAGTACAAATAATCTGCTGGAATTACTTATGGGGGCTGGGAGATTCACACGGGCTATGATATCCTCCCGAGAGATGGGAAGGCAATCTGGCTTCCGTGGCCAGTTCCATCACTTGAAACCAGTCAGCTTCATAAAAGACAGCAGAACGTGACTATCTGTGGCACTCAGAACTTCTCCGATATATGATTTCCTGTCGTACACTGCAGCAAGAAATTCCCCAGTTTTGAAGTTTGCTATCACAAAATTCTCTGAACCTACTTCCACCTCATCATCCTTATCCTGCTCATCCTCATCGTTCTCCTCCTCTACCGCAAAATCCTTAGTGAGTCGGGAGAGTGTCACCTCACCGTTGGTGTTTTTGATGCAATGCATCTCACGAATGCCATTCACAGCCGGTATTGCTGCCCAAAATGCATCATCCAATACCATCTGGCTGTTACGCAGTTTGATCTCATCCTCAGCAATGTTAATCACACTTACTGAGGGCATTGACGCTGCAGCTGCAGCAAACGTTGCATTGGAAACAGCTGGTGAAGTCCTGAAATTAATCAATTGGTAGAGCAATCAATTCCCTACTAGATGACTATCAACTAAGCACAAAATTCTCAATAACAAATTTGATAGTACCTGTTCATTTTGACGACCAAAACTCAGTGTAGGAAATCTTGAAGTTGAAATCTTGGTAAAGGTAAAAGAAGTCAGATAATGCACGTGTGCAGTCAACTGGCCAGCTGATTGGCTGATGCTTAGTTCAAAGAGCCTTTGAAGCTTAGGAGACAAAGGAGACTGTGAATCCTTTGATGGCAGCATGCGACTTCTCTGTAGTATCAATGTAACGCATGTTACAAAATGTCAATGTAACGCATGTTACGCACTTTGAAGTGGGATTATCTGATAACCACTCATTGGATTTCCACCATTTTTTGCATGAAACTTCCTTCTAAGTAAAGGGAAGAGATTATGCAATTATTTGTGGCTAGGTCAAATATTTTGGAGATGGTGAGAACTTTTTGATGTTTTGCCTAACGCACTTTACAGGACAAACTGATTTTTTAAAATCAACACAGGGCTCACTACAGGGGGTCTGGGGGTAAATTTTGGGGGAGGTTCATGAAACTAAGCTATCATGATATGTACCATAACTGTATTCATACAGAAATTTGACTATATTGCAAAGTTGCACTTTTTTCCCAAAAACGCTATTGAAAATTTGGTCATATTTGAAGCAATGGTGTGAGGACGTGGATAATAATATTGACATAATTTTTACTTTTTCTGAAGCCCCAAGGAGTCTACTTTCCCAAGCATTAACTTTTTTGGCCTTATTATTTGATTTGTTTCGAGCCTCACATGTCAGGATTTCGTGGCCATGACCTGCAGCAAACGTCGCCAGGGAGACGGTCAAACTCCGTTGGAAAGACGTGGGAGAGATTGACAACGATGATCCCTCGACAAGCGATGGAGCGGACTGTGAAGAAGATTAAACTAGAATAGAGTAGAGACCGGACACTGCTTTTATTAATAACTGTCACCTATCCAAGCTCAGGTGATCTCTTGCCACCATTGTGTGTGTGCATGTCAAATAATAATAAATGCCCTCAAATAGTGCGCGCAGCTAGGCAGCTCATGAATGTGTGCATTCTAATAGAGAAAATAGAGTATGTGTATTTATTAACATAGAGGCAGCACCAACAAATAGATAAAGAAGCGAATTATGAAGCAAGGATTAGAAAGCACGCGCTCTGTGTCCATTGGCACGTCACCATCCAACTAAGAAGCAACAACAGGTGGGTGGGTGTGGCTACATACAGTGAGAGCTTGCGTCATTAAAGTAGCACAGTGATTCTAAGTGATGCACACCCAGCAATGGAGATGCAAATTAGATCTCCCAATTAGAGCTACGGCTCGCAGCGACGGTTAGCTGGCTGTTTTGATGACCAGCCGGTTGTGCCTATGATTTAGCTAATTAATGCTGTTCTTGATCCTCAGGTCCTGTAGAACTTCAAAATCATTGCCTTCAGCTCCATTGAAATCTGCAAATGGATCGCCCTCATCTCTCTCATTGGCTTTGCATACGACTTTGACAATATCTATATACTGGGTGCTTGCTACATGCACCCACCCTTACTGTAAAGAACATAGTGGGTGCTTGCTACATGCACCCACCCTTACTAAGAACATAGTGGGTGCTTGCTACATGCACCCACCCTTACTGTAAAGAACATAGTGGGTGCTTGCTACATGCACCCACCCTTACTAAGAACATAGTGGGTGCTGATTACGTACTCTATATAGAGCGACACAAACTGCCAATATTCTGCTAAAAATTACTTTTCTCGTGAGAGCTATGTCACTGGACTCTGTAAGGACTTCTTGCTCACTTCAAAATTAACGTTTCTTCTAAGGACCTGGCAAACAAAATTGCATGGGCCTCAATACTTCTCATAATATCAACTTCCAATTCTATTTCACTATACTTCGGCAGTTACTCATCACAAGCCCCATCAGGTGAACTAAAGAGGTTGGCCAGATTAAGACAAGATGTGATGGTAACCTTGTACTTGTTCATAGAAGCGAGTGTGGGTAATTAGGGCAGCGTGTTTGTCCGGGCGCTATTGGTACGATGATCGTGTTTCACTCAGTGACTGGAAAGACTTTTAATATTGCATTTTACTTTCCCGTTACAAAAACCTATCTCTTGCAATCCAGCCATCCGGCTCTGGGTAACTCTGCCTTCATCAAATGTTACGTACAGCTCACGGTACACATTGAGCAACACGCAAACTGAACTGGTCACGTTCGCACTCGTTTCTGTCTTGTCTGTAGGGACCTGAAGCCAGAGAACTGCATGTTGGCAGAGAGGGGTCACATTGTTCTCACGGACTTTGGCTGTGCCAAGATGCTGCAAGTCGCACAGAAGACGAGCACTATTGCAGGGACCCCCCAGTACATAGCCCCCGAGGTGCTGAGGGGAGAACCCTATAGCTTCTCTGCTGATTGGTGGAGCAGCGGCATTCTCTTGTACGAGATGCTGACCGGGAGAGTAAGGGTTTAATTTCTGCGTATTTTTTTTGTGTTAGTAGTTGAATTGTAATTATTATTTCGTAGCTTCCTTTCTTCTCGGCAGACCGTGTGGAACTGTATCGACTGGTGCTCCAGGGGAACTTTACCATCCCAAGGTTTATCTCCCCGAGAGCCAAGGCCTTGTTGTACAGGGTGAGCAACAACAACAACGACAAACAACAACAAAAAGCCAGTAATGTCAACAATGTTGCTTTGTTATTGTAGCTGATCAACAAGGATCAAGATGAGCGTATCGGGTGTCTGTGTGGCTTGTGCCAGCATCACTCTGCTTCAGACATCAAGCAACACAGCTTCTTCTCCCAGGTTGGATTAGGGAAGGAAGTGGTGGGGGCAATACTGAAAGGGGGGTGATCAATGGACAGAGTTAGTTCTAATAGGACAGAGCGAGTGTGTGTGTTCTGTCCTGTTTCCTTGATGGTAGTTTAAGGAGGGCAATTTGATTACAGGCTGGGAAACACGCACGTCTCTTTTTGTTGGGTACAGCGTGGTCATTGGAAGTGTTGTATACCTGTATATTCTCCTCCCCCTCCCCTCCCCTCCTCCTCCCCCTCCTCCTCCCCCACCCTCCTCCTCCTCCCCCCCCCTCCTCCTCCCCCCACCTCCTCCTCCCCCCCCTCCTCCTCCCCCCACCTCCTCCTCCTCCCCCTCCCCCTCCTCCCCCTCCTCCTCCCCCCTCTCCTCCTCCCTCTCCCTCCTCCTCCCCCTCCTCCTCCCCCTCCTCCTCCCCCTCCTCCTCCTCCTCCCCCTCCCCCCTCCTCCTCCTCTCCTCCCCATCCTCCCCCTCCTCCTCCTCCTCCCCATCCTGCTCCCCCTCCTCCCCCTCACCTCCTCCTCCTCCTCTCCTCCCCATCCTCCTCCCCCTCCTCCTCCCCTTCCCCCTCCTCCTCCTCTCCTCCCCATCCTCCTCCCCCTCCTCCTCCTCCCCCTCCTCCTCCCCCTCCTCCTCCCCCTCCTCCTCCCCCTCCTCCTCCCCATCCTCCCCCTCCCCCTCCTCCTCTCCTCCCCATCCTCCTCCCCCTCCTCCTCCTCCCCCTCCTCCCCATCCTCTTCCCCCTCCTCCTCCCCCTCCCCCTCCTCCTCCTCTCCTCCCCATCCTCCTCCCCCTACTCCTCCCCCTCCTCCTCCTCCCTCTCCTCCTCCCCCTCCTCCTCCTCCTCCTCCCCCTCTTCCCCCTCCTCCTCTTCCTCTCCTCCCCCTCCCTCTTCTTCCCCTTCCTATACACTCAAACTCTCCTTAACCGGGCAGCTTGGGACTAAGCATTGCCTGGGGAACACCTCACATTTTTCCCAATCATGATGATTTGCATGCCTACATGTACAGTACGTATACATACTGCACATGTGCACTGACTGAAAACAACGAGAACATCAGTTCTTTAAAAAAAGAAACGATGAAGGTTTCCTCAGTGATTTCTGTCTCATCCCAACATGACGTCATTTTTTTTTAATAAGAAGAAGATTTCGTTTCACAGCATTGAGATTTCTAGAGCATTGGAAACTTCACTGGGTGTGACTGAACGATGGTCTTCCACGGCCTCCTCCCCATCTCATCACTGCTGTAGGTAGCCTTTTGCATTGGCCTAGTCTCAGACATCTCCAGGTATATACAAGCCATAAACAAGAAACCAGCTAGAATATGAGCGAGAATTTCTCTCTGTCGACAAGAAACTTACTACTTACTTAAAAATGGAGTCACACTTCTGCGGGCTTGAGGCCATACGATGCACATGATGCAATTGTGCAATGCATTATTTATTTGTTTATTATTTATGTACATTTTTATTTATTAAAAAAAATTTTTAATTTTTTATATATATTTATTTTATTTTTATTATTTTATTTATTAATTATTATTATTACATCCGGTGCTAGGTGCGTGTAGCTGGGCGCGTGTACTGGCACGTGGTGGATAGCTAGCTACCGGTATATAACAGGCTCATGCGAGCCTTAGCGTCTCATTATTCCTGATGAAGACTAGAGCATCTAGTCGAAATGTCGAGTGAATACAATTTTGAAGTTGATTATTGAGAAGGTGATATTGAGAAGGTGATTTTAAGGGCAGATGGACATGCCCGGATATGGGGCGTCCAGATGAGGGGAGTTTGAGAGTACTCCTCTCTCTCTCTCTCTCTTCCTTCACCTTCACCTTGCTCAGCTCCTTCCACTCCCTCCCTCTTCTCTGCCCTGCCCTCTATTTCTTCCCCGCCCTCCTACTCCTCCCCCTCTCTACTCCTCCCTATTGCAATTAACTATACTCCTCCCTATACTCCTCCTACTCTCTGAACTCCTCCCTATACTCCTCCTACTCGCTGAACTCCTCCCTCTACTCCTCCAACTCTCTGAACTCCTCCCTCTACTCCTCCTACTCTCTGAACTCCTCCCTCTACTCCTCCTACTCTCTGAACTCCTCCCTCTACTCCTCCTACTCTCTGAACTCCGCCCTCTACTCCTCCTACTCTCTGAACTCCTCCCTCTACTCCTCCTACTCTCTGAACTCCTCCCTCTACTCCTCCTACTCTCTGAACTCCGCCATCTACTCATCCTACTCTCTAAACTCCTCCCTCTACTCCTCCTACTCTCTGAACTCCTCCTCTACTCCTCCTACTCTCTGAACTCCTCCCTCTACTCCTACTCTCTGAACTCCTCCCTCTACTCCTCCTACTCTCTGAACTCCTCCCTCTACTCCTCCTACTCTCTGAACTCCTCCTCTACTCCTCCTACTCTCTGAACTCCTCCCTCTACTCCTCCTACTCTCTGAACTCCTCCCTCTACTCCTCCTACTCTCTATGCTCTTCCTCCCTCTACTCCATCCCTCCCTATATCCTACCCCTCTCTCTGTTCCTCCTCCTCATGGATGCTGCTGGCTATAATGTTGCAATACTAAGTCATTTGACTGTTGTTGTTATTATTGTCTGTTGCCAAGACTACGATGGAAGAGGCAGAGGAGCAGAAATACATAGTGGATGAGGCAGAGCGACAGTGGAAGAGTAGCCACATCAGACGCTCCAGGACCGGCTCATTGTTGGACAAGGCCGGGATCTTCATCAGATCAGTCTCCATTTCCGGTACGATGCGAAGTCGTGGGTTACAGAGAGAATAAAAATACTGCAGGGCCGAGTGCTTTCGAGGTTTTAATATTTGCCGATGGTGACCGACAGAAGATTCTCACGAGGGAAATATTCGTGGAAATATTCGTGGATTGTATGCATATATGAAGACCACACCTGCCCTGCTGCTCTTTGTCGTGGCTGTTTGCAGATTGGATTCTAACTGTGAAAAAAAACACATGTGATATTAGACCCTCGAAAATACTCCTTGGAGCAGTATTTATTGTGTGCGAGTTCAAGAGAGAGCCTGCAGTGTGAACTTATTGAACTGTGACCTTCGGTAGTTCTACAATTATTAATCAGAATAATGCAAGCATAACAACACATAAGAAATGCACTGTGAAATTAAAACTGGTATTCCCCATGCAGGCTCCATCTTGCCAACATGTCATGATAACTGGCCTGTCCCATGCATGCTCCATCTTGCACAACAGGTCATGATAACTGGCCTGTCCCATGCATGCTCCATCTTGCACAACAGGTCATGATAACTGGCCTGTCCCATGCATGCTCCATCTTCCACAACAGGTCATGATAACTGGCCTGTCCCATGCATGCTCCATTTGCACAACAGGTCATGATAACTGGCCTGTCCCATGCATGCTCCATCTTGCACAACAGGTCATGATACAGTAGGATGTCAGTTATCCGGACAGGTTGGGACCGGAAGGTGTCCAGCTAACTGAAATTTCTGGATAACTGAAGTCACTAGTTGTACACAAATGTGTACACGAATATAATGTTAAAAGAGTGAATGTACACATGTATAATGTGCATTAGTCATGTTTACAGTGCATGTAATCACTGATTTTTGATTGGAGTGCCTGAAGCAAACAAGAAAGGACAAGCTGGTTAACATACTGTAGCCTAGTGTAGCTGTTAGCTAGCCACCAATTTGGCTAGCTGGACCTCACCTTTGCATCTCTGCTGCAAAAACCAAAGATAAACTGTCCTGTCCAACTCATGTAAGTCAGCCCTTCTAGCCATCTTCCTTTTTTTGATGCAATCACCATCTTCAGTCTCTCTCATAAAAGCTTGTAGCTTGGCTTTGTTCTTGACTAAATCATAAACTGTAGATTTTCCTATGTTAAATTCTGCAGCTACACTAGAAAAGCTTCTCCCATTCTTAATTTAGTCACATATTTTTAGCTTATCTTCAATGTTCAAAACAACTCTCTTTCTTTTCTTCCCAGCATCTATAGCTTACCTAGCAAGAAATGAGCAGCTGCATCTCAGCACATGCAGATCATGTGTTGATTAGTACCCTAATGTGATGATTGTTGCTTGGGACCAAAGTACATGTACACTGTACTGTACATGTACAGTGTATGTACATGTACACCTGTTCTGGTTAACTGAAGTTTCCGGATAACTGGAGTCCGGATAACTGACATCCTACTGTAACTGGCCTGTCCCATGCATGCTCCATCTTGCACAACAGGTCATGATAACTGGTCTGTTCCATGCATGCTCCATCTTGCACAACAGGTCATGATAACTGGCCTGTCCCATGCATGCTCCATCTTGCACAACAGGTCATGATAACTGGTCTGTTCCATGCGTGCACAACAGGTCATGATAACTGGCCTGTTCCATGCATCTTGCACAACAGGTCATGATAACTGGCCTGTTCCATGCATGCTCCATCTTACACAACAGGTCATGATAACTGGCCTGTTCCATGCATGCTCCATCTTACACAACAGGTCATGATAACTGGCCTGTTCCATGCATGCTCCATCTTACACAACAGATCATGATAACTGGCCTGTCCCATGCATGCTCCATCTTGCACAACAGGTCATGATAACTGGCCTGTTCCATCCATGCTCCATCTTGCACAACAGGTCATGATAACTGGTCTGTCCCATGCATGCTCCATCTTGCACAACAGGTCATGATAACTGGCCTGTTCCATGCATGCTCCATCTTGCACAACAGGTCATGATAACTGTCCTGTCCCATGCATGCTCCATCTTGCACAACAGGTCATGATAACTGGCCTGTCCCATGCATGCTTCATCTTACACAACAGGTCATGATAACTGGCCTGTCCCATGCATGTTCCATCTTGCACAACAGGTCATGATAACTGGTCTGTCCCATGCATGGTCCATCTTGCACAACAGGTCATGATAACTGGCCTGTTCCATGCATGCTCCATCTTGCACAACAGGTCATGATAACTGTCCTGTCCCATGCATGCTCCATCTTGCACAACAGGTCATGATAACTGGCCTGTCCCATGCATGCTCCATCTTGCACAACAGGTCATGATAACTGTCCTGTCCCATGCATGCTCCATCTTGCACAACAGGTCATGATAACTGGCCTGTCCCATGCATGCTCCATCTTGCACAACAGGTCATGATAACTGGCCTGTCCCATGCATGCTCCATCTTGCACAACAGGTCATCATAACTGGCATGCCCCATGCGTGCTCCATCTTGCACAACAGGTCATGATAACTGGCATGCTCCATGCATGCTCCATCTTGCACAATAGGTCATGATAACTGGCCTTCCCATGCTCGCTCTATGGGCATGGTTTTTTGAGGCTCTGAATAGGCATGGTTACATACACAAACACAGATGCCCAACTTGCATTATGCTTTATGCAAGATCCCATGATTGTGTGTGACATTAGCTTACTTGGTATACCTTACTCTGCCTGGTAGACATTGTAACCTGCAATAGATTATTTTACTGAATTTGGATTATCTTCATTATAATTAATTATGGAAGATGTGTTGGGTATTATGATGAATAACCTTCAGTGTCTTTGTGAGTTAAAAATGGAAAGAGAAGCCCGCCGTGGTGGGGAGGAGGGGATGATTCTGGCCGTGTGTGTGACACTGCACGATCTCTGTCTTTTTGCAGCTAGTAAGAAGGTGCCGGGTGTGATAGTGCTTTACAAGGGAGAACCTTGCGAGTGGAAGTGGGAGGCGCTGGAGTGCATGGACGTAGCACCGCCCTTCAAACCAACACTAGTAAGACCAGATATATTATTATACTTAAATAATTTTTTGACAAAAAAAAGGAAACTTACATATGTAGACCACAAACTTTCCCCCACCACACCTTTTTTCTCCCCAAAAGAACAGTTGTGTTACAAAAAAAAACGGAACTAAGGAATTTATGAATGTGGACTATATATATACCAACATTTGCATGTATATGACCCATACATCAAATAATTATAATATTGTTTAAAAGTAAAGGGTCTTCCTCCAAATATTTGTGTTCTGCATTTGGGTTTTCCTTTTTTTTTGTCAAGATTTTTTTTTGTCAAGATTTTGTAATCGAAACATTTTTGTTTGCATTATTATTATTATTGTCATTGTTGTTGTTGTTGTTGTTGTTATTATTATTATTTATTGTTATTATTATTATTATTATTATTATTATTATTATTATTATTATTATTATTATTATCATCATCATTATTATTATAACAAGAAATGTTGTAGTGGTGGTGCTTCTTTCAAACACTAGTTGCTCAGAATAACTCCAGAACTAACCAGCCATAGCTCTTTACCACGTGCATGTTCACACAAGCGGTTGACTGAAGGTTCTCTATGGTGGCACAACATGCTACTGCTAATATACTCCAAACAACTGTAAGCCACTCAGTTAACCGTTTGATTTCTTTGGTGCGAAGATGTGGAACTGCTGAATGAGCCCAGTTAGGCTGAGGTATTGCGAAGGAGTGTGATTATTGTTGGTAATTCTGACCCTGTTTTTCTGTATACGGAGATTTAATTTTTTAATAGCATTTTCTTGGACTGCTAGGTTACTATCTTAGTGAAGCATTCAAGACACACATGGCACACTGGAAGTGTTTGTAGAGCTAAAATCAGCCGAATCCACCATGATCAGTTGTAGAAGAAATGAATAGTTGCACATTAAACTTCCATGTCATCTACTAATGCTTGGCCTCTGCCTCCAGACTTTCTTAGCTCTTGAATGCAAGAGCTAATTCAAGTCCAATCTGTAGGGCATTTCTTGTTCCTGATATGTACCAACGGCTCACGAGGAGGAGGGGGTTAATAACAATCATAAAAATGGTATTTGCGTTTTCATGAAACGGTTAGAGCACTGGCACTGGTATATAGTAGTACTTGCTCCCTTTTTGCTTAATGGTGTCCTGTATTTGCATGTGAGTGTGTGTGAAATATTTCAAGTGTCTTGCTGACAGAACAACACAAGAGTCAAGCTTGTGTGACAGCTGCCACTCTGTATGATGACACACCTTCTTATCACACTCTACCCAACGACCTCTTATACTAGACTGGCCCCACTGACCTCCGTCACTTTGACCCCATCCTCACCTGCATCCCTCCCACACTCTCGGACCTGGTGACGACAGAACGATCATTGCACGTGGAGGATTTCAACTATGTCTGTCCTGAAGACAGCCTCTCACGGAAAACCACCAAGAAGCAACGGGAACAATCGGAAAGGTCTAAAAAAATCGTCACTGCAACATCAGAAGAGGCATCGAAACTTAATAATTCTACAGATGAGGAGAAGGTGAAGCGATCTCCAGTTGTCATTTCATCAAGATTATCGTTAGAGGAAGAAGAAGAGGGAGGGCGTGCTGAGGGAGGACTAGAGGCCAGCTCAAAGCCTCCATTGGTTTCGAAGAAGATTGTGGTGTCTGTTGATGTGAATCCAGATTTGGGATGAATGTGTGGACTGGCTGTAATTGTGTCGATTGATGGTATATAGATAATATATTTTAACTCTTTTTATTATTGTGTGTACAGGTCATTGTTTTATAATATAATAAATTACAAGCATTTTTTTAAAATAGTATAGAATTGTGAACAACAATGCTAGTATATATATATACAAGCCTGGATAGACCCCAGAACTGAGATAGCTGCACAACTACTAAAAGCTGTCTTTGTTAGACAGATAATCATTGTCTACTATTGATGTATCTTTAAAGCTGGTATTATATATTATTTATTAGTCGGATTCTTAATTTTAGTAAATGGCTCATTTTCACAACTGCAATAGAAAAGATCCACACCCACAATAATCATTAATGGAAACCTTGAAATGCCTCTCGCAGAAGGAAAACCCTCCAAACAATGTTTTGCATGTCATAAGTAAAACGACATCATTATAGCTTATAGACTTGGTGCAAAGGTCAAGTGCAAGTATATAGTGGGCCATTAAAACTGTTCTTAACTACCACGTTATCTCAAAAATTAATAAAGGTATATAAATAAAGGTATTAACAATAGGTAAACATGACTTAAAAATTTCTGGGCATTTTGGTTGGCCTATTATAACAAAATCAACTATACTACTGCTGCATACTACTACTATATATTATATGACAATAAATCAGGATTCCCAATTATTATTTTCAGGCGTGTGCTCATCTCAAGGTCATAATAAAATATATTAATTAGCTGTTTCCCTTGTGCTCTTACTTGATTCCATTTCTTCAGGTAAGAGTGAATTAGCTTGCCTGCCAAATCTAATGAGTCCTAAAATAGCATCTCCAGTGATAGTATTCCAGGATGTTTTATATTGCCTATTCCAGGATGTTTTATATTCGGAGTGTTTCCTATTCCAGGATGTTTTATATTGGGAGTGTTTCCTATTCCAGGATGTTTTATATTGGGAGTGTTTCCTATTCCAGGATGTTTTATATTGGGATCGTTTCCTATTCCAGGATGTTTTATATTGGGAGTGTTTCCTATTCCAGGATGTTTTATATTGGGAGTGTTTCCTATTCCAGGATGTTTTATATTCACTAGGGAGGAGTTGAATGAGAGAAATTGTAGATACAGGGACATACACTGATACAGGGACATACACTGATACAGGGACGTACACTGATACAGGGACGTACACTGATACAGGGACATACACTGATACAGGGACGTACACTGATACAGGGACATCACTGATACAGGGACATACACTGATACAGGGACATACACTGATACAGGGACATACACTGATACAGGGACATACACTGATACAGGGACATACACTGATACAGGGACATACACTGATACAGGGACATACACTGATACAGGGACGTACACTGATACAGGAACATACACTGATACAGGGACATACACTGATTCAGGAACATACACTGATACAGGGACGTACACTGATACAGGGACGTACACTGATACAGGGACATACACTGATACAGGGACGTACACTGATACAGGAACATACACTGATACAGGAACATACACTGATACAGGGTCATACGCTGATACAGGGACATACACTGATACAGGGACGTACACTGATACAGGAACATACACTGATACAGGGTCATACGCTGATACAGGGACGTACATTGATACAGGGACATACACTGATACAGGGACGTACACTGATACAGGGACGTACACTGATACAGGGACATACACTGATACAGGGACATACACTGATACAGGGGCATACACTGATACAGGGACATACACTGATACAGGGACGTACACTGATACAGGGACATACACTGATACAGGGACATACACTGATACAGGGTCATACACTGATACAGGGACATACACTGATACAGGGACATACACTGATACAGGGACATACACTGATACAGGGACATATGCAGATACAGGGACATACACTGATACAGGGACATACACTGATACAGGGACATACACTGATACAGGGACGTACACTGATACAGGGACATACACTGATACAGGGACGTACACTGATACAGGGACATCACTGATACAGGGACGTACACTGATACAGGGACATACACTGATACAGGGACGTACACTGATACAGGGACGTACACTGATACAGGGACATACACTGATACAGGGACATCACTGATACAGGGACGTACACTGATACAGGGACGTACACTGATACAGGGACGTACACTGACACAGGGACATAAACTGACACAGGAACATACACTGATACAGGGACATACACTGATACAGGGACATACATTGATACAGGGGCATACACTGATACAGGGACATACGCTGATACAGGGACGTACACTGATACAGGGACATACACTGATACAGGAACATACACTGATACAGGGACATACACTGATACAGGGACGTACACTGATACAGGGACATACACTGACACAGGAACATACACTGATACAGGGACGTACACTGATACAGGGACGTACACTGATACAGGAACATACACTGATACAGGAACATACACTGATACAGGGACATACACTGATACAGGGACGTACACTGATACAGGGACATACACTGATACAGGGACATACACTGATACAGGGACATATGCAGATACAGGGACATACACTGATACAGGGACGTACACTGATACAGGGACGTACACTGATACAGGAACATCACTGATACAGGGACATCACTGATACAGGGACATACACTAATACAGGGACATACACTGATACAGGAACATACACTGATACAGGGGCATACACTGATACAGGGACATACACTGATACAGGGACATCACTGATACAGGGGCATACACTGATACAGGGACGTACACTGATACAGGGACATACACTGATACAGGAACATACACTGATACAGGAACATACACTGATACAGGGACATATGCAGATACAGGGACATACACTGATACACAGAGACATACACTGATACAGGAACATACACTGATACAGGGACATATGCAGATACAGGGACATACACTGATACACAGAGACATACACTGATACAGGGACGTACACTGATACAGGGACATACACTGATACAGGAACATACACTGATACAGGAACATACACTGATACAGGAACATACACTGATACAGGGACATATGCAGATACAGGGACATACACTGATACACAGAGACATACACTGATACAGGGACGTACACTGATACAGGGACATACACTGATACAGGAACATACACTGATACAGGAACATACACTGATACAGGAACATACACTGATACAGGGACATATGCAGATACAGGGACATACACTGATACACAGAGACATACACTGATACAGGGACATACACTGATACAGGGACATACACTGATACAGGGACATACACTGATACAGGGACATACACTGATACAGGAACATACACTGATACAGGGACATATGCAGATACTGGGACATACACTGATACACAGAGACATACACTGATACAGGGACATACACTGATACAGGGACGTACACTGATACAGGGACATACACTCAAATGTCATCTGAGTTGTGTATAATGTACGGATGACATTACTATAGGCGGTATATACCACCGAGGACATTTACAATTGGCTTCAGAGTTGGGTCTATCGCTGAATAATGGAAAGTCGGAGATCATCTGCCATGACCCGGTCACAAGAGGGACTATATTATACCTACTTCCAGGTGCATGTCTGACAAATCCTGATGAAGCATGTCTTCTTGGTGCACCGCTTGGTAGCGTGGAGTCGATCTCAGCTTCCCTTTTGGAGAAGCTGAAATCCCTTGAGGTGATGGGGGAAAGGCTAAGCTACATCTCGGCCCATAAGGCTTTGATTTTACTGCGTAGCTCATTTTCCATCCCAAAGCTGCAGTACATCCTCAGGACCTCCCCTTGCTTCCTGTCTCCTGTCCTAGCTACCTATGACGATGCCCTCAAGACTATTGTGAGCAGCACAATATTCAATTTTGTGATGATGACCCAGCTTGGTCTCAAGCCATCAGAGTGGGTGGTCTTAGTATTAGGTGTGCTGTGCAGATTGCCTCATCAGCCTTCATGGCCTCGGCTGCTGCCTGTTGCGACCTGGTCCAACGCATCCTCCCTACACACCTGCGGTCTCTCCCACTCCACATTTATCTATCTTTAAATATTATAATCATATGTATGCACACACACACACAGCTGCACCAGTACTTGACTGACAGCACAATATATATATATATATATATATTTTTTTGTGTTCACTTCATGTATAGTCAGTCATCTTCATTGTCGCTGTAAAGCCATAATTATTATATATATATATATAAAAAATCGTGAAGAGGCTTTATTGCTGTGGTCAAAAGATCATGATTTTCCTTCACCTTCTGGTTCAGCAGCATGCCTCCAGAAGTCATGGGATGCCTATCAAGTTTCCAAAGACGTGGAGTCCTTGCTAAGCAATGCCTCAGATAGCCTGACAAGAGCTAGGCTTTTGGCTATCTCTGCTAGGGAATCTGGAGCATGGCTTCGTGCACCCCCAATCTCCAACTTGGGTTTGAGGATGGACGACGCAACCATCAGGATTGCTGTTGGCCTTCGTTTGGGGTCCCCTCTTTGCCATCCCCACTTATGCCACTTATGCCAGCACTGTGATACAGAGGTGGACCATTTTGGTCTGCACAGTTTGAGCTGCAAGAAGAGTGAGGGTCGTCACTACCGACATTCCTCAATGAATAACATTATTCATAGGGCTATGTCATCTGCTCAGGTGCCTTCAAGGCTGGAACCGTCTGGACTCAGTCATATGGACAGCAAGCGTCTGGATGGAATCACCATGGTGCCATGGAAATGTGGCAAGCTCCTGATCTGGGATGTGACCTGCTCCAACACTCTGGCAAGGTCCTATTGTGCTCAAGCTCTACCAGGAGCTCAGGTGCGGTAGCTGAAGAGAAGAGAAAAAGGAGGACAAGTACCACTGCCTTACCAGTTTTTTTGGTGCCAGTTGTGGTAGAGACCCTAGGTGCAATTGGCCCAATGTCATGGGCCTTCCTAAAGGAACTCGGAAGGAAAATAAAGCAACACACCGGGGAAGAGAATTCACACCAATTTTTGATACAGCTGAACAATTGTCTATGGCGGTACAGAGGCAATGCTTTTGCAGTCATGGGGGCAATGGGAGGCTCGGACGTGGACAGTCTTGTGTAATTATTATTGTTGTTGTTTTGTTGTCGTTTGAATATTTGAATAAAATAAAATAATTTAAAAAAATCAATAAATAAACGACCCAGCAGTCCTATGTGTACTTGTTGAAATTGTACTATTCTCTGCTCTAGCCTTCATCAGGAATAACGTCGAGAGAGTACAATTTCAAGTTGATGTTATTATGTCAACTGAGAGTTCATTGAGAGGTATATAACATACTTGGTCGATTATGCAAAGGGAAATTATCATCAGCTCTGCAACCTGTAGGCTTCCATGATCCATCCAGCCAAGCTCTTATTCATCCATTATTAGCTTCTCTCTCTAGCTCAACTCAAGGCCGTATAATGAATTGCTAGACATACAGATAGTCCTGAACTCTTTCTTGAGCAGACTGGCACGGTGTCTGTAAAGCCACGCAAGGCAACTACTGCATGCCGTGGAATTGTTGGTGGCAGCTCGATTTCTGTACTTTGGCGTGACCTATTTGATATCTTGTCGTCTTAACAAGCATGGCACCAGGGCCTTGCATGTTAACCTTGGAGGATTACACGCGTTTCATAAATGGATGGATGGACACTACCTAGCTTGTGGCCATTGCAGTATTTTTAAAAGCTTTAGGGGCATGGCACGATCAGGGAGGGGGTGGAGTGGCCAATGGGCCCAAAAAACTTCCTGGAGGGCAAAAGGCTTTCAAACGTGTGTGTGTTACCCCAAAGATGGCAGAGCCTATAAGCCACACACACACACACAGATATTCTTAATATAGATAAATGTGTATACATAGGTGTTGTGTGTGTATATGGGTGTGTGGTTATGAATAGTCATTATGAACAATATACAAAAGTTCCATATTAGTGTTAGTACTATATATAACTGAACTAATTGCAATACTAAGCTCTGCTGAAATATTATGATGTAATAAGAATTGTTGTTTTTTTACAAAAGAATGGACGACGACCTATAATATATGTATGTGTGCAGAAGCTGGTGATATCAATGAGCAGAGAGGTAGTACATGGAGTAGTGAGGGTCATCAGTCACTTCCCTAACCACTTCCAGGAAGCTGGGAAGCTGAAGTTCGTCCCCTTTCATTGTCGTGAAAGTTTCTAACAGAATAACATTCTCACACCTACAATAAGTATATATAAAACTAATCACTTGACATGATATATACTTATGTATATCTATATACAGTGAACAACCTGACTGACTCCATAGCTAGCCAGACACTTTTACAGCTTGCCTCTTACTCCGCACAAAAGAAACCTTCATGGCTTCTGCTGATTCTTATGGCTAGCATCCAATTGCTAACTGCTATATAGCATCCTTTACAACTACTGCCTATATACTCCATAGCTAGCATCCTTTACAGCTACTGCCTACTCCATAGCTAGTATCCTTTACAACTACTGCCTACTCCATAGCTAGCATCCTTTACAGCTACTGCCTACTCCATAGCTAGCATCCTTTACAGCTACTGCCTACTCCATAGCTAGCATCCTTTACAGCTACTGCTTACTCCATAGCTGTAGCATTTTAATGCCTACTCCATAGCTAGTATCCTTTACAACTACTGCCTACTCCATAGCTAGCATCCTTTACAACTACTGCCTACTCCATAGCTAGCATCCTTTACAACTACTGCCTACTCCATAGCTAGCATCCTTTACAGCTACTGCCTACTCCATAGCTAGCATCCTTTACAACTACTACCTACTTCATAGCTAGCATCCTTTACAGCTACTGCCTATCCATAGCTAGCATCCTTTACAGCTACTACCTACTTCATAGCTAGCATCCTTTACAACTACTGCCTACATCCATAGCTAGCATCCTTTACAACTACTGCATACTCCATAGCTAGCATCCTTTACAACTACTGCCTACTCCATAGCTAGCATCCTTTACAACTACTGCCTACTCCATAGCTAGCATCCTTTACAGCTACTGCCTACTCCATAGCTAGCATCCTTTACAGCTACTGCCTACTCCATAGCTAGCATCCTTTACAGCTACTGCTTACTCCATAGCTGTAGCATTTTAATGCCTACTCCATAGCTAGTATCCTTTACAACTACTGCCTACTCCATAGCTAGCATCCTTTACAACTACTGCCTACTCCATAGCTAGCATCCTTTACAACTACTGCCTACTCCATAGCTAGCATCCTTTACAGCTACTGCCTACTCCATAGCTAGCATCCTTTACAACTACTACCTACTTCATAGCTAGCATCCTTTACAGCTACTGCCTATCCATAGCTAGCATCCTTTACAGCTACTACCTACTTCATAGCTAGCATCCTTTACAACTACTGCCTACATCCATAGCTAGCATCCTTTACAACTACTGCATACTCCATAGCTAGCATCCTTTACAACTACTGCCTACTCCATAGCTAGCATCTTTTACAACTACTGCCTACTCCATAGCTAGCATCCTTTACAACTACTACCTACTTCATAGCTAGCATCCTTTACAGCTACTGCCTATCCATAGCTAGCATCCTTTACAGCTACTACCTACTTCATAGCTAGCATCCTTTACAACTACTGCCTACTTCAGTTTACCTCTCACTCCATGGTGGTTTGAAGATGTCCAAGTTATAGTAATGGCCATTGCTAAGAAAGCACCTCCTGATCTTGTGGATGGTATGGTGGGTGGAGTCCCTCTGCTTGTACAGAGTCTACAGTTAAAGTACAACACATTCACTTTCATAAAAACAACAACAACAAAAGCAACTAACAACAACAAATTGTTGTTGTATGGATTATCCAAGTCCTCATGGTCAGGACAAGTGATGTCATTAATTCCACGGAAACAAAACATGTTAGCGTGATGCGTTTATGTCTCGGCACTTCTAGCGAGTGCCGAGATATAGTGATGAAGACGGCTATAAAACATAATGTCTTCTGCAAAAAATGGTGGGATAAATCACAATTATTCACTCCCAAATGACCGCAAAGACCCACTGAATGATAAGCTATGATAAGTCATGTACATATGTACATGCACTTACTCTTCACATTCTCCTGAAGCTGGAGGAGCCAGCAGAAACCCACCCAACTACCAACTGGTACGAAATACAGAGTGAGGAGATGGCAATGGAGCCCAGACCAGCAAGAGGAAAGGAAAGAAAAAGCTGAGAGCAAGACAGCAGCTGTCTAGATCTGTAGAAGGGAACAAATTATTTAAAAAAATTAAAAAAAGACCGGGAACTCCTTAATAGTGACAGCAAGGTGAGGTGGAGCTCCGAGCAGAGAACAACAAACGTCTAGACGGTGAACATCAAATGTAAGGAGAGAGTGGAAAGTCCTTCAACAGCACTATATATATATATATACATATATATGTATGTATGTACATGTATATATATAAATATAAATATATATATATATAATACACACACACTAACAAGCAGCAAGAAAGGAAACAAGCAGTTAGATGACCCTTTACCACTTAAATTGTGTACACCACTTATTTGAAATATAACATCGTGTACGAGATTTTAAATGGTAAAGGGTCACCTAGCTAGTTGTCTACATGGATGTCGGCTTGTTTCCTTTCTCCTTTTGTCCTTTTGTCCTTTTGTTGACAAGTCCATGCAATAAAGCTGTGAGCATCTCTGCTCTTTTTCAATGAACTCGCATTTCTCATTTGACATAATGACTTTCTCAATAACCACTTGAAATTGACTCTCTCGACATTTCGGCTAGAGAGCATCTTAGCACGTCGAGTGAGTAAGTTTCAAGTTGAGAAAGTCATTGCAATTGCTTGTCGTTACTTCAAGTTTTCCATTTGTTTGTGTTGCTGTTTCTATATATTATTATAGTTGAGCGGCAGAGAAGCACACATTGGCTGACTGCCAAGTCCAATTCCAAGTATGAGTAAACACTCTTTTTCAAACTCGGTTCTTCTTCTTATACACTACACACACCAGCACATGCTCACGTGCCTAGTCTTGTTGCGATTATGACTGTAGACCACATAGTCCACTTTACAAATCAGCATACACCGTTTGCTGTTGTGACTGTACCCAGACATGGTTGGCTACAGCCCCTTCAAGCAACTGGTCAGATCTAGTTTTTTAATATGTTTTTTAAAATGTGTTTGTTTCAACCCATCTTTAGAACAAGAAAAGGAGAAAAATGCAACAGATTTGTACTCACTGGCAATGTGTTTCACACGAGATGCAGGTGATTCATGACCTGATGAATGCTAGAGTGTATAAGTAAGTAACTCAACAAACAGGTAATGATGGGCGTGGTTGCACATGCATAGTCCTGAGAGTCAAGACCCAGCAATCGGGGTGCTCCAGCCCTACAACTCGATTAAAGTGCTGATCCCTCAGGAGATGGATGTGCGAAGCCTCCTCCATGAGCAATTCCTTCCATTCGCTGGCTCTACCCATCAGTGAGGTCTCTTCCCACAAGATTGAGTGATGTTGGTTCCATGCATGCTCTGCGGTAGCAAATATTTCCAAGTTCTCCCTTCCTGCATGCATCTCACGGTCTCCACCCACCTCCTAGCCTCACCAATGGACACTTCCCCACAACTGCAGAATAATACACAACTGATGAGTTCTTGGCATTTATCTTTGACCCTGGTAAGCCAAGATCTTAAAGTTATGCCCGATTTGAAAATAACCCTAACATTGAATCCTGCACACATACACATCTGATGTCCTCACTTAGCCAGCCTTGTCGGGGGAGACAACTAAGAACTCATCAGTTGTGTATTCTGCAGTTGTGGGGAAGTGTCGTAGGAGAGCTGGGTAGTAGCACCCAGACAAGCCAGTAAGCAAGGTGAGTTGTCAGGAGAGAGCAGGAGAGCTGGTACTAGCACCCAGACAAGCTAGTAAGCAAGGTGAGGTGTAGGAGAGAGCAGGAGAGCTGGGTAGTAACACCCAGACAAGCTAGTAAGCAAGGTGTGTAGGAGAGAGCAGGATAGCTGGTAGTAGCAGCCAGACAAGCTAGTAAGCAAGGTGTGTAGGAGAGAGTAATGTATATGCTGCCAAGAATAGACCACTCTTCTTACAAACCTATCCTAGTCGTCACACATGGAGACTGCTGTCAGCCTGTACAGTGGTTGTCTGCTCTCTTGATGTCTACAAATGCATGCACACACTAACAGTTCTTTGTGACTGGCAAGATTGCAGTGCAGATGCCTACAGATATGCCCCTACTCACTTCATATTCCCTGGAGCTGAGCTGTCGGATCTGCTCTACTCTTTCACCCTTGACCTTCATCCTCTCAGTCAGTGTGTATGTATAGCGACCTACAGGACACACAGACACCACATATATACACCACACACACAACACACATATACACCACACAAGACATACCTTATACGAGGGTACTCAACCTATTTCAACCTGCCACAATCCATGTGATGTGGTCCAGTGTGTGCCTCCATAGAGCAACCAACTTCACTTGACACAACCCAGTGTGATGTTGGTCCAGTGTGTCCCCTTAGAGCTATTGTCAACCTACTTCAACCTGCCTCAATCCAGTGTGATGTTGGTCCAGTGTGTGTCCCCATAGAGCTATTGTCAACCTACTTCAACCTGCCTCAACCCAGTGTGATGTTGGTCCAGTGTGTGTCCCCATAGAGCTATTGTCAACCTACTTCAACCTGCCTCAACCCAGTGTGATGTTGGTCCAGTGTGTGTCCCCATAGAGCTATTGTCAACCTACTTCAACCTGAGTGTGGTGTTGGTCCAGTGTGTCCCCATAGAGCTATTGTCAACCTACTTCTACCTGCCTCCACCCAGTGTGATGTTGGTCCAGTGTGTGTCCCCATAGAGCTATATTGTCAACCTACTTCAACCTGCCTCAACCCAGTGTGATGTTGGTCCAGTGTGTGTCCCCATAGAGCTGTCAACCTACTTCAACCCAGTGTGATGTTGGTCCAGTGTGTGTCCCCATAGAGCTACTGTCAACCTACTTCAATCTTCCTCAACCCAGTGTGATGTCGGTCCAGTGTGTGTCCCCATAGAGCTATTGTCAACCTACTTCAATCTGCTTCAACCCAGTGTGATGTTGGTCCAGTGTGTGTCCCCATAGAGCTAATGTCAACCTACACTTCAACCTGCTTCAACCCAATGCAATGTTGCTCCAGTGTGTCCCAATAGAGCTATCATCAATCCACTTCAACCTGCCTCAACCCAGTGTGGTGTTGGTCCAGTGTGTGTCCCCATAGAGCTATTGTCAACCTACTTCAACCTGCCTCAACCCAGTGTGATGTTGGTCCAGTGTGTGTCCCCATAGAGCTACTGTCAACCTACTTCAACCTGCCTCAACCCAGTGTGATGTTGGTCCAGTGTGTGTCCCCATAGAGCTATTGTCAACCTACTTCAACCTGCCTCAACCCAGTGTGATGTTGGTCCAGTGTGTGTCCCCATAGAGCTATTGTCAACCTACTTCAACCTGAGTGTGGTGTTGGTCCAGTGTGTCCCCATAGAGCTATTGTCAACCTACTTCTACCTGCCTCCACCCAGTGTGATGTTGGTCCAGTGTGTGTCCCCATAGAGCTGTCAACCTACTTCAACCTACCTCAACCCAGTGTGATGTTGGTCCAGTGTGTGTCCCCATAGAGCTACTGTCAACCTACTTCAATCTGCCTCAACCCAGTGTGATGTTGGTCCAGTGTGTGTCCCCATAGAGCTACTGTCAACCTACTTCAACCTGCCTCCAACCCAGTGTGATGTTGGTCCAGTGTGTGTCCCCATAGAGCTATTGTCAACCTACTTCAACCTGCCTCAACCCAGTGTGGTGTTGGTCCAGTGTGTGTCCCCATAGAGCTACTGTCAACCTACTTCAACCTGCCTCAACCCAGTGTGATGTTGGTCCAGTGTGTGTCCCCATAGAGCTATTGTCAACCTACTTCAACCTGCCTCAACCCAGTGTGATGTTGGTCCAGTGTGTGTGCTACTTCAACCTGACCCAACCCAGTGTGGTGTTGGTCAAGTGTGTCCCCATAGAGCTATTGTCAACCTACTTCAACCTGCCTAAACCCAGTGTGGTGTTGGTCCAGTGTGCGTCCCCATAGAGCTTAGTAATCTGCCGCAACTCAGAGTGATGTTGGTCCAGTGAGTGTCCCCATAGAGCTATTGTCAACCCACTTCAACCTGCCTCAACCCAGTGTGATGTTGGTCCAGTGTGTGTCCCCATAGAGCTATTGTCAACCTACTTCAACCTGCCTCAATCCAGTGTGATGTTGGTCCAGTGTGTGTCCCCATAGAGCTATTGTCAACCTACAGTACTTCAACTTGCCTCAATCCAGTGTGATGTTGGTCCAGTGTGTGTCCCCATAGAGCTACTGTCAACCTACTTCAACCTGCCTCCAACCCAGTGTGACAGTGTGTCTGGTAATGCAAATATTCTCATGTTGGTTGGTATAAGTGTGTGCATACATGTGTGTGGTGTGTGTAAAGGCTGTGTGGTGTGTGTGTTGTGTGTAAAGGCTGTGTGGTGTGTGTGGTGTGTAAAGGCTGTGTGGTGTGTGTAAAGGCTGTGTGGTGTGTGTAAAGGCTGTGTGGTGTGTGTAAAGGCTGTGTGGTGTGTAGTGTGTGTAAAGGCTGTGTGGTGTGTGTAAAGGCTGTGTGGTGTGTGTGGTGTGTGTAAAGGCTGTGTGGTGTGTGTGGTGTGTGTAAAGGCTGTGTGGTGTGTGTAAAGGCTGTGTGGTGTGTGTAAAGGCTGTGTGGTGTGTGTGGTGTGTGTAAAGGCTGTGTGGTGTGTGTAAAGGCTGTGTGGTGTGTGTGGTGTGTGCAAAGGCTGTGTGGTGTGTGTGGTGTGTGTAAAGGCTGTGTGGTGTGTGTAAAGGCTGTGTGGTGTGTGTAAAGGCTGGTTCACAACAGGACACTGGACGAGTGTTGCATTGTCTTGCGTGTTGTCGATTGACCTTTGACCCTATTCATTTAGAAGATGGACACGTGATAGTCCGACGCTGCATTTCAGATGCTAGATTAGAAAAAGTTCTAATCCAGCATCTGAAATGCAGCGTCGGACCAATCAGTGTCCATCTTTGTTGAGCATGATTCAAAGGTCAATTGACAACACGCAATGCTCGGCCATCGTCGTGTTGTGAACCGGCCTTAAGACATGTGATGTTTGTGAGGTGTGTGTGTGATGTGTGAGAATGTGGTGGGTGACTGTGTCACTTACCGTTCTGTCCCCTCCTCCTGACGCGGACCTGTGTGGAAGGACTGGATGAGAGCAAGTAGTCGTGCTGCACGTCAAAATTCTGAATTTTTGGAAAGTCCTAAAATAATAGCAAGAGATGGATTAGTAAACACACACCCACACAACACAATGCACTCACACAACACATTCACACAATGCACTCACACAATGCACTCACACAATACACTCACACAACACATTCACAAATACACTCACACAACACATACACACAATACACTTACACAACACATTCACACAATATACTCACACCATACACTCACACAACACATTCACACAATACACTCACACAATACACTCACAACACATACACACAATGCACTCACAACACATTCACACAATACACTCACACAATGCACTCACACAACACATTCACACAATGCACTCAACACATTCACACAATACACTCACACAATGCACTCACACAACTCATTCACACAATACACTCACACAATGCACTCACACAACACATTCACACAATGCACTCACAACACATTCACACAATACACTCACACAACACACTCACACAATGCACTCACAACACATTCACACAATACACTCACACAATACACTCACACAATGCACTCACACAACACATTCACACAATGCACTCACAACACATTCACACAATACACTCACACAATACACTCACACAATACACTCACACAATACACTCACACAATGCACTCACACAATGCACTCACACAATCCACTCACACAATACACTCACACAATACACTCACACAATACACTCACACATAGCAAGGGCAACAAATACACAAGCAACAATGATGCTTAAACAAACAAACAGGTTGGCAATGAAGTTAATGACTCCACTCAAGTTCTTCATACCTTCATCTCAGGTGAGCATTTGATCAAGAACTTCCTCTTCTTGCTCTGAGCTTGGAGACGGTCATCTATCTCGGCTCCTAGATGCTTCCCGAGTCTCTTGCAGATTAGTTCGATGACACGTCGAATCTTATTCTCAAAATCAGTCCTGTTGTCCACCACGTCATAGTAAGGATGCCCCACCCATGCCTATACATGGACACAACACTGTCAAGTAAAGGGGAGGAGTCCTGGATGAGGACCGGGAACCTACAATTGTCACCACATGCCAGATCATGGCCGGACCCAGATCAGGCTGGATCTAGATCATGGCCAGATCCAGATCATGGCCGGATCCAGATCATGGCTGGATCCAGATCATGGCTGGATCTAGATCATGGCTGGATCCAGATCATGGCTGGATCCAGATCATGGCCGGATCTAGATCATGGCTGGATCTAGATCATGGCTGGATCCAGATCATGGCCGAATCTAGATCATGGCCGGATCTAGATCATGGCCGGATCCAGATCATGGCTGGATCTAGATCATGGCCGGATCCAGATCATGGCCGGATCCAGATCATGGCCGGATCCAGATCATGGCCGGATCCAGATCATGGCCGGATCCAGATCATGGCCGGATCCAGATCATAGCTGGTCCAGATCATGGCCGGATCCAGATCATGGCCGGATCCAGATCATAGCTGGATCTAGATCATGGCCGGATCCACATGGCCTGATCCAGATCATGGCCTGATCCAGATCATGGCCGGATCCAGATCATGGCCTGATCCAGATCATGGCCGGATCCAGATCATGGCCGGATCTAGATCATGGCCTGATCCAGATCATGTCTGAGTCTGGGCACTAGTTGTAATGTCAGAGACATGTCCGATAATCGCAAGGGTATCCAAGATTCAGTGGTTGGCCACATAATCCTGCCTAGGGCTAAGACTAAGTTAGGGCTAGGACTAAGTTAGGGCTAAGACTGAGTTAGGGCTAAGACTGAGTTAGGGCTAAGACTAAGTTAGGGCTAGGGCTAAGACTAAGTTACGGCTAGGACTAAGTTAGGGCTAAGACTAAGTTACGGCTAGGACTAAGTTAGGGCTAAGACTGGCTAAGACTAAGTTAGGGCTAGGGCTAAGACTAAGTTAGGGCTAGGGCTAGGGCTAAGACTAAGTTACGGCTAGGACTAAGTTAGGGCTAAGACTAAGTTAGGGCTAGGGCTAATAGGGCTAAGACTGAGTTAGGGCTAAACTAAGTTAGGGCTAAGACTGAGTTAGGGATAGGGCTAAGGCTAAGTTAGGGCTAAGACTGAGTTAGGGCTAAGACTGAGTTAGGGCTAAGACTAAGTTAGGGCTAGGGCTAAGACTAAGTTACGGCTAGGACTAAGTTAGGGGGCTAGGGCTAAGACTAAGTTAGGGCTAGGGTTAAGACTGAGTTAGGGCTAAGACTAAGTTAGGGCTAAGACTGAGTTAGGGCTAAGACTAAGTTAGGGCTAGGGCTAAGACTAAGTTAGGGCTAGAGCTAAGACTAAGTTACGGCTAGGACTAAGTTAGGGCTAAGACTGAGTTAGGGCTAAGACTAAGTTAGGGCTAGGGCTAAGACTAAGTTAGGGCTAGGGCTAAGACTAAGTTACGGCTAGGACTAAGTTAGGGCTAAGACTAAGTTAGGGCTAAGACTAAGTTAGGGCTAGGGCTAAGACTAAGTTACGGCTAGGACTAAGTTAGGGCTAACGAGTTAGGGCTAAGACTAAGTTAGGGCTAAGGCTAAGACTAAGTTAGGGCTAGGGCTAAGACTAAGTTAGGGCTAGGGCTAAGATTAAGTTAGGGCTAGGGCTAAGACTAAGTTAGGGCTAATTAGGGCTAAGACTAAGTTAGGGCTAAGACTAAGTTAGGGCTAAGACTAAGTTAGGGCTAAGACTAAGTTAGGGCTAAGACTAAGTTAGGGCTAGGGCTAAGACTGAGTTAGGGCTAAGACTAAGTTAGGGCTAAGACTAAGTTAGGGCTAGGGCTAAGACTAAGTTAGGGCTAAGACTGAGTTAGGGCTAAGACTAAGTTAGGGCTAAGACTGAGTTAGGGCTAAGACTAAGTTAGGGCTAGGGCTAAGACTAAGTTAGGGCTAAGACTGAGTTAGGGCTAAGACTAAGGCTAAGACTAAGTTAGGGCTAGGGCTAAGGCTAAGACTAAGTTAGGGCTAGGGCTAAGACTAAGTTAGGGCTAGGGCTAAGACTGAGTTAGGGCTAAGACTAAGTTAGGGCTAAGACTAAGTTAGGGCAAGACTAAGTTAGGGCTAGGGCTAAGACTAAGTTAGGGCTAAGACTGAGTTACGGCTAGGGCTAAGACTAAGTTAGGGCTAGGGATAAGACTGAGTTACGGCTAGGGCTAAGTTAGGGCTAGGGATAAGTTAGGGCTAAGTCTAAGTTAGGGCTAGGGCTAAGACTGAGTTAGGGCTAGGGCTAAGACTGAGTTAGGGCTAGGGCTAAGACTGAGTTAGGGCTAAGACTAAGTTAGGGCTAGGGCTAAGACTGAGTTACGGCTAGGGCTAAGACTGAGTTAGGGCTAAGACTAAGTTAGGGCTAGGGCTAAGACTAAGTTAGGGCTAAGACTAAGTTAGGGCTAGGGCTAAGTTAGGGCTAGGGCTAAGACTAAGTTAGGGCTAAGACTAAGTTAGGGCTAGGGATAAGACTAAGTTACGGCTAGGGCTAAGACTAAGACAGGGCTAGGGCAAAGGATAGGGTTAGAGCCGTGTGATCCAGAATGCCATCACTGTGGACATTAATGGCTCTGGAAAAATATACAAAAAGACTGCACAAGACTTCCTTGGATGCACCCGAACACAGACTCACCTGCGCAGCCTTGCTGTCCAGATCTCTGGCTTTATCCAGGCCTTCGGATCTCGCTGGGTTATTGCAAAGTTGGTAAAAATCCTTGGCTCCCTTGGCGGCTGTCATCATGTGAATGACCTGGTTGTAGCGAGCGTCACGCAGCTGCACAGAGTCGTAGCCAAGGCCACTGATTATGGAAGACCAACACTCGTCAGAACAAACTAAATATTGCGATGACATGAAGGAAGGGGGGGGAGGGGGTTATTTTTAAACGAGGGAAGTGATGACATGCCAAATTGATGGCAAGGATAGATCAGTTTCAATGTCTAAAGGCTTGTACATAAAAGCATGATTAAAATTAAAAGGGGCTTGGTGGGGAGGAGTTTCTTCCTTGTTTGGACATAATAATAGCACTGATGCAGTCAAGAATGCACAGCATGAGTGGCGAGCGAAGGTGTGAAGGAGAGGGGTAATTTTTTTAATAAACAACAACAAAAACCTGTTTGAAACCTGTTGGATGGCATTGTTCTAGCCATTGTCCTGTATATCCAGATAACTGAGGGCCTGTACAGTGCACTGATCTACACATTATTGATGTCATCATGTGTAATGCTCAAAGAGAAGTAGCTAAGAATTGTAAATAAATAATCCTTACCAATCCCAAACTTGAGGTGAGAGTCCGCTCAGGTCTTCTCCAGATTCATCGTGACGATTATTTCCAGTTTAGCAATCCATTCTATTTAAGGTGGCATCACACCTCCATAGCTAGAGCGCACTGATGAAAGACTAGCTATATCAGAACGAAACTCTGTCATCCTTTCTTATGAGCTATAGACCATTCAGCAGGTCCCACTTGCCTGTGCACTCAGGGTTTTTTTCCCTCGAGCTTCAAATCTACCTCGCTTCACTATGACGACCACTTCCCATTTACATTAAGCCTGCGTTGTTTAAGGGTATTTGTTCATATTTAATTATGGGGAACGCACAGTGCGTAGATGATATAATTATTGTACCAGATACATACGTCATGCGCAGCAAGACCAAGTTTCCCATTCAACTCCCCTGTGAAGACTCGCTTCGCTCGCCAATAATCGCTCGCCAATAAAAGAAAAAGAAGGGAGGAGAGGAGAGAGCAGAGAGATGGGGAGGAGGGGGAGAGGAGAAAGAAGGGAAGGAGGAGAGAGAGATGGGGAGAGAGAAGGGAAGGAGAGAAGAGAGACGAGGGAAGAGGTGAAGAGAGGGACCAGAAGGAAGAGAGAGAGGAAAGAGGAGGGAAGGGAGAATTGTCCCTTCATCTCATTTCCCACTTTGGTTCTGCCTCAAAGAAGGCAGGGAAGGAATGTCTAATGTTACGACACCATTAAGAAAAGTTACAGGCTGAAGGATCCATAGCTCCTCTGTCACACACCACCAGTACATTCTTCTCTGTCTCCTCTTCCGCTAAATCAAAATACGTCGTCTCCAACTGAAGGATAGTTTTCAGAATGTTTATCTGGAAACTGTCCAGTTGTTTTTGAGATAGTTCCGCAAACTTTATTCCACTGTGGATGTATATATATTGCATGGCTAAAATAATGGCCTTAATGGAGGTCTTTATTACCAACTTACTTCAACAAAATTGTTGCCGCTTCAGGAACAGTATAGACCTAAGCAACAACAGAAACAACAACAACAGCAACAACAACAACAAGTTGACATAATGAAATTACAGACCTTCCCAATAATCAACTTGAACTTTTTACTCTCTCGACGTTTCGACCAGATGCTCTAGCCTTCATCTGAAATAATGTTCCTGATGAAGGCTAGAGCATCTAGTCGAAGCATCGAGAGAGAAGTTGATTATTGGGAGGGTCATTGTAGCAACAAAACAACAACAATCTTATAAGCACAACAAAGAAACTTGTTTAGGGCACCAAAACAAGTTTGGATGAGAATGGTAACTGGAATATTACAGTGACTTTCTCAATGACTCTCTCGATGTTTCGGCTAAATTAGGAGAGGTGGCCAACTTCATCAGGAATAATGAGTTGCTACGACTCGTCGAACTTGTTATATTATATACCAGTAGCTAGCTATCCACCACACGATGTAAACCACACCCCTGGCACACGCGTCCTGCATGTGAACCAAATGTGGCAAAAGTAACAATAATAATAATAATAATAATAATAATAATAATAATAATTTATAATAAATAATAGTAATAATAATAGTAATAATAATAGTAATAATAATAGTAATAATAATAGTAGTAATAGTATTAGTAATAATAATAACAACAACAACAAATAATAACAAATAATAATAATAATAATAGTAATAATAATAGTAATAATAATAGTAATAGTAATAATAATAATACAATAACAACAACAAATAATAATAATAATAGCAATAATAACAGCAATAATAACGGCAATAATAACAGAAATAATAACACCACCACCACCAACAACAAAATTAAAATAAATGGCCGAGTCGCTGTCACTGTCCTGTCTGCAACCGTTGGATTGGGGCTCTTCCGTGTTCACGGTCCTGTCAATGATCGTTGTCATGGCTCTCCATCTCGTCTGATGGCCCAGTCCCCTGCGGCTCATAGCACAAGTACCCTCGACCACGTAGACACCTTTTGTCCACCCAGTTTGTCATCGGTGAGGATTCTGAAAAGGTTACCTCGTGCATCTCGAGAGTGTGCTGTGTGGAAAGTGGTCACCATTTTGCAGGAAGTACACATGTGCAAGTAAGTGCTAATTTCAGCGACGTGTCTGCATGGCCTAGGTTAATTTACTTTCCTTCTCGCTGCTTAATTACCTAGGAGAGGTGGTCAGCACAGAAGCTTGGCCCCTCAAGTTAAGCGGATTATTAATGCTGAATCCTCTGCACTGTGAGGACTAGGAGAGGTGGTCAGCACAGAAGCTTGGCCCCTCAAGTTAACTGGATTATTAATGTTGAATCCCCTCCCCTGCACTGTGTGGACTAGGAGAGGTGGTCAGCACAGAAGCTTGGCCACTCAAGTTAAGCGGATTATTAATGCTGAATCCCCTGCACTGTGGTGACTAGGAGAGGTGGTCAGCACAGAAGCTTGGCCACTCAAGTTAAGCGGATTATTAATGCTGAATCCCCTGCACTGGGGGACTAGGAGAGGTGGTCAGCACAGAAGCTTGGCCCCTCAAGTTAACTGGATTATTAATGCTGAATCCTCTGCACTGTGGGGACCAGGAGAGGTGGTCAGCACAGAAGCTTGGCCCCTCAAGTTAACTGGATTATTAATGCTGAATCCCCTGCACTGTGGGGACTAGGAGAGGTGGTCAGCACAGAAGCTTGGCCACTCAAGTTAACTGGATTATTAATGCTGAATCCCCTGCACTGTGGGGACTAGGAGAGGTGGTCAGCACAGAAGCTTGGCCCCTCAAGGTAACTGGATTATTAATGCTGAATCCCCTGCACTGTGGGGACTAGGAGAGGTGGTCAGCACAGAAGCTTGGCCCCTCAAGTTAACTGGATTATTGATGCTGAATCCCCTGCACTGTGTGACGAGGAGAGGTGGTCAGCACAGAAGCTTGGCCACTCAAGTTAACTGGATTGTTAATGCTGAATCCCCTGCACTGTGGGGACTAGGAGAGGTGGTCAGCACAGAAGCTTGGCCACTCAAGTTAATCTGATTATTAATGCTGAATCTGACTGCACGTGGGGACTGCAGCCCAATCTTTTGCAAGTCTGTGAAATCACCCATGGATCTTTGGGCTAACAAGATTTCATCCAAATTGGAGGAGAGTGACTATTAGGGTGCAGTGCGTATTGCTAGCTTGGTAGACTCCCTAGCAGAACGTAATGATGATACTCGAGCTGTCCTAAAGGCCTTTCCTCAGCATCAATTTCACATTCCAGATGTTCAGAAGTTTTAGACTCTGCTATCGGCATTCATCAGCAACGTTCTTCATGCCGACACTCCTGAATTCATAATTCCTTTTTTCTTTGGTGCATCACTAATTTCTGTATCAAAACGAGGTGGAGGTATTAGACCCATTGCTGTGGGCTGTACCCTCCGCAGACAAGCTGTTCAGTGTGCCATTAGCCGAGTGAAGACTTCTGTTAGTTCTGTTCTAGCCCCCTACAGCTAGGAGTTGGTGTGGCTGAAGCTGCTACTCACACAGCTAGAATTTATGTGCAAAATCTTGCCTCCAATAGTGCACTTTTGAAATTGGACCAGAAATGCATTTAATAGTCTCTGCAGGAATCAGATGTCAGGGATTTGGCTCCACAGCTATTCCCTTTAGTAATCTCAGCATATGGTTCTCCGACAAGCCTTTTCTTTGGAGATGTGTGATAGAGTCAAAGGAGGGGGTACAACAAGGTGATCCCTTGGGCCCAACATTGTTTTGCCTCAATATTCACTCAGTAGTAGAGGACCTACAGTCAGAACTTTGCATCTCTTATGTGGACGACATCACGATAGGTGCTAATTGGGAGGACATGGTGCATGACTGGCGGAGATAACTTCTAGCTCAGGATGTAGGCCTTTCTTTGAACCACACTGAGTGCGAAGTGTGAGATCATACCACTCTGAGTTCCTTACTAGTGGATATTCCAGGAGTAAACTCAAGAGTCAACCCTTTTGGATTCACCGATTGGTGGAGCGAAAGGCATTGATTCAATCCTAAGAAGATAGATTCATTGCGTGATTTGTGAGAGAGACTTAGTTACTTCTTTGCTCATGATGCATCTTGGCTGTTGGGAGAGACACTTGGTTACTTCCATGCTCATGATGCATCTTGGCTGTTGGGAGAGACACTTGGTTACTTCCATGCTCATGATGCATCTTGACTGTTGGGAGAGACACTTGGTTACTTCCATGCTCATGATGCATCTTGGCTGTTGGGAGAGGGACTTGGTTACTTCCATGCTCATGATGCATCTTGGCTGTTGGGAGAGACACTTGGTTACTTCCATGCTCATGGTGCATCTTGGCTGTTGGGAGAGAGACTTGGTGACTTCCATGCTCATGATGCATCTTGACTGTTGGGAGAGACACTTGGTTACTTCCATGCTCATGATGCATCTTGGCTGTTGGGAGAGAGACTTGGTTACTTCCATGCTCATGATGCATCTTGACTGTTGGGAGAGGGACTTGGTTACTTCCATGCTCATGGTGCATCTTGGCTGTTGGGAGAGGGACTTGGTTACTTCCATGCTCATGATGCATCTTGGCTGTTGGGAGAGATACTTGGTTACTTCCATGCTCATGATGCATCTTGGCTGTTGGGAGAGACACTTGGTTACTTCCATGCTCATGATGCATCTTGGCTGTTGGGAGAGACACTTGGTTACTTCCATGCTCATGATGCATCTTGGCTGTTGGGAGAGACACTTGGTTACTTCCATGCTCATGGTGCATCTTGGCTGTTGGGAGAGACACTTGGTTACTTCCATGCTCATGGTGCATCTTGGCTGTTGGGAGAGACACTTGGTTACTTCCATGCTCATGGTGCATCTTGACTGTTGGGAGAGACACTTGGTTACTTCCATGCTCATGATGCATCTTGGCTGTTGGGAGAGACACTTGGTTACTTCCATGCTCATGGTGCATCTTGACTGTTGGGAGAGACACTTGGTTACTTCCATGCTCATGGTGCATCTTGGCTGTTGGGAGAGAGACTTAGTTACTTCCATGCTCATGGTGCATCTTGGCTGTTGGGAGAGAGACGTGGTTACTTCCATGCTCATGGTGCATCTTGACTGTTGGGAGAGACACTTGGTTACTTCCATGCTCATGGTGCATCTTGGCTGTTGGGAGAGACACTTGGTTACTTCCATGCTCATGATGCATCTTGGCTGTTGGGAGAGACACTTGGTTACTTCCATGCTCATGGTGCATCTTGACTGTTGGGAGAGACACTTGGTTACTTCCATGCTCATGGTGCATCTTGGCTGTTGGGAGAGAGACTTGGTTACTTCCATGCTCATGGTGCATCTTGGCTGTTGGGAGAGAGACGTGGTTACTTCCATGCTCATGGTGCATCTTGACTGTTGGGAGAGACACTTGGTTACTTCCATGCTCATGGTGCATCTTGACTGTTGGGAGAGAGACTTGGTTACTTCCATGCTCATGGTGCATCTTGGCTGTTGGGAGAGACACTTGGTTACTTCCATGCTCATGGTGCATCTTGGCTGTTGGGAGAGACACTTGGTTACTTCCATGCTCATGGTGCATCTTGGCTGTTGGGAGAGACACTTGGTTACTTCCATGCTCATGATGCATCTTGGCTGTTGGGAGAGACACTTGGTTACTTCCATGCTCATGGTGCATCTTGACTGTTGGGAGAGACACTTGGTTACTTCCATGCTCATGGTGCATCTTGGCTGTTGGGAGAGACACTTGGTTACTTCCATGCTCATGGTGCATCTTGACTGTTGGGATAGAGACTTGGTTACTTCCATGCTCATGATGCATCTTGGCTGTTGGGAGAGACACTTGGTTACTTCCATGCTCATGGTGCATCTTGACTGTTGGGAGAGACACTTGGTTACTTCCATGCTCATGGTGCATCTTGGCTGTTGGGAGAGACACTTGGTTACTTCCATGCTCATGGTGCATCTTGGCTGTTGGGAGAGACACTTGGTTACTTCCATGCTCATGGTGCATCTTGGCTGTTGGGAGAGACACTTGGTTACTTCCATGCTCATGATGCATCTTGACTGTTGGGAGAGACACTTGGTTACTTCCATGCTCATGATGCATCTTGGCTGTTGGGAGAGAGACTTGGTTACTTCCATGCTCATGATGCATCTTGACTGTTGGGAGAGGGACTTGGTTACTTCCATGCTCATGATGCATCTTGGCTGTTGGGAGAGACACTTGGTTACTTCCATGCTCATGGTGCATCTTGGCTGTTGGGAGAGACACTTGGTTACTTCCATGCTCATGGTGCATCTTGACTGTTGGGAGAGATACTTGGTTACTTCCATGCTCATGGTGCATCTTGGCTGTTGGGAGAGACACTTGGTTACTTCCATGCTCATGATGCATCTTGACTGTTGGGAGAGACACTTGGTTACTTCCATGCTCATGGTGCATCTTGACTGTTGGGAGAGAGACTTGGTTACTTCCATGCTCATGATGCATCTTGGCTGTTGGGAGAGACACTTGGTTACTTCCATGCTCATGGTGCATCTTGGCTGTTGGGAGAGACACTTGGTTACTTCCATGCTCATGATGCATCTTGGCTGTTGGGAGAGAGACTTGGTTACTTCCATGCTCATGATGCATCTTGACTGTTGGGAGAGACACTTGGTTACTTCCATGCTCATGGTGCATCTTGGCTGTTGGGAGAGAGACTTGGTTACTTCCATGCTCATGGTGCATCTTGGCTGTTGGGAGAGAGACTTGGTTACTTCCATGCTCATGGTGCATCTTGGCTGTTGGGAGAGACACTTGGTTACTTCCATGCTCATGGTGCATCTTGGCTGTTGGGAGAGACACTTGGTTACTTCCATGCTCATGATGCATCTTGGCTGTTGGGAGAGACACTTGGTTACTTCCATGCTCATGGTGCATCTTGGCTGTTGGGAGAGACGTGGTTACTTCCATGCTCATGATGCATCTTGACTGTTGGGAGAGGGACTTGGTTACTTCCATGCTCATGGTGCATCTTTGGCTGTTGGGAGAGACACTTGGTTACTTCCATGCTCATGGTGCATCTTGACTGTTGGGAGAGAGACGTGGTTACTTCCATGCTCATGATGCATCTTGGCTGTTGGGAGAGGGACTTGGTTACTTCCATGCTCATGATGCATCTTGACTGTTGGGAGAGACACTTGGTTACTTCCATGCTCATGGTGCATCTTGGCTGTTGGGAGAGAGACTTGGTTACTTCCATGCTCATGATGCATCTTGGCTGTTGGGAGAGACACTTGGTTACTTCCATGCTCATGGTGCATCTTGGCTGTTGGGAGAGTTGGTTACTTCCATGCTCATGATGCATCTTGGCTGTTGGGAGAGACACTTGGTTACTTCCATGCTCATGGTGCATCTTGGCTGTTGGGAGAGACACTTGGTTACTTCCATGCTCATGGTGCATCTTGGCTGTTGGGAGAGACACTTGGTTACTTCCATGCTCATGATGCATCTTGGCTGTTGGGAGAGAGACTTAGTTACTTCCATGCTCATGATGCATCTTGGCTGTTGGGAGAGAGACTTGGTTACTTCCATGCTCATGATGCATCTTGACTGTTGGGAGAGACACTTGGTTACTTCCATGCTCATGATGCATCTTGGCTGTTGGGAGAGACACTTGGTTACTTCCATGCTCATGATGCATCTTGACTGTTGGGAGAGACACTTGGTTACTTCCATGCTCATGGTGCATCTTGACTGTTGGGAGAGAGACTTGGTTACTTCCATGCTCATGGTGCATCTTGACTGTTGGGAGAGAGACTTGGTTACTTCCATGCTCATGGTGCATCTTGGCTGTTGGGAGAGACACTTGGTGACTTCCATGCTCATGGTGCATCTTGGCTGTTGGGAGAGACACTTGGTTACTTCCATGCTCATGGTGCATCTTGACTGTTGGGAGAGAGACATGGTTACTTCCATGCTCATGGTGCATCTTGGCTGTTGGGAGAGAGACTTGGTTACTTCCATGCTCATGATGCATCTTGACTGTTGGGAGAGACACTTGGTTACTTCCATGCTCATGGTGCATCTTGGCTGTTGGGAGAGAGACTTTGTTACTTCCATGCTCATGGTGCATCTTGGCTGTTGGGAGAGACACTTGGTTACTTCCATGCTCATGATGCATCTTGGCTGTTGGGAGAGAGACTTGTTACTTCCATGCTCATGATGCATCTTGGCTGTTGGGAGAGACACTTGGTTGCTTCCATGCTCATGGTGCATCTTGACTGTTGGGAGAGACACTTGGTTACTTCCATGCTCATGATGCATCTTGGCTGTTGGGAGAGACACTTGGTTACTTCCATGCTCATGATGCATCTTGGCTGTTGGGAGAGGGACTTGGTTACTTCCATGCTCATGATGCATCTTGACTGTTGGGAGAGAGACTTAGTTACTTCCATGCTCATGGTGCATCTTGGCTGTTGGGAGAGACACTTGGTTACTTCCATGCTCATGGTGCATCTTGGCTGTTGGGAGAGAGACTTGGTTACTTCCATGCTCATGGTGCATCTTGGCTGGTGTTGAGGTTGGCAGTGGCCACTGAAGCTGAGGACCACAAGAGGACTAAGTATAAAGAGTTGGACTTTGTCCATCCATTTATGCCTCTGGCCATTGAGACGTCGGGAGTTTTCGGCCCTGCAGCTGTGCACAGCCTTTTTCACTGACCTTGGCAAACGGCTCATGGACCAGTTGGAGGAGCCGAGGTCACAGTCCTTTCTGCTGCAGCGTGTGGCCATCGAAGTTCAGCGGGTAATGCTGCGGCTATTTTGGGGACTTTGTTTTAGATTGTTTGCATTTGTTATTTATTTATTAGTGTTTGGGTGTGTTACTTTTTCTGTTACTTCTAATACAGTATAAATGCATGTAGTATTTATTATTATAATTCGCACAACTTAATAATGGCCTCTGATATTGCCTGTTTAAATAATTATGTGTAAATTATGTAGCTGCTTACCTATATTATTGTTATAATATTAAAAATATAGGAATAATAATATCAAATAAAAATAAGTACAGTACCATAATAGTAATATAAACAATAATAAGAAACATTAAAAAGTTTTTAAAAAAATTTAAAAAAATTGGAATATTTTGTTTATATCTGAACGTGTTAGCTTTTTAGTTATTTATTTATTTATTGTTAATTAGTTATTATTTCAGTATTATTTAGGTATTTTTGTAATTGATTATTATATAAGTATGTAGGTGTTAATGAACGTGGTATGTTGTGTTTGCCGAGAAAAAAAAATAAGAAAAAAAAATGAAAGAAGAAAAAAATAAAATAATAATAATAATAATATAACAACAAGAACAAGAACAACAACAATAATAATATTATTATTAACACATATTTTTTTAATGATAATGACAACAAAAATAATAGCAATTAGATAAAATAAGATAAAATAATGATAAAATAATAAATAACAAATGAAATAAAACAAAGAAAAGACCGTGCTATAGTTGAATAATTAACAAGAGGATAAATAACTTACTAACTGAATAAAACACAGAAAAATAATGGTGGTCATGGTTTCAAGTTCAGGCTCTTGAGAGTGACCAACCAGAAGCCAGATAAGTCCATTCCACATCTCGATTGAACTGCTCACACTTTGGTGCTAGGTTGATGTGCAATGCCTCCTTCACCAGCAGTTCCTTCTGTCTTCTGACCTGGTCTAAGATGGTGGCTTCCTCCCACAAAATAGGACATCCATTATCCCATGCATGTTCAGCAATTGCAGACTACTCTTTAGCACACTTTTTACAGGCATCTTGGTGTTCGTTTCGAGTCTGTTAGTCTCCTGGGAGAGCTGAGAAGGATGGAAGATCATGTTCCTACCAGCAGACAAGGAGAAGACGAAATTTCTGGTGACAAAAGAAAGTTACAATTCAAAGCTGACAGGAATGCTGGAGTCCGAGACATCTGGGACACTGAAAAGGGATCCCACCAAGACACAGCAAAGCAAAGTAAGTCGTGTACTCAAGAATTTGGAAAGGAGGAGAAATAAGAACTGCCTTATACAATGGAAGTCTGCCCACTGGAAGTAGACCACCACTGATCTATGGGTTCCAAGATACATAAACCTGAGCTTCCCCTTAGGCCAATTGTATCTTGTATAGGCGCTCCTTCCTATAATCTTTCCCCAAGTTCATATCAGAGTTGATATCACCTCTAGCTGGCAACACGAGTACATATGTCAAGGATTCTGGTGTATGTTTGTCATGGAATGAGTGTCTTGTCAGTTTTGATGTTTCCTCTCTTTTAACCAATGTTACCATTGATTAGGCTGTAGTAATTTTTGGAATGTTGACAAAAGATGAGAGCTTGCGTGAGAGGACTGCACTAGGTGCTGACAGGATTTCTGAACTGTTGGAGTTGTGCCTGAAATCCACCTACTTCAGGTATCAAGAAAAATACTACGAGCAGAAAGAGGGTGCAGCAATGGGCTCTCCAGTATCTGCAGTGGTAAGTGGTAGCCAACCTTTGGAATTCTTTGAGGAATTGGCACTCACAACTGCCCCACTGAAGCCAAGGTTTTGGAAGAGTTATGTGGATGATACCTTCTGCATTGTGAAGAAGGGAAGTGAGCAGGAGTTGTTGGACCATCAGGCCATCCAATAAAGTTTACCATGGAGCTTGAAGTGGACGGATCATTGCCCTTTCTGGATTGCCACCTACACAGGAGGGAAGACGGAAGGCTAACTACAACAGTTTTCTGAGAACCCACGCACACCAACTGGTACCTTGATTATAGATCACATCATCCTATCCATGTCAGAAGAGGAGTGGTGAAGAGCTTGTATGATAGAGCCAGGAGAGTAGTGGTGGAGAAGGAGGACCTACGGAAGGAAGAACATCATTGGAATAGGGTTTTTATGGAAAATGGTTGTCCGCAAGCCTTCATCAACCATTCCTCTGTAGATACATCTAAACGCAAGGAAGGTACACACCAAAACAGCAGGGGTCTTGGAAGAAGGATCCTATAATAACAATTCCTTATGTAGCATGGATGAGTGAAGATATCAGGAGGGTTGCAGGAAGTTCAACATCAGAGGAGTTTTCGGAACTCTGAGGTCACTACTTAGCAGAATGAAGGATGGTTTGTAAGCACTCATGTGTTGTGTACAACATCCCTTGCAAGTACTACATAGGGGACACCAGAAGACTGGAGACCAGAGTGAGAGAACATCTTCAACTGAAGAACATTATGGGACAATGGCCACCCTATTTTATGAGAGGAAGTCACCATGTTCAGCCAGGCCAGAAGACAGAAGGAACTGCTAGTGAAGGAGGCATTGCACATCATCCTAGGATCAGAGTGTGAGTGGTTCAACAGAGATTGGACTTACCTGGCTGCTGAGTGGTCACTCTCAAGAGCTTGAACTTGACGACCCCATAACTTTTCTGTATTTTATGCAGTTATTTATTTACCATTCGTTGTGAACATGTTGTTAGTTGTACTAGTAACGTTAGGTAAATTCAAGTCATTAAACTATAACATGTTTTTTTCTGTTATATTGAATTTTTTAATTATTACTAATTCAATATCTGTTTCACGTGCTGGACGCATGTGCCAGATGGTTCACACCAGGTAGTGTATAGCTAGCTACCAGTGTAGAACAACTTCACACACGAGTCTTAGCATCTGATGAAGGCTATAGAGCATCTGGTCGAAATGTGAGTGAATAGTGTGATTATTGAGAAAGCCATTGCATCTTCATCATATCAACTGAGAGTTCATTGAGAGAATGAAAATACAATACCTCCTCAAATGTAGTTAGCGTGCATGACAGAGAGCAAGTGGCAATTGGTTTGCTCTTAAATGTGAAGAATGGCAAGCATCATGGGACAATCTGAAACCTGTTGGCCCTCATTTAGAATATTCTCACTCTGAATAACTGCTGCCCATAGTCTGCCGGGCCCATATCTGATCAGAGGGGCATAACTCGTCTAGACCCGTAGTCTGCCGGTGCCCATATCTGATCAGGGGCATAACTCATCTAGACCTACAGTCTGCCAGGCCCATATCTGATCAGAGGGGCATAACTCGTCTAGACCTACAGTCTGCCAGGCCCATATCTGATCAGAGGGGCATAACTCGTCTAGACCCATAGTCTGCCGGGCCCATATCTGATCAGGGGCATAACTCGTCTAGACCTATAGTCTGCCAGGCCCATATCTGATCAGGGGTATAACTCGTCTAGGCCTTCCCGGGGGAAAAGGATGAAAAAAAGGAAGGGGGGAAAAAGATGGCCTAAACCCTTACTCGAACCAGTCTTGCTAGCCACACCCTCAAACATGTGTGCGCACGTGATAAAAGAGGAGTCTGGTTATGTGCCCAAAATTTTTTCTTCTTGTCTAGTCAGCATTTTTGAGCTTGCCTATTATTAGAACATCTTGCCAGTGACATGTGCTCCCATTGTGATGTAATTACACATTTCCTATCTGTGCGATGAAGTGGCAAGAAAATTGTGGCAGATCAGAACAAAGCCTCTCATGATTAAATTGTGTTCCACTGAGCGTGTTGTGCATGTGTCGGCCCTGGCTAGTCAGACTACAGCCAAACCTGATTGTCCCACATATCCAGACCCTTTGTGATCGATGAAAGCTGAGCATACAACAGAGGTGCCTCTGCCTGGGCCCCTCATCGCTGGCCAAGACCCTCTGGCTCCTGGCTCTAGGATGACTTGGAGAATGGAAGGAACAACTAATGGCAGCAACAGGGATCAATTCTGTGTGGCCCTCCCCCTACCCTCCAGAGAATCTATACAGGTAAAATACGAGTTACTGTGTAACGGGTAACAGGTCAAGTATAACAGGAAACAGGTCAGGTATAATGGGTAACAGGTCAGCAGTATAACAGGTAACAGGTCAGCAGTCCAGGTCAAGTTGACATATATCTGGTCATCTACATAATGTCAACATTTCAGTCCATTCACAACAAACACAACACTTTGGCAACCCCTGCGTACAATACTGCTGACTGGCCATAAACAAATGCTCAACACTTCCCCTCGTCCATCACAGCTAAACCTTTATCCTCCTCTTTGTGGGTGTGGCCAGAGGGAAGAGAAGGAGAGTTACTAATATGCAGGACTTGTCCCTTCGGGGCTATTATAATGCATATTCCAGATTGCCGTATCTGTAGACCTCTCCTCATGGATCCACCAGATCATTGGTTCATACCTTGGTGTGTGGTCAAGCGCCCGGTTGGAAAATGAATTTCGTTAAAATTCAATAAAATTAATTTTCCAACCTCACGCTTGACCACGCACTTACATTTTAGCGCCTAATGAAACCACTCATTGCATAGAGTAGGGCTTCCTCTAGCCACTGGTGCTAATTTCAACTCTCTAGCACTTGGCAATCTGGAGATATTTATGTGGAAAAATCAGGCATTCAGGTTTTGAGGTTCTTTTCACTTTATCTCCAGTAACTTGGCTATAGTTATACCTATAAAAAATATTTTAGTATCAAAAGAGAGCACACAGAGAGACCTATCTTTTGAGCTATATATATCAAGTCCATACCATGAAGTTTGCAGAATCTATGGGGAGCTATGAAGTGGTAACCACAAGTTTTTTTACACTTACTACTAAAATAGAACTGTCCCCCTCAGAGTCAGAGTGATGCAACAAAAATGCATGCTGCACCGAGTGTTATTGTATTAGAGACACAATACCCTTCCTGGACAAAGAATATACAAGTCCCATACCTTCCAGCCAAGATTTTCAAAGAACATCCTCAGCCTTGCTACAGTAGTCGTTTTCCCAGCACAAGGTCCTACAACAATCGCACATAAATAACTACCGCACATAAATTACTACCGACTATGTTACTAGGCTTTAATACCTCCAGTCAGGACAACCTTGTACACAACTCCCTGTTTTCTTTCTTGGGAGTCCGACATCGTTATCGAGTTTGAAGAAATAAATTCGTGCGAGTTTATTAGCTGCTGTGTGAGTACACGCCACACCCATTTGCTGACTCACTCTTTACTGTCACAAGGGGAGGGGGGTGGGAATGGGTCGCTAAAGTACACAAATGGATATTTTCAAGTTTCCACGTACAAAACATCTCTTCGATGCTGGAGGTAGTGGGGTATCCAGGGATGACCTAGTGATGGACTCGGGAGAAGAAGCATCCTTTTACAGCGCCCAAGCTCCAAGGTCCTCAGGCAAGGGAAAAGCAAAGAACAAGAGCTCTCCAACTCTAGTGGCCATCGAAGAAAAAGTTGATGGCGCAAACATAGGGATTTCGATAGACCCAGAAAGCTTGAGGATTCGTGTCCAGAACAGAGCACATTTTGTTGACTCTAAGACCCATAGGCAATTCAGCACCCTGGACTCTTGGGTGGAGGAACATTCTAAAGGACTTTACCACCTACTGAACTCGGATGAATTTATTGGCCGCTATGTCCTCTTTGGAGAGTGGCTCTATGCAATGCACTCCATTGCCTATACACGTCTTCCCAATTACTTCCTTGCATTTGATCTTTACGACACCAAGGAGGGCCGCTTCTTCAGCTGGAGAGAGAGGAACAGGAGGCTAGAGGGAACAGGGATCTCTACTGTGAGGATGATAACAGAGGAAGCAATACCTGGGAGGAAAGACGTAAGCATTTAAAGGTGTTGTAGTTTCTCCACCACAATCCAAGCATTATGTCACAGTGACAACATACCAGTACCTTTCAGCTTTAGGGCTAGGACAATGGCTACAACAGTGAAAATAACAATGTTAGGATTTCAACTTTTGTCAAAATAGCCTGTTTCCTCACCATCACTTGTCACACAATGCCTTACATTCATTTCTAGTAAACATCAGAGGGTGGCTATTATTGGGTAAAATGGCAAAACACACATGACACAGTATATATATACCCTTTTTCAACATATATCAGCAGCCATGCCCTTATTGCTTTTGTCAGTTTGGTTTGGCATGTGGAGTTAAGTTAAAATAATACAGTGCAGTTGTACAACCCCTGAATTATAGAAACACTAAATAATCAACTTGAAATTGTACTCCCGACTAGATGCTCTAGCCTTCATCAGGACTATTCCTGATGAAGGCTATATAGAGCATCTAGTCGAAATGTCGAGGGAGTACAATTTCAAGTTGATTAGTGAGAATCTTATTGTAATATAAATACATACTCATGTTTGACCCACTTTTTTTAGAGCCGGATAGCTCCCCCCCCCCTAAAGATCACATTGGCAGCTTTTTCAAGATGATTTCCAGCATGTTGAATCCAGGTTAGACAAAAAAAAACACCTTGAAATTCATCTTCAAGTGTCTTTTATCTCTCCTCTTTCCTTTGCTAAATAGCATACAATAAGTCCCTTCATAACCAGAATACTCCAATCACCAATGTTGCAGAGAATAGCTGTAGGTAAGGTAGGTAGGTGGAAAAGTTTTTCCTAGTGGACGTGTATTACAACTGCTCAGCTGATTTACTGGTAATCTTGTTCCTCTCTGCCATGCCATTTGGTTTGTCGAGCTCTTTTGTGAACTGTTACCAAGTCCTCGAAGGAGGCTATAGGCTGTATGTAGCTGCTCCTCTGCCAAGAGGCCGACTCATAAGAAACCAACAACAACAACAACGTGATGTGGTGATTTTGTGTAGTGTACAAGAAGAAACAAGTTAGAATAAGTGTATAAAAGAAGTGGAGACTCAGAAGCTTGGAGTCGAGACTTCACAGAACTTGGATGACCAACTCAATCAACTACAACCAAATTAAAAAATATATATATATATACTTTTTCTTATTTATTATTATAATTTTTTGGTATTTTTGTAATTGATTATTATATAACTATTATATATATAACTAGCATGTGTTAATTAAGTGTTAATGGACTTAATGAACTTGGTATTGTAAACAAATAAATAATCATTTTGTAGATTTATTTCTCTTTCTCAAACTTTTTTTTTTCCAATTTTTTTTCACAAAAATAACTATAAAGTCATCCTGTTTTTATTCTGTTTTTATTAACCCCCCCCTCTATATTCAACTAGATGCTCGAGTCTTTTTCAGGAAGAACGAGACAAAAAATACTGAGACTTACATTAGCTATCCACCCAGTAGTGTGTGATGAGACCACACCCCTAGAATGTAATGTGTGGCGTGAGTTAGTATAAAAGAAAACAAAAAAGTAAGAACAGAAAAATAACTCATCACTTTTGGCAAAAATAAGGTTAAAAACACATTGCTATGGTGGCGGTCATAGCTTTCAAGTTCAGGTACTTGGAGCACAACTGAAATATTGATGTTCATGAATCAAGATATATATATATATATGAAGAATATATATATATAAAGAATATATATATATATAAAGAATATATATATATATATAAAGATATATATATATATATATATGTTGAACTGACCTCCTGACCTTGTGCATGCTCAGAGCATACTCAAGCAAGCCATTCTATTGTTTGTTATCCATTGTTATATATATATGTAATTGTTATATATGTAGGGCCTTGCAGTATTCAGTTTTACATATATCTATATAGTTGTACATAGTATTGATGATCAGTTTCATAACTGTTCTGCCAACATGACCACTAGGTGCACTCGTCTACATTTACAATAACCTGTTAAATTGTCTTCTCTCAACATTCGGACTAGATGCTCTAGCCTAATTGTCAACCGAGAGAAACCTACATGGTAGAAATTCCGAATGAAGGCTACAGCATCTAGTCGAAAAAACATCGACAGACAATTTCAAGTTGATTATATTGTTATTATTTCAACTGCGAGTTTGTTGAGAATTAAAAATGAGTTAGATGGAGTTGTTTAGTGGGAGTGGTTCATCGAGGTGGCAGAGCTAGTAATATTAAAGATGGCCATTTCTACTTCTCCTTTTACATTATGTTTGGCCTTGTGCATGCTTCGGTGTTAAAAACAGACGTATTGATGAATATATACAACTAAGCAGACTTGTAAATAAGCTGGCCCCACATCAATGAATAAGGCTGGACGAGGAGAACATTGTCCTTAGAAATACCCTGAATCAGTATATATACATATGTATGTGTATATATATGTACACCAGTATATATATATGTATATATAATGTATATATATGTACATGTATATGTATATATACACCTTTCTGATTTATACATGTACCATATTCACTCGACTTGTATTTATTTCAGCCAAATCAAGTTGCGAACTTCAAGCATTGCCAAGCCAGTCTTGCGCTATTGTGCCGACGCAATTTTTTGGGCCCGAGTCATTGTGGTTGTTTCATTTCAAACATTGAGCTACTGTAGGTAGTAGTTGGCTGACAAGAGTTCCTAATCGCTATCGTTATCTACTCATTTATCTACAATGAGTTCGTTATGTTCAATCTGTTCTTCGTCCTCTTCGTCCAGGAAAGCAAATGGATCTTCTCCACCACTGTCACTTCCTTCCAACAGCTGGCGAGTAGCTTGTGTAATGGCTGGGATAGCTATTTAAAGCTGCTATTTTATCATCTTTGAGGCAGTGAATTTCTCCATCTTCAGACCCGTCCACCTTCACAATGATGCCACAAGCATGGAATGATTTCTTGATCAACTCTCAACTCGGCAGACAAGCTATCTTAGCTAATGATTAACGACTGCGTGTGTGCAAGAGCGGTGGTGTAATTAACTTGGTGTGCTGCATTTGGAGTGCAGCTTTCAGAGCGACTTCTATTCAGTGTGCGACTTATATTCGAGTGAATACGGTATATGTATCTAATTGTATCTAATTGTGGCCAATATCTTTGCATGTAGTTTCATTAGAGGCCGTTTTATAAAAGCATCCACAAACATCTCGTTCTCACATCACTTGCTCATGGATCAGTTCATTAATATTTTTTGAAATGTGCTATTCTCTTGGCAGGCTCTGAAGTGGATGAATTCTGACAGTGCCTTCTACGATGGTCCATGCGAAGGCATCTACCTTAGAGTAGACCACGATGGACAACCTCCTCCAGCAGGTTCTGAAGCAGCCACTCCCCCCACCCCTTATTGCTTGAGGAGAGGGAAACTGGTGAGACCAGACTTCACGCAAGGAATCAAAGAACAGTGGACTAGACAGGGTTTTAAAAAGAACATTGTCCAATGGTCATAATTAAGGAGGGAGCCCCTCTCTCTCCTCCCTCTGCCATCATGAGAAAACCATCATGAGAAAATCATGAGAAAATAAAGACGAGTACATCATGGCCACACAACTCAACCAAGAAGATGGACAGATATAAGAGACAGACATTAATATATATAATATATTATACATACACACATACACTCATTATTATTTGGTGTTAGGAGACGGTGTGGAGGACATTTTAGACTTTACATCAGTGGTGGGAGATGGAGACTTCATCAGTTTTGGCCGAGGCATCTTTTCAATTAAATCTGGCATCTCCTTAAGCTCATCATAGCGTTTCCACAGCTTGTACAAGTCGAGTATTTGTGTAGTAATCTCTAGGATTTTTCCCATGTCTACCGAGAGTTCTGCAAACCAGCCCTTCACATCTTTCTTGTTGACAACGGCGGCCATGTGGATGCAGGCCAGAGCGATGAGGAAAGGAGGGTACATCAGAGAAACATCGCATCTGAGGTACGTATATATATATATATCCAAATAAGAGCCAACAATGTAAACAACACACAAACAAAACAAAGAATCAAGTTTTCAGTGTATCTTCTTAAAGTGAAGAATTCACTGGATTCACGCAACAAAAATAACTACTTCGCATGCAGGTGAATACCACATAATTGACACATTTTGGCTTACCATGCCAATCGGATGAATAGAAGTCACACCCACAATATGAGTTGCATAGTTACGACAAATCCATATTTAATCTCCCCCCACACCCCTTATTTTTAATCTGTGATTTTACCTCTTGTCAAGAAGGGATTATTTGGCATGTGTGTGATAACCATTGACCTGGAACAATTATACACACCTATATACAAGTCTAGAATTTTTGTGCTTTTTAAAAATCGGAGATCCTACATGACTGACATGCCGATCTTGCATTCAGGTTGTCGTGCACCTGTTCACAAACCACAACAACCATTGATGATGGAATGTAGAAGGCTTCTCGCAGGTAGAAAACCCCACATGACCACACACACACGGACAAATAAAATAATGTTGGCACACCTGGAGAACAAACAAGTGGGGTTGCGCTTTCTACGTATGACGATGTCTCTAATTATCCTTCACCATTCAATAGCGACATGCTCCAAATAAACTTGGCACAGAAGTGGAGTATATGTAGTGTGTCGTCCTTGCAAAACTAGAATTCTTTAAGTCATAGAAAAACTTGCTTTAGGAGATATAAATTATATAACATACATGTGTATGTGTATACACATCTTCAATACATATCTTCAAAACTATGTGTGCTACAACGAACAGGTGGTCTTGGCAAGTCAAAAAATAAAAGGCAACAATAAATTTAGAGGACCCTTTACCTTTTAGAATCATGTACAGCTACTTTATTGCCCCTCCTTCATCTTGTATATAGCTTCCTTCTTCAACAGCTTTGTACAGAACAACCAGCTGCACACATCACCTATGCTAGAAACACCACACCCTTCTCTTCCCCCACTCCCTAGATACGAAAGTTAAAAGGTTGGCTTGCCAGTAGAGAGACATTACGAGTTCCTTAACCCTCTCACTGCCGGATTACTAGGAGAGTAAAAAATATATTTAAAAAATAAAAATAAATCAACCAGCTTCAGTCAAACATCTATACCAAGTCAGAAACTCACTGAAGTCCCTAGCAACCATATATTATGGGATAGCTTTGTTGATATAAATATTGTGGTCAGCTTTTTGCCAACATACCCTCACCACAAAATACGAATAGCATTATCTTTGTTATTTATCAGAACATCATGTGATGCAGAATCTATTGCTTACTAACATTCGGCAATCAGTTGTTTCATAAAATACCAACACATGGCTATAAGTAGCTAAGGTACAAACACACGGCTATAAGTAGGTAAGGTACAAACACATGGCTATAAGTAGGTACGGTACAAACACACGGCTATAAGTAGCTACGGTACAAACACACGGCTATAAGTAGGTAAGGTACAAACACACGGCCTACGGTACAAACACATGGCTATAAGTACAAACATATGGCTATAAGTAGCTAAGGTACAAACACATGGCTATAAGTAGGTAAGGTACAAGCACATGGCTATAAGTAGGTACGGTACAAACACACAGCTATAAGTAGCTACGGTACAAACACACGGCTATAAGTAGGTAAGGTACAAACACATGGCTATAAGTAGCTAAGGTACAAACACACGGCTATAAGTAGCTACGGCACAAACACACGGCTATAAGTAGCTACGGTACAAACATATGGCTATAAGTAGGTAAGGTACAAACACATGGCTATAAGTAGCTAAGGTACAAACACATGGCAGCTACAGTACAAACATATGGCTATAAGTAGCTAAGGTACAAACACACGGCTATAAGTACAGTAGCTAAGGTACAAACACACGGCTATAAGTAGCTAAGGTACAAACACATGGCTATAAGTAGCTACGTTGCAAACACATGGCTATGGTACAAACACACGGCTAAGGCACAAACACACGGCTATAAGTAGCTAAGGTGTTGGAGACAAGATGTTATTGGGTCACTATAACAAGCATATTACTACTCTCAATATTTGATCCACTCAGTAGGTTTTTGAATGTCCCCAAAACAACATTCCAATTCTGAAGTTGTTGTTGTTGTTGTTGTTGTTTAGTATAGTATCGTTGACACACTTATCCCCTTTCCAACAAAACACAGACCCCACTCTTTGCAAGATGTACCACACATATGAATATGATTATTCTTATTCATCTACATATACATATGTTGTAACTGAGTCGTAAGAGGAGATGGAGAGTGAGGAGACAAAAGAGAGGCTAGTTCTCTAGCACCATAATCCACCATCATGTCTATGAACATGAATTTTACTCAGCGTACAATCCCAGCTATCGATGTAGCTGCTAGGGGGGGAAAAAGTACTGCCCTTTGGACAACTAACAGGCTAATACTAGAGCTGGATCCCTTTCACAAACCTGAGAAGTCTTCTTCATCCATGCCTTCCTCATCAGAGACCAAATCAGAGACCAACCTATCACTTTCCGCTGTAACTAAACTCATCCACTCATGTTCCAACAGTTTCGACTGTTGTGGCCATCTTACCTAAGTTTCCATGACAAGAATGCTCACCCTGGTAAGCAAGGGTGCCACAATCTTCTTTCTCACTAGTCATCCTCAGACGAGGTCACGACTTCTCTAGGTTTAGTTGCCTAGTCATTTTTAGGTCGTCAAAACTTCAAACAGGTCTGCGTTTCAATATCCCCCCCACCCTCCCATAGTTACGAGAAGTAACACACTTTAAATTAAGTGTATAAATGAGCAGGAAATAGGTTTACGATATAAAAATTATGGCTCATAATGATTGTGCATATTTACCCCCCAATAGACAAAAAAAAACGAGTGGCATATGGCGCTGTTAATGGTGAATGGGTTAAAAAGGTAACCCCCCCCCCCCCCGCCCCCCCAAGAAAAAGAAGAAGTGATTATCTCGTTCCATAATTAGGTCATAATTCTGCTCTATGTGATGTAAACTTAGTGTCCAGGGACAACCAGGCCAATGTCACAAGAATCACTCCAGCCTCTCGAGGTTTCCGCTGCTTGAAGCTACAAAGTGCCAAATATTTAATAAGAGTTACGGCATGTAGCAGGTTTAACATGGCCTTTGCACTCTCACTCTTAGACTAGTCCAGCATTGGCCACCCTTCCCTTTCAGCGGAGGATCCGGGAACACAAAAGCATACCAATTTTCCCCCTGCTGGAACGTAATCACTGGCTGCTCTCAATGGGTTGAGTTGCCTCAATGGAAGGATGATGTCAATGTGGGAGCGGATGTCAATGTGGGAGCGGATGTCAATGTGGGAGAGGATGTCAATGTGGGAGAGGATGTCAATGTGGGAGAGGATGTCAATGTGGGAGAGGATGTCAATGTGGGAGAGGATGTCAATGTGGGAGAGGATGTCAATCTGGGAAAGGATGTCAATGTGGGAGAGGATGTCAATGTGGGAGAGGATGTCAATGTGGGAGAGGATGTCAATGTGGGAGAGGATGTCAATGTGGGAGAGGATGTCAATGTGGGAGAGGATGTCAATGTGGGAGAGGATGTCAATCTGGGAAAGGATGTCAATGTGGGAGAGGATGTCAATGTGGGAGAGGATGTCAATGTGGGAGAGGATGTCAATGTGGGAGAGGATGTCAATGTGGGAGAGGATGTCAACGTGGGAGAGGATGTCAATGTGGGAGAGGATGTCAACGTGGGAGAGGATGTCAACGTGGGAGAGGATGTCAATGTGGGAGAGGATGTCAATGTGGGAGAGGATGTCAACGTGGGAGAGGATGTCAATGTGAGAGAGGATGTCAATGTGGGAGAGGATGTCAATGTGGGAGAGGATGTCAATGTGGGAGAGGATGTCAATGTGGGAGAGGATGTCAACGTGGGAGAGGATGTCAATGTGGGAGAGGATGTCAATGTGGGAGAGGATGTCAACGTGGGAGAGGATGTCAATGTGGGAGAGGATGTCAACGTGGGAGAGGATGTCAATGTGGGAGAGGATGTCAACGTGGGAGAGAATGCCAACGTGGGAGAGGATGCCAACGTGGAAGAGGATGTCAACGTGGGAGAGGATGTCAACGTGGGAGAGGATGCCAACGTGGGAGAGGATGTCAACGTGGGAGAGGATGTCAACGTGGGAGAGGACGTCAACGTGGGAGAGGATGTTAATGGGATCGTAGATGACATCATAATTGGAGATGAAAGATCATGCTTTCTGCATGTTCGGTTTGTGCTGTAAAAGACTTCTTCTTCACGCCAGGAGGACGATGGAAAACTAAGTTTATGAAATCTTTAGTCCACTGAGATTCAACCAGGATGTGCAACATGTCATGAAGCCTACACAGACCACAAGTGTGTATTAATCAATTACTGTCACTATTAGTGGTGACAGAACAACTTCATTACCTAAAAGCAGATGGTAAAAGCCAGTTTCTACCTTTTGTTTTAAGCACCTACTTTACTGTTGGTTTAAAGTTACTCACACACCCACACTGCCCAAGCTGGGGCACACACGACAAGCATCCTTTCAAGCTTATCTTATGGCAATGAGAGGGTACACTGGAAATGGCAGGTGTAGTGTAGTAGGTCTTGATGATGTTTCTCCCTCTCAGAAAAGAAGCTCAAGGTTATCAGGTTTCCCCATTAATATGAGTGCAATACCAGACTTGTCAGTTTCTCAATTCTCACGTGCAGCAGAAAAAGTATGCGAACAAATGACAATCAATGTTTATTATTATTATTATTATTATTATGTGGTTATGCCCACAATTACGACATGCTCACTGTTAAGTGCCTATTTTCTTGTCGGCTGATCCTATCGGTGACCACTTAACAACCAGCTTTTACGGTAGACTCGTGTTTCCATTCCATACCTTCTTATCCCACAAATGAGGTTAAGGGTTGGCTACACTAACCCCCCCCCCCCAAGGCACTGTTTTGTGCGACCACTCGCACCAACAACCACACCCACCTGTAGGTATCGTTGACGATCCTCCATGCAGTGGGGAGTAAGGTATCCTGTTGGCCCAAGTCCGCCACATACTGCGTCAAGGGACGATACGGATGATAGACTATCAAACAGCAATCCATCATTTCCAGAAGCAAAAATTCACACTCCAGAATATTAATGGACTTGTAGGGATAGTCCTTCTTAAAAATACCATGATACTTGGTCCGCACAACATTCCGGCATCGCATGATCAGGTTCTGGGTGGGGACCAGACCGCACTCTTCTACTTTGGAGGCCAGATGTATGCAGGTGGGGCAGAGAAGGAGTGGGTCCACGTCACCGAAGGAATTCTTGGAGTAAAACCTTCTGTAATAGACTATAGCTGTGGAGATAACTTGTTGACGAAGCTTCAATGGATCAGCTCCTAAGCATTGGATGAAATTGGAGAAAAATATGTGGACTTTATGTAGGTTTTCCAGGCTCTCCAACTTAGCAAGATCCCTCTGTCTTCCCAGTTCTACTTCCTGCTTGTCCAGTATCCATTCTTGATAGTGACTCGACTGCCAAAAGTTACCAGCCATGTTGAGTCAGCATCGGGCGCGAAGACCCTTTACCTTCCTTTTGGAATGCGTTGTGTACACATCATCCAATAAATGGGTGTGGCCTCATAGAGATAATTATTATCATGGTAAAGCAAGTTGAAAGCACGTATTGTACAAGAGTGCTGAGGCTAAATCAATAGGCACATTTGCGCTGTGATTATTATGTCTTTTATCGAAGGTGCTTGAAAAGCTTTTCTATAGACCAAGACCTAGATCACATTAACAGACTGAGTTAGTTATAAATTTGGTTTTCTGAGTAAAAGATCAGTCACCCCGTTGACAAAAGTTTGCTAGAATTTTGTTTGGTGTTTTTGTTTGGTGTTCAGACAGTGTGGTGCAAAATGAAGATATTTGCATGCCCAAAGCCTTTGAAGTTTGTGTGGTTACCAATTGTGAGTCACAACTACTCCTGCTCTTCTCTGCTCTTCTCTTCTTTCTCTGGTGGTAGTACCCTTTGCCCCATTCTGTCATCCTATACCTGAACGACTTGCCAGCTCTGTACATCACAATAAGCTTCAGTATATCCCGTGTCATAAAAAAATAATGGGGCCCCCACCCCCAATATGCCTGGGGCTCCTGTATGATTGGGTCCCCTAGGCCCCATATTTATGAGGACACTCTTGTGTGTATGGGGCCCTCGTCTCATTGTGTATATGAGCCCCAATCCGTTTAACATTTCTATGTCGGCTTACATTAGACTCCTGGGATTATGCAGGTATATGAAGATGAGAAGATTTGGTGAAGATGAGAAGATTTGGTGGGAGATGAAAGCTAATTTTCATTGAAGATCATGATAGCACAAGTAATAAAGTGCACCAAGGTGTATAGCAAAGTTTCAAGTAGATGTTATTGAGTGTTTATGCAGGAAAATCTGTGCAGTTATTACAAAACCACTATATATTTAAAAGAATTTAGTGGTGACTCCAACACCACACATCACTGATGGTACCATTTGTCACACTTGTCGCATCCAACCATTTCATCATATATGTCAGGCAACTGGCAGTCACAGAAAACTTGAATCTCGAGTCCAGGGAAATAAATTTGTTTGTGGAGTGCAGAAAGGAGCTAGTGTGGGAATGATGTGAGCCTTTTTTCCACTTTAAACATTGCACAAGATGCCACATTCATTTCGTCAAATTCAATCCTACACAAATTGTCTTCTTTAAAAAAGGCAAACCAAACTAACAATAATATGTAAACTCTCAGTGAACTCCCAGGTGACATAGCGAAATGACAATGACCTCAATAATCAACTTGACATTTACTCTCAACGTTTTGGCTAGATGCTAGCCTTCGTCAGGAGTAATGAGATGCTATATAAGACTATCCACCATGTGATACAAACCACCCACCCTGGCATACGTGTCCAGCATGTGGTACAAACCACCCACCCTGGCACACGTGACCAGCATGTGATACAAACCACCCACCCTGGCATACGTGTCCAGCATGTGATACAAACCACCCACCCTGGCACACGTGACCAGCATGTGATACAAACCACCCACCCTGGCACATGTGACCAGCATGTGATACAAACCGCCCACCCTGGCACACGTGTCCAGCATGTGAACCAGATGCAGCAAAAATAAAAATACTAGTATATATAAAAATGACACTATATTAAAAATAAAAAATAAACATGCTAGATCACCCTGCTCATTTAACAATTCTAGCCCTCCATGTCTCTGCCTTTTCCCTCATCTTCTCCAAATGAACATTCCCTCTCATCCCCATCAAACCACACACCAAGATATTTGAAGGCTTCCACATTCTCCATTCTCTCATATTCCACTCTCCTACACTTTCCATGACGGTCATTGACTTACTCTTTGCTTAATTAAACCTAAATCTCCACTTCATCTGCATACTCCCCACCACATCCAATATCACTTGTAACTCTCTATATCATCTACATACAGCAACCCACCACATCATGTTCCTTTCACTTCAATCCCTAACCCTTAGCTCATGAATTTTTCACCTTCCGGGCAACGCAACTTTATCACAATGACCCTACAAAAATCATTATCGCAATCAAAACGGGAAAGGTATCAAAATTAAGTTAAAGATTTTCCAATTTTTCTCGACTCACCAATGGGACCAAAACTCAAACAAAAATTATGTACTCTTCGTTATCCTGAAAGGAATAGAGCGGCACTCAGGAGAAGCTGGTTGCAGCAAGAGAATAAGAAAATAAGCACCTCCTTCGTCATGAGATCCCCTTGACAAGCCATGAAATATTAGAGCAGCAACCTAGGGTGGCAATTAGGAAAAGCTGCACACAGCCAGAGGAGGAGAGAAAAACTTTCATTATTATGCATCTTCGTTGCATAGCTACTGGGTGCCTAGGCCCTGCTTCATGCCAAGTAGCTTGACCCTGATTCATGAGGAAACAAGCTTCTGGTTGCTTAGACCCAGCTACTGGGAGCCAAACTACTACGTAAACATTCTAGACAGTTATGTGGGCGTTTTCACCACCCTGTAAATAGTTTTCACCTCATATCAGATACCTTTAAGATTGGATTTTGAATTTTGGAATGCAACTGTCATCAATACTTGGCATCATCACTTTTTTCCCTCCCCTCCCTCCTCCCCCATGGGAAATATCATGTAACCTCAAGAAAGATTAGCTTGAAGAATATATATCTGATATCAATAGTTATCTGCCTTTTTTCTCGTGGACGTGGCATCATGGACAAAACTTTATGTGATGTTTAAGGACCACCCAAAGAACTTTAAAGCCAACCATTTTCTTGATTTTTCATTTTTGTAAAGGAGAAAGTAGCTCATAATTGGCAGTATTTTGGCCACCATGTGCATAATTGGATTTGCCTCATATTTTACCTGAATACACCAGCTATCAGGTATATAGAAGGTAATGGGTATATACCTTTAACAGGTGTTTTTTGTTTTGCTTTTGAGGTTGAATTCATTTTAGGGTGTGTGTGGGGCATTTTTGTCACCATGTTTTGTCATGTATCTTTATGACTGGACTTTGTAATGACTTTTTTGTGTGTGTGTCCGGGCAATGCCAGGTATCCCTGCTAATTAATATATGTACACGTATAACCACACTGTAAAATAAACAAAGTGTGGTTACTTCCTGTAACCAAGTAACCACACTTGTATTTCCAGCTGAGCACTTCCCTAACAGACAGTCACACCTGCAGCCACTTAGTTTTGAGGGCCCCCACTTTAGCTGTAGGTATCTTTAGCAGTTATACCTTATGCATTTTTACTGTAATAAAATAGCACACGGAGAGATCTACCTGATATCATCATAGTCAAGTGTGCATAATCTCTGGAGCAAAGCTGAAACCACAAGATTCGTATTTTTTTAACAATGTTGGCGACCATTTTCATGGCTGCAAACTAGTAATAACTAAACGCTCACATACCAGTCAGCAAGGAATGTTTTACGAAGGTTGCATGCTGAATTCAGTCCTTTAAGCCACCTGGCGACTATTTTTTAGAAAATTGGCGACCGATGTGGTTGCAAGGGACTAGCTACTACCTATCTAGTTGGCACTTCGCAATACTGCATAATCTGGTCGCTATAACAACTGGAGCAACATGCTCAGCAGGAGAAATTCAACTTTTTCCTCCGCTGCGAGTCTAGTCCAAGCACAGAGCGGGAATCTACTTCAAAGTTTAAGCTTAAGCGCCCTGGTGTCCCATTCAAGCGTACAGCTAACCCAGGAAGAAGAGAAGGCAGAGGTGAGAGAAGGAGGGTCGTTGACAAAGAGCTACGTTTCAGCTGAGCTATCAGCTGTTGTGGGTGAAATACAAGCTGATGGAAGGAGAGAGAGAAATAGATGGAGAGATGTGTTCACTATGGTGTGTCTGTGGATATCATACTTATTGTGCAGTTCAGGATACTCGATCATGGCACCGTTCTTTCCCAATGAGGTATAAGTATTTCAATGACTGAATGTTGTTGTGGTGTTCAGTTAGTATCAGTGATAGATGATAAGATGATGTGGTAGTGATGGCGTAGTGTTGTTGTTATAGCTAGTATTTTGTTTGTAGGCAGAGAAGAAAGGATCAAGCCCAATCTTCACTGGCATCATCATCGGTGCTGCCCCATTCGCTATGGTAATATTATCTCCAATCACAGGCTACTTTGTAAGTTTACAAATTCACGCATTAGCATACCAAATATTTCAAAGTCAAACCAACTTTTTCCATGGAACTTATGCTATCAATTAAAAACACCATCAAAATTGTGTAGATCTGAAATTTGAATGTGTTATTATAGAAGCTCAAGCTGCACCACAGTAGTCAAAACTAGCCTCGGCTTTTAGCTAGAGTCATAAATCCCCATATCAGTTTCCTCTTTTTATTTCCTGTATAAACAAGAAGTCGTTCCTGAACACAATGAAGTTGTTCTAGAAGACGATTGCTAGTAGCTATCAAAAAGGTCTTGCTGTGTTATTAGTTTACTTTGCCTCACTCAGGGCTCCAGGTTATCGTTGCCATGCCACTGTTTAATTTGCCATGTGATGCCCCTGCACTCTGCCATCATTTAGTCACCACTCTCTAATAGTAGCCTCCTTATCCTCGAGACTGCTAGTCGTGGCCTTCCGATCAAGCGATTATAGTATATCCTGTGTAGGGAGGTAAAATGGCTGGCTATGTGAGCCAGGTCAAACTAAGAGGACAATATATATCTATGCTAAGATCACATGCATTTCAGAATGACCCAGCACAATACTCTTAGAATAAAAGTGCTAGATTGGCATGTTCATGAACAAAATATGATTTTATCGGCACGTTATGAAGAAATAATGTAGAGTAGATTCCCTAAACATGTGCTTCTCAGTTCGATTAGTTCAAGGTCTGGATATAAAGGAAGGGCTTGTCCAAGGCATAAACACTGATATGTATACGAAGAAAATATAAAGCTATATATTAATATTACCAGCTGCAGTGGCAAGGGGCAGTTTTGACTTCACCAATTATAACGGAAGTTCTATGTTGAGAACTTGTTTAAACTTGGTTATTGTGTAATGAGCGTGTAGACCATGAGAAGTACTTTCCTTCAGGAGCAGATTCTCTGATGCCTCCCTCCAGTCATCTAGCTCCACTACCAGGTTTTGTTGCAGTCATTGAACCTTTTGGGGGTGATTTATTTTGGTAGGCATACTGCATACATGCCAACTAAAGTGGGATGGGCACCAATATTTTCAGGCAATGGATTGTCAGTATTTTTACAGATATGCACATTATGTATGATACATACATTTATTATTATAGTGAAATATGAGCATTTTAAGTTTAGGAAGCACTAGAAAGCATGATGTCCCTGGGAAACCTCTAATGTAAATTATTATACTTTAACAAGCACACACAAAAACTTAGCAGATTATTCTTTATCTTAATTGTGTACTGAAAATGGCTTGTCAACTCTCCCAGCTGATTATTTATATGAGGTGCGGTCTATACTTGATGGATTTGTGTCATATGTGCATGTGTGTGGTTCGTGTGGTGATTTATGTCTCTCTTCCTCTCTTCCTAAAACTGCTGTAACTTACTGTTCTATGTGTGGGTGGACCATTCAAACAATTTTTTGAGCTAGGGCAAGGGCAAGGGCTATGATTGTAGAATAGGTTTATGATTAGGGCTGAAAGAGGTATGTAACATTTGTATAAAAATTATCACAATTACACCACACTTTGATAATACAATTCACACTAAGAAACTCTATAAGAAACTCAACCAATGCCACCAGTTTCTCTACTATCGGGGAATGAAAATATAGGAAAGCTGAGGCATTTTGCTGAAGCATACATAGAGTGATACATATAGCAGCCAATTTTTCACATAGAGCAACATCCACTTCTGTGCACACCCTCAAAACAAGCTGTATATATTTGATGTTTGTTCAGCTGAGCACAGGCCAAATTAGAAAAAGCGCCTGTATGTACCCAATAAAAATTCAATTCATGGGGTATATTATCAGTACAAACTGTAAAATCCACCCTCTAGAAATATACAATGTAACTCTGGTTGGAGATAGATGAGAAGCCATCTTGCAGCATTGGCCTAGATATTGGATATTGCTTTTCTCATAATTACTTCACTAGTATAACACTTTTCTCTAGTTTACTAGTGCAGTGTATAGTGGAGAATGCATGTAACAAAATGGGCCTTAAAAGTGTTGTAGTGTAGCAGTGTACCGGCACAAGGATGCAATACCAATTGTGTAAGATAATATGTTCAAATGCAATTTTGGGATCTTGCAAACATCATTTTTATGGTTGAAGGAATAGACTTGTAGTGTTTCTTTCTGTGATGTTGAGTATACATCCATGGGGATCATTGCAAACTTTGCTCATTAACACCTGTAATAAGACAAGTTCAATAGCTAGTCTCGACAATGGTATGTGCCTAATATCCTCTTCCGATTATTTTAAGTTTGTGATCATGTAAGTTGCTTGAGAGGTCACTCCTCGACACAAGAAGATCTTTTACCTTACAATAGCTACAGCCACTCTCTCTCCTGGAGTATTCATTCTTGCCTCTGCCTTCTCAATGTTGTCATCACTGCTTTCCTGCTCTCACTGGCATGGCATTTCTCCCTTCAGCCTGTCTGGATGCTGTTATCTGTGATCAGGATTTGACTATTCTCCTAGCACTTCATGATCACTGAACCGATTGCCATATGGTGCCAACTCGGACATCATCGTAATTTTAAATTGAAGCATTTGTACTACACTATACTCTGTATACACATACCATTGAGTAAAAATACTTTACTTCTGGTTGGATGGTGCTAGTGGTCAAAATTAATATAGCTGACAATCGCAACTGCCTTCATGAACCTTCCTGGCTTGTCCTTCTGTTTCTGGAAGTTCTTCTTCTTTGGATGAAAGCTACACAGGGCACCTATGGGTTACCAGGAATCATTCTGAATTCCTTCACTCAGAAGAAAGATGTGCTCCTGATGGATTTCTTGCTATAAGTTTTGTTGGATGGGGGGGGGGGGGGGAAATATAAAATATCTGTGGCAGCCATGGCCCTCCTTGTTCCTCTGCCTATGTGTATATATGTGTGGTCTGAACAGGGTATTTGGGGAGGAGGGGAAAGTTGGCTTCTGACTTGTAGAGTGAATCACTATGAAATGAATACTAGCAGAAGTACCTGTACCAAAGCAGAAACATATTATTTTTCGTTGATGAAAAAAATTGTGGGTTCTTTGGTAGTTTTCAAGTGCGTAGAGGATGAAACAGCCCTGTGATTCAAGTAATAAAAAAACAGGTTTCACAAAAATAAATGACTCTCTCCAAGTGAAACTGATGTCTCTCAGTTGGAATACTATAACTTCAGCAAGGTTATGCACTTACAGCTACTACACATGTTACCACAATAATACATAGATGAGCTACATTTTGAATTTGATACCAAGTGAAGTATGTAGAAGCTATGGAGCTTCAGAGTAAGGGAAGCACTATTTTACTATCCAACAGCAACAATATGACTGGCCTTGCTAAGCTATGCCTCACATTCCAACTCTGTATCTACATCTTATAGTTGCTCTCAACTAAATCAAATCATGACATCTATTTCACAACTTATCAAGCCACCATTGTGTTTCTCTCTGTGTAGCTTCCACGCTTGGGTGTTCGTTTCATAGTGTTTTTGGGACTACTGCTGGTGGGAAGTTCCTTTTTCCTTATAGGGTAAGTAAGACCATCCTCATTGGCAGAGAGTTTTCTCAAAGTCCATGGAGCATAAAATAATATATTTCATAGAGTACTACATGTGACAGCTCCTCCCCCCATTTAAGAACACTAGTCTTCCATGTAGGTTTACTCATGATGTCTTCATTTTTTTAAAATTTGCATAGATTTACACCAATGTCGCCATCTGGGTGGACATTTATCACATTTTGCATCATTCTACGATTGGCTGAGGGAATTGGCAGTGCTCTTTTCACCACTGCTCTCTTCACACTCCTTCCCGTCTTCTACTCACAATCGGTGGGAACTCTTACGGTAAGTACCATCTTACTGGATCCTTCAATATACATACTACCTTATCTGCCTTATGTAGCAATTATCTTGCACACAACTACATTGCCAGTAGCTATACTTATGTTCAGAACTCACATCATTGACTCTCTTTGTGACACTGAGTCTCTGGTTTGTTTTCTTTCCCTTCTTCCCCCTTCCCTTTCTCATTTATCTGTCCTTCTGGACCCCTTCCATCCCATCACTCAATTCCCCCATGTCCCCCATCTTCTTCCACTCTCTCAGGGTATCTTTCAGGTGGCTTGGGGGCTTGGATTTTGTCTTGGCCCTCCTATAGGAGGTTTACTCTATCAGGTAAATTCTTGTCTCAACGAATTTTAGTTTCTCAATATTTCCACACAGTAGCGCCCATAGTTTGGACACCAACTTTCTCATGGATAAATTACAATCCCTTTAAATCTTGACCACATAACAGCTTTAGTCATCTAAGGTTGATTGATAAGCAGAACTCTTCTCCTTGTACTATAATTCTTGGTTGAAACGAGACACAATTGCTCCATGTGGTTATAGAAAATCTGAGCTCAAGCAGGATGGAGGCAAGATTATGTACATGTACAGTATTCACTGTAGTAATTTATAAGTCATACAGATCCATAGCACAGTATGAGGTGGATGAGGCATTTCCAAGAGTTTAAATTTTCGTTTGGTATCTATAAAGTAGTAGCTGCCGATTCAGCTAACATTCTAGGTAAGATAGAAGATATCATTTCCCCAAGCATCTACTGTTGCCCAGAGACTATCCCTTCTTAGTTCAAGTGGCTGAAGTTTCCCATCAACCTCTCCTTCACTATCAGGAAAAATAAGCCTAGTGAGCCAATTTCCAGCATAGTAGATTTGATAATGGGTTGGCTTGAGGATGCAAGGTAGCTGTGAGTTTATCTGACATCATTGTGCTTTGCCACAGGACCATGTTAGTGAATCTCACAACAGACCTTGCAAAAACCTAAACATACTGGCCCTACGTAGGCATAAAAAATATTCTGAAGTAGAGTTACCCCTGACACTCTGTTGCCTCATATATTTCCAAGCTCTGACTATGGGCTGTATGTTCTTCTCTAGGGATGGATCTCACTGAAAAGAGTTTAAAAAAATGCAAAATGAAAATTATTCTAAGATAAATAATAAAGTTTTGAGTTGCTAAATAGCTGTAGTTTCATGTGGAAAATTGCTGTGAAGAAACAGACTCAGGCTAATGTTCTTCTTCTTGGCATGTTTGTGGTTTAATGGTTTTGTTATTGTTGTTGTTGCAGGGTGGTGGTTTCAGGCTCCCGTTTATTACTGTGGGAGGACTAATTTTGCTAAACACCATTCCCTCCGCGCTGCTGGTCACAGGAACAGGTATGTCCTTCTCAATGCAGAAATTTGGTGGGAATAGGACTCTTTTGACCAAAAAATTAATATTTTAGATAATTCAATGTATGTTCCATTGTAGCCATTGAATTTGGATACCTTTTGTATTGGCTACCAACATTGCTTTCTCGAGGAAAGCAGTGTGTTTCAGCTCACTGAAGCTACCATAGTGCAGAAGAGGTGTGAGGACTTGATCCGTGGCTTTGTTTCTTATCATTTTGTTGGAGTTGGATGAACCGCAGGATGAATGCAGTACTTAAGTGATCGTCCACTCTCTTTCTCTATGTGACTAACAAGGCTTGTCAGGTTTGCGAATGGATCTAATGCTTGTTTTTGTCCAAGAGAGCTGAGCTATTTTTTCATGGATAAAGGATGGAAAAATATTGGATCTGTGTTTCATCAGGAAATTAATCAACCACGACAATCCAAAAAATAAAAGAACAAGAAAAGCTACTGGCTATGTCCGTATCTCTAGATTGTGGCAAGGAATATCTTTGTTGTGCTGACCAAATGACTATAAACAATCTACTGTAAATCTGGAAAAATAATCTGTAAGTTCATGTCAATACATTTTCGTAGAACTAAGAATAGACGTGACTGACCGTGAGACAATATGCAATTGACTTCTGAAGAGAAACCTACTGAAAAGCTGTGTATAAGATTGCTAGGCCAGTTTTAAAGAGGCTCTCATGTTTATAGAAGCTATACGGAGTGCGGTGAAAAATATTGGGAAACAAAGAACAACAACAACTGAAGTTGATGATTGAGGTCATTATAAAGTACTGCATCCAGATATAATACTTTGGGCATACCTACATGTTGTACATAATTATAAACCCCCTAACAGTTTTGAATCCCTACCTTAGACTATGCCCCCTGGCCATGCCACACCCACAAACAGCCATAATGAACAAACTAGGACATTCACAGGATAGGCACTGAAATGTAATGTAAGTCAGGGTCGATTTAGGAATGTCCCAACTGGAGGGTGGGTATTTCTGCTATGTAGTATAATAATCAGTTGTAGTTAGTTTCCTGAATGGATCAGTTGTGGTTGGATTGTGATTTGTATTTTTATTAACAAAATAAGTTATATGTTAGCTGAATAATATTATAAATGCATTTGTTGGTGTTGCATTACTATGATTAGTATCATATCTGTGGTCAGTTTGTGGTTAATATTTATCAGCAATAATGCTATTATATATAGTATATGGTTGCTAGGGATCTTGGTTTAATCCAGCTTTGATTTACTTGAGCTGTTTTTGATTTTTTAATATTAGTATTGTTGTTGTTGTCGTCATTTTCAATTGTTGTCATCATCATCATTACCTTCTCAAGAATCAACTCCCAATTGTATTCACTCTACGTTTTGACTAGATGCTTTAGCCTTCATCAGAAGCTAAGACTTGTGTGAGCCTGCTATATGCGGTAGCTATTAGCTACATGCCAGTACATGTGCCTAGCGGATGTAAAAAAAAAATATATATATATATATATATATATATAATTATAATAATAATAATAACAACAACAATAACAATAACAACAACAAAAACAACAATAAATAAACAAATAAACAACAGCAACAATAATAATAAAAATAAATAAATACGTAAATAAATAAACATAAAAAATAACAAATAAATAAAAATAAAAAATAATAATAAAAATAATAATAATGGCCTTCTCAATAATCAATTTGAAATAATAAATTTATCGAAGTCATTGCAATTTCATTATGTCAACTGAGAGTTTGTTGAGAGTTGATAATGGTTATTGAAATATTTTGTGTAAAGAATGATTGACAACTGCATTTAGTGGTGTTTTTTTTAATATAACCATAATATTTAGAGCCAATTTCCAGAATAAACTTTCTAGTAAATAGCAGTTTGATATAAGGCCCTTGTTGTTAGTGAACAACCAAACAAAAGCAGCCTAAGGGTCTATAGAGCCATAGGTACACCTTCTATAGCGCTTGCCAACATAACTGACCATTAAAAAAAGTTATGACTCTCTTATATTATCCGTTTAGTTTTTGTCATAGGGTTGTAAAACTATGCGCTATAATCTGCTAAAGCAATGTAGAATGATCGAGATGTTCAAATTTTGTATTGCACTCTATAGGCCAGATAAGTCACGTGATAAAAGAATTACGTAAAGCATTTGCTGCTATTTTGGAGTTGCCATTTTCTGTTGCTGGTTGCAATTTAGCTGTCACTTTTTATCCTGAAGATCATAGAGTTTACAAGTCCAAGATGGAAGAAGCCTTGGAAGATTCACGACTGAGCACCTGATTAGCAAGGCTAAGTACTTGAAAGTCAAGCTTCTAGCTGAAGACATTCAGGAACATGAGTCTGTGACTCTGGAGAGTGATCTTCAAGTTCTTAAGGTGATGTTGAAGATTCACTGTCCCTAGGTGCTAGTGATGGCAATTCCTAAAGGCCTTCTCAGGATGATTTTGGCGACATGCCTCTAGGTGAAGAAAGAGATTTGAGGAATATGCTGATGGAGAAAGAGAAGAAGAGGAGTCAGTGATACACGGGAAGTGTTTGATGACTGAATGTTGAGCATAGCATGATGAAAAACTGTCGTTGAACACTTTTTCCTGGATAGAGAACATAAAGTGTAAAGTTTTATTGGTGAAATGCATAGAATATAGCATGTGTGGGGACAAGTCTAATGATACACACATAATTATATATCTACACAAATTCCACCTTTCCTGGATTAGTCACCCTTGACAATATTTGGTAGTATTTCCAAAAGCACATCGATAAGAAAGTCGTGAAGAAAGAAAATAGGTAGTTGTTGATTGGTCATGACTTTCATTATTTTAAGAATCTGTCTTGCAGTCCTGTTAAGCTTGTGTTTTACTGAATTTTATGATATACCTTGTGAAGTGGTGAACACTTTAGAATTATTGTTAAAAAGAATTGACAATCAAAACCTGCATATACTCATGTACTAATATTGGTGTTGCTAATGAGGTCAGGAGTTAAACTACAGATCTTTCTCCGGTAGGCATATATATTAAGGTTGCCATGGAAACAAAACTTTCACATGCAGCGGTTATGTTCACTGGGGAAGAGCTGTGCTAGATATTGACTCAATCCATAAAGTAGAAACTGTAGGTCAATTAGGCAGTGAAGGGGCAAGCACTATAAATTCCTAGATGCTTATGCAGCTTTCCTCTACAGGAAGGAAACATTAGTAAGGCCAGGAAGAGACAGATAATGAGAGAATAGAGCACTTATAAAAATCCAATATTAATTTATATAGTGGGGTTTTTTGCACTTGCAGGCTCTTATAGCAGTCAGTGTGTTAATATTTGCTTCCTTCTTTTAGTCATGATCAGGTTTTTCTTGTTGTTGTTTCTTCTCTGCCAGGTTTCACTAAGAAGAACGTGTCAATGACAAGTTCGATGTTTAAGTTAATCACAAACTTCACCTTCATGGTACTAGGTGAGTGATGTGGTAGAGCTATATTTACTTCTCAGCAGTGAGCAGGAAAAAGTTGTCACCAGACCTGTATATTATAGGTATAACTGGTTTTTCCTCTTCTAGATTGTGACATTGATTTTTTTGAATGCATGGTTGTGGTTGTGGAAGACACAAAGTGATAACTTGATGGTGAACCATATAAATGTTTCCGCCAATTTGTATGGACACTTTTGTTGGAATGGGATGCTCTACTCTAATCTGGCACCTGCACACAGAGTCTAGTAAACACTGATATTATAGCACATAAACATTGTATGATTTAGATACTATTCGAAGGTGAACATTATACAGTTCAGCCTCCAGGGTTCAGCAAATATGGCTGGCTGTTATAAGGAAATATGGAAATAATGTTGCTAGTATACCGGCATATCTAAAACGGGTTGGCCATCTCATATTTTTAGGATTGCTTTTTGTTATAATATATTGCCTGTCTTATTTTTGCAGTATCAATAAGTGCACTGTCGCTTGCTGGATTTTCCTTCTTAGCTCCTATCCTTGAGCCATTTCTCAACATGGAGGTGTGTGTGTGTGTGTTCAGTCAGATTAACCTGCTAAAAACTTATTGTGGAATGGCACCCTTCTATTGTAAAATGGGTAATGTTTTCGAAATAGAGCCAGTGGTGGTAGCCATTGTAGTGGCAGGTGCACGCTCCATAGTTAGTGTTATATGAGCTTGCTGAAGTACCTAAGCCATCGGTGCTAGAGACTGTGGTAGCAACCTATTGTTGCCAGACCTCAGCAAAGAAAAATAGTGGTGATGTAAGGGAGGAAACTGTTGCTGCCAATGCCAGGTTGACTGAAGTAATGGATACCAAGGCTTGGAGAAAGTGTATATAGGCAGCCCTACCATCACCATGACCCCATCAAAACCATCCCCGGTGTAGAGTGTCTGAAACAACTACCACCCCTAATAAGATAAATGTATTGTGAGGGTGGTGGTGACGATGATGATGATGATAAAAAATAGTAATTCTATCACTCCTCCTCCTATTCATACTACTGCTACTACTACTACTACTACTGCTGCTGCTGCTGCTACTACTACTACTACTACTACTACTACTTCTTCTTCTTCTTGTACTACTACTACTACTTCTACTACTACTACTACTACTAATAATAATAATATTCAATAATAATTACTAATTCCATCCTGTGGTTTTTAGTTTCAACTACCACCAGTGGAAATAGGATTGATATTCTTCTCTGGAGCACTTGTCTACATGATCTCTTCTTTTGTAGTTGGATCATTATCAGACAAATTTGTGAGTTGAGCATTACGTGCAGTACTCGACCACATTGTTGCATACAACATTAGACCACATTGTTGCATACAACATTAGACTATATAGGTTGTTGCATACAACATTAGACCACATTGTTGCATACAACATTAGACTATATTATAGGTTGTTGCATACAACATTAGACCACATTGTTGCATGCAATACTAACACTAGCCCACATTACTGCATGCAACACCTGCCTACATTGCTGCACATTGCTGCATGCAACACTAGACCAGATAACTACACGCAATACTATTTATATATATATATAGAGAGAGAGAGCACATTGTTAATGATATATTCTAGCTATCCTTTTATTAGCATTTTGACTATGCCATTAAATTTCCATGGTTATCTACTCCATAGAAAATTTTATTCTACAAGTTGAACATTTGCAGACTGAACAACTTTGTCATTGTTACTTGTTGCATTTCTGATATTCACTTATTGCAGGATTGGTGTTCTGGGTATATATAGTATTATAGTGAATTCCTGCCATTGTGCTTCTCCACCTGGCTATGAATAGTGCTTGGACCATGTAGCACCTTGGAAGATTTATCCAATCAAGGCTCTCCCAAATAATGACAAGTATCTCTGTTTTTTAGCAGTTGCTTCCCTCCAGTGTCCTTTTATATAACGATAAGTATCTCAATCACCTCTAAATGAGATCACCTGGTCTGCTAGTTATAGAAGTATATCTATGTAGCATATAAAGTGTTTCTTCTGTTTTGGCCACTCTTCTGGCTTTGAACTTCCTGACAGCTGTAGCTGAATCCCAGAGCATCTACTTAAGTCACCATGAAACAGTTGACTATCGTAGTTAATTAACCATCAATACCAAGCACCCAATACTATTATTTTACAGGTCCAAGATTTTGCATGCCATACCATTATGTATATACCTCTGCTTGATAACCACAACAATGTAATACTAAACTATTGATACTAGCTTAGATCTTGAAAAATCTGATTTGTGATGATTTTGTTACTGCTCTGAAATGCCACACATGCGTTTTGCCTTGCTCTCTCTCTCTTCCAAACAATTGCTTGTCAGTACACAGATCTTTCCCTGTTTCTTTTTGTGGAATTTGGTAACATACATCAAGTGAAAAATCTGTGTGACTTATTCATTTACATTGAAATGACATGATGATTAAATGAGCACTAGGCATGGAACAATACATTTCATGACATTGACGCATAGTGCACTTGTATGATATAGCTAATGAGCACTAGGTTTGATTAACTTATTCCCTGCCGTCTGGCTGCCAGAGCTCAGGCTACCTCAGAGTTTGATAACCGGTCCTGAAATAAATAAATAAATGATAGCTATTTGGTTTATACTTTGCCACATTTAACCTATATAGCTCCACCTGAAATAGAGAAATTACCTGTAATTCGAGCAAATTAGTTTTACAGATTAGGCTGCTGGATTGACAAAGCTAAATAATGGTTGTGGGAACAGCATAACATTTTCAATTGTTTTTTAAATTTTTAGTTCTGAGACTGTAGTAGAGGCAAGTAAAAAGCATTATTTGGGACAAGCCTACCGAACTACTTACATATTGTACTTACTGACAGACAACTTGACTACTTTATGCTGCTCATGTGGAGGAAATAAATTAATGATCAAATTTTCATTAATGGATTATCACTGTTTATCACTGGTTTCTAACACTTGAGTTGGTTTGAACAACAGATGTCATAGCAATGTCTCCCTCTATACCTTACTTAACTGGTACTTTCCTTTCTCTCCCCTGAATACATGTATATACAGGGTCCTAGATATTTTCTCATAGCAGGTCAAGCAGTGTTTGGATTTGTTCTCTTCTTCTTTGGACCGCCAGAATTCATCAGCTCTCCGTATGTCTGAAGTTGTACAATATTATTTACCTTAATTTTCAGTTAGTATATACATGCCAGTAAGTAGAGTCATTGTATTTTGTGTCATGTCTACATGATGGTCTGGGGTTTGTGGATGAAACATGTTACTTAGTATACATAAGCATCCCGGCTGGTCCGGCTGGTCTGGCAGGTCCGGCTTTGGCTTGACAGGGAGAGATGACCACACTTACAATCTTGACCTATGTGCAATGAAAAGTGCAAGAATCTGTTGTAGATGGAGATCGCGCTTAAAATATGCCTGGCGATATTTATCTAAAGCTTCTCCTGGGTCTGGATCCTTATCTCTCCATATGTAGGTAATTAATGTTAATCATATTCATTACCACAATGGCCAAACCTCTCAAAACTTGCCCATACCACCCGTGCAATAGCAGTGATCAGTTCTATCTAAATAGATTCGGTTGTTCACATTGTCCACATGCTCTCCACATGCAGAAAGATCTGGAATACATATACATGCTATTCCATCATTGGACTAGCAACTGCTCTCACCATCATTCCCGTGTACTCTGATATGCTGACTGTTTCAAAGTGAGTTCAGCACTAGTAGTCTACAAATTCTAACAGCAATCTCAGTAGCTAAAATATTACTGATGCACTACAATAGATCATGAGAGTGTTGTATTATGGATCATATTGTTGCTAAAATAAATATACTGATTACAGGAGGATTATGACAAAAGGGGAAAATCATAATACTATGACACCAGTGGTTTCAGGAATACTCTCTTCCACTATATCAATTGGGTAAGCTTATTTTAGCATTTCTACAAGCCGTATAACAGGAAAATTTGGCAGGAATTTAATTTGGCAGGTTAGTGTCAACCATGTGGAAAATAAAGTTAGGGGATTTAAGTGTCGTGGATGTGTTGAGAATCATGAGCAATGAAGGATGTGGTCACATCCAGCAATAGCATGCAGTGGTAGGTGTGCTTTTGTGTCGAAATTCCTCATGGGGAGTGAACTCCTGATTGAGAGCATAAATATTGAGCATGTAACATTTTCTATGATTATAATCATGGGTATCATTCGAGGACATCATATTTATAAGAACGTTTGGAATGTGAGTTTGGTGAAGAGTTGCCCTATAAGAGGGAGAATGGTAACGGTCATATGTGATGGCATTACAACTATATAGCTCGGCCAACTATTTTGTAAGAAAATATTTTTTTGTATTGAGACAACATAATTTTAGTAACTGTTATTTCAAACTGTGCCAGTATGATGGTAATTAATGTTTAGTTATCACAATGGCTGCACCACTCAAAATTTACTGGTGCCACCCCTGTTTTGGTCTTCGTGAACAAGCCAAATGGTCATGACATACTCAATAGGGAAGAGGCATTCATTTAACCAAACCAGCTCATTCACTATGACCCTTCCTAATTGAGTGATTCTGTCATATAATACTGCACAGTATGCATAAATACTTTCAGACATTGACAAGAGCATCCAGTAGCTTTCGCTTCTTATTCGTTAAACCCGATAGAAAAGAAGTATACTCAACATGAGCAGGAATTTTTGCTGTCAAGAAGTTTCATAATTACATCTCTTATTATCCAGTCTGATCATTAGCCCCTCTCATTCCTATTTCATGCATCCAAAGGTGTGCATTGACATTGGTAGGCATATCAGCATTTAATTTGTTACAATGGGAAGATATTGAACAGTGCGGATACATTGGGCTGACTCCCTCACAACCAATCATGGCATCACATGATGGTCTGATAGCAGATATCTTGTACTACAGTCCAGTGTTGTTGGACCCAGAGTTTGCTCCCCACCATACGAGGAGAAAAGAGTTGAGCATTGATAACAGTTGTGTATTACAAGTATCCCATCACAAGGCAGAGGCACAGTCCTGAAGGAATTGCAAAATACACACCTCAGCTATATCAAGATTAAGTCCCTCGCACAATGCTGTGGATGAAAATAGATTCTAAAATTAAGCATATCATCAAACAATGTCAACTATGTTGGGAATCACCAGACTCCACTCCACCCCTGGGAGTGGTTAAGCAAGCCATGGTCTCTGCAATTGGGTCCATTTCTTAGTTGATGCCCACTATGGACAGATGTTTATATGATATCATCCATTAACTACCTCATCAGGGGGCCGCACTAGTAATGCCCCGACAGGGGTTTCATACATCCCCAACGGAGGTCCAAGGACATTGGTGGCAAGAGTGTGAAAAGGGAGTTGGAGGGCTGCTCCGGTGGTATTTGCAGCTTTCTGAGCATATTAAACATGATTTTGGAATAAGTTAGTAGTTGGATTGTCAGTAATGCTGCAAAAACTGAACTCTCTCAATATTAGTCATTAAAGACTGGTGGGTCGATCCTCCCCGATGCGTAGGGGGGGGGGGGGGGGTGTATTCCCCCCAGATACCACCCTGGAGCCACCACTGTACCTCATTGAAATTCCTAGCTACCCAATTGAAAATGACTTCACATGATTTTTGCATCTGCATCTGTTGTCTCGCAAGACTGTCCACAAACAATGGACCATTGTTCACTCATTATAACAGTTAGTGCAAGGGAATGGCATCATACTACCCCTCTCCAACCATTCCCAACAACCTAGCCAAGGAGGCCATCCAAACTTTCAAGAGAGCTATCGAGCGTCAATGTCCAATTCCAGGTAGATTGTCAGTTTTTTATGACACATCTCCTGACTCCTTATGGAATAGCACCAGCAGAGCTCATCATAAAACATTGACAAAGATCTCTACTGGACAATCTACACCCAAACATATCAGAGAGAGGGCAAGCAGTTTCAGGAAAGTTTCCACATTATTCGCAGAAGTCACTTCGCAATGTGTTAGAGTAGAAGATGCAGTATTCGCAGAAGATTTCACAAGGAAATTCCCCAACTCGCAGATAGGACAACCATGCATATTACATGTGGACTTTTTCCACAGAAGGGATCATGATATTACCGTTATTGTGGTTCTTTTGTTGCTAATAAGCACAAGCACTTTGGTCTTTTTCAGTTCTTGATAAAAAGTGAGTTAATGAAGTAGCTAAACCCAGGGCTTGGTATCCCTGGGTCACTTCAGTTGTATTCCGTTAATTAACCAACAAATTTGGATTCCCTGCCAAGTTTTCTGGCTGTATGGTAATAGAATATTAGAACTGCATTTAAGTAGGATAACTACTGGAAGATGTCATCCAGATATACTGAACCAGTCCTCCCCCCCCCCCCCCAAACATCCTATCAGTAATTTTTCTCCATAGAATCTTAGAAATGGCTGGGACAGTGACTCAAATGGCAATCAAATTCTTGATGAGCTCATATGTTGTCTGGACTCTCTCTCCTTCTGGTCTTGTGCTTTTCTTGTCTTTTTCCATCATGCTCCCTTTCTCTCTCATACTCTTTTCTTCCTCCACCTCTTCTTCCTCTTTGAACTATTCCTCCATTCTCATTACCAATTTACTCCATTACTCCTTTCAGACCATGTTTCTTTCTTTCCCTATGTAGTGCATCAATTGGGCCTCTGTTCGGCGGTGTCCTTGTTCAAGCATTTTCACTTCAGACAAGTTCTATATTTCTTAGTGAAATATATATAGCAGAGGTATATTACAAAAAAAAACAGAGGCTTGTCCATTGTTTTAGAATGACACACTTCAAGTGAAATTCCAGTATTGTACGTGAAGCATGAAAAAAGTAGGGGTTAAATTTAGTTAAGCATTTCCTAGTCTTGTGTAGGTTAACCCTCTCATATAACCCCCCCCCCCCCCCCCTCCCCCTCACATCTAATCAAATTGCTAAAAGAGAGCATGAGAGTCGAATTTGGAAGAGCTAGTCATTGGAGGGGTGGTTCCTAATAGAGGAAATATGGTATGCATCATGCATACTTTAGTATATGATTATCTACATACTTAATAAGGGGGGGGGGGGGGAGGGACAGTTGCATTAAAAAAATTTTTTTTTAAACTTATGGTTGCCACTTTAGAGCTCCGTAGATTCTGCAAACTTCATGCTATAGACTTCATATATAGCTCAAAAGATAGGTCTCCCTGTGTGCTCTCTTTTGATACTAAATTATTTTTCATAGGTATAACTATAGGCAAGTTACTAGACCTAAAGTTGAGGGACCTCAAAACCTGAATGCCTGAAACCAATATCTCCAGATTGCAAAAGTGAAATTAGTACCAGTGGCTAGAGGAAGCTCTACTCTATGCAATGAGTGTTTTCATTAGGCGCCAAAACGTAAGTACGCGGTCAGCGCGTGGGTGGAAAATGAGTTTTATGGATTATTAACGAAATTCATTTTCCACCCGCGCGCTTGACCACGTACTTACATTTTAACGCTTAATGAAAACACTCATTGAATAGAGAATCTAGCCACTGGTACTAATTTAGCACTTTGCAATCTGGAGATATTTATGCGGAGGTTTCAGGCATTCAGGTTTTTTAGGGTTTCCCCACTTGTTGCTCCTGTAACTTGGCTATAGTTATACTTATTAAAAATATTTTAGTATCAACAGAGAGCACAAAGAGAGAACTATATTTTGAGCTATATATCAAGTCCATATCATGAAGTTTACGGAATCTATGGAGTTATAAAGTGGTAACCACACACACACCCAAAAAACCCATGTGGGTCATTCCCCCCCCCCCCCCCCCCCCCCAAATGCAACCGTCTCCCTTTCTTCATTCACAGAACTGCTCTAGTGGTGGTGGTTAGGGGGTGGTGGTTAGGGGGAGGAGGAAGGTTGGGGTCTCTATGCTCCCCCACTTTCCAGGGTTGGTGGGCATTCCCATTTCCCCTTCTCTATTCTGCCATCACTGCACTAGCTACTGCAATATTTGGCAACAAATCTAAATAGGTAAAGGTTTTTTAGTAGCTAGAGCAAATTGTTTCCATCATTTTTGTACTTCTGTCAGTAGCTACATTTTTTGGTGTTTTAAAAGAATTTTCCAAAATGAAACATTTTTCACTCTTTAGTATTTCATAATCGCAAAAAAACACTCAGAAATTTGGGATATGCTATATAGTACTTTCTACGTTGGTTTAACCCACTTTTTTTTAATGGCTGACGGCAACCGACCCCCCAAAAGCTGAAGCTCATATCATTGTAAAAATACATTTAGCTGCATAAATGGTGGTTTCAGCAGGAATCCTTCATTAGAAAGTAGGCAAAAAAAATCTCTAGAAAATAGCAGGAAAAAACTTGAAATTTATCTTAATCTATTAATTTTCACACAATATAGCCAAGTCCATTTATAAAAACTTCAATGCTAGAAGACTCCAAATGTTCCAATGCCCATCCACAACTACTGTAAAGAAGTTGGTAAGGAATATCTGGTTAAGCAATTTTGTCGATGACAATCAAGATATGCATATCAGTCCTGCTGTTGGGTTTGTGGAGTTTCTGCTTCTAAGCAACTGCCAGCACATTCAAAGGAGGTTGTAGCTGATCCTCTACCAAAGCTTCTGCTGTTTAGTTGGTTCTCCAGTGCAAATGATGCCAGTTGCTTGAAGGAAGCCACCAAAACATTTCTAACTGAGTGGTCAGTTGATTTACTGATTGAATAATCTTCAAACAAAAATATGTACTACTTTAGGAATAAACATAACATTTGCTATGTTTGGTTAGTTCTGTAGTTCTCCAGTGCAATTGCCAAGTCCTTGAAGGAAGGCTGACTCAAACAACATTGAGGGATGGTGTACTCTCAATGTACTATCGGCTGATAAAATAACATTACAATTACCTTCCCAATGATCAACTTGATATTGACATACTAGATGCTCTAGCCTTCATCAGGAATAATGAGGCACTAAGACTCACATGAGCCTGCTATATACTGGTAGCTAGCTATTCACCACGTGATACAAAACCACACCTTAGCATATGCGTCCAGCACGTGAACCGGATGTAAAAAAATAAATAAAATTAATAATAGTAATAATAATAATAATATAATAATAATAATATAATAATATAATAATAATATAATAATATAATAATAATAATAACAACAACAACAACAACAATAATAATAATAAATTTTAACAAACAAACAAATTTAAAATAAATGTAATAACAACAGGAGTTGAACTTGTCATTAGTTATGTATTTGATTGTTATTATTTTGTTGTTTTTGTGATTGATATATAATAATAAATAATTTTTAAGTAATAAACAAATAATTTTTAACTAATAATAATATGCAAATTAAATATTTTTTTTAAATAAATAAAAAAATAAATAAAATATGTTATATAAATAATAAATAATTAACAATAATAAATAACAACTCAACAATAATAATAATAGTAATAATAATAACAATAGTAATAATAATAATAATAAAATTAAAATAAACAAACAAATTAAAATAAACTAACAAACAAATAAATAATACATAATATTAAACAAAAAATTAAACAAAAAAAATAATAACAAATAAAATAAAATAAATGAAACAAACAAACAAACAAACAAAAAATAATATGATGTGCAATGCCTCCTTCACTTTTGTTTTCTGGCCTGGTCCAAGATGGTGGCTTCCTCTCACAGAATAGGATTATCTCTTGCATGTTCAGTAATTGCAGACTTCTCTTTAGCAAACTTTCTACAGACATCTTGGTGTTCTTTCATTCTGGTCTCCAGTCTTCTGTTGGTCTCCCCTATGTAGTATTTCCCACAGCTCCGTTACACAATGCATAAGTGCATATTAGCTGGTACTCTGCTCAGTTGTGTCCTCAGAGTTCTTCCCGATCTGAAAACGACTTTGATGTTGAGCTTCCTGCAGACCCTCCTGATGTCTTCCCTGCTGCACAAGGAATCACTATTATAGGATCCTTCTTTTTAGACCCCTCATTGCCTGTATTGGTGTACTTATCTTCCTTTCTGCGTTTAGATGTATCTGCAGATGAAAGGTTGATAAAGGCTTACGGATAACTGTTCTCTATAAAGACCTTATTCAAATGATGTTCTTCCTTCCAAAGGTCCTCCTTATCAGTCACTATTCTCCCAGCTCTATAAGCTCTTCACCACTCCTCTTCATGGGTAGGATGATGTGATAATCAAGGTGCCAGTTGGTGTGCATGGGTTTTCTGTAAAAGGTCTTCTATCTTCCTTCCTGTGAAGGTGGCAATCCAGAAAGGGCAATGATCAAGATCCATGGTAAACTTTAAGGATGGCCTGATGTTGTTCAGATGCTCGTAGTATTTTTCTTGATACCTGAAGTAAGTGGATTTTAGGCATAACTCCAATAGTCCAAAAATCCTGTCAGCACCTAATGTAGTCATCTCACACAAGCTCTCATCTTTCGTCAACATTCCAAAAATTACATCCATAGACTCATCAATGAGAACATTGGTAAAAAGAGAGGAAACATCAAAACTGACAAGACACTCATCCTGTGCCAAACATTCACCTTGAAGACGCTTGATAAATTTCCCAGAATCCTTGACATATCTACTTGTATTTCCAGCTAGAGGTGATATCAAATGTGCTATGAACTTGGAAAGATTATAAGACGGTGCATGTATGCAAGACACAATTGGCCTAATGGGAACCTCAGGTTTATGTATCACAGGGAGCCCATAAATCAGTGGTGGTCTACTTCCAGTGAGCCTAATTTTATTTCTCCTGTCTTCTCTATATTCTTTAATACATGATTCACCTTGCTTTCCTGTGCCTTGGTAGGATCCTTCTTCAGTATTCGGTTTCCATCCTTCCTGTCAGCTGTGAAATGTATCCTTTGTCATCAGAACTATTGTCTTCCCCTTGTCTGCTGGTAAGATCACGAGCTCTTCCATTTTTCTTAGTTCTCCAAGGGCCTTTTTTTTGTTCCTTCATCAGGTTGTTGGTTTCCTTGCTCTTCACATATTCTTCCTCGAAGCTCATTTACCTTGCTATCCTCCAGCTTCCTGGCCATCTCTTCTACTGCAGCTATGGTGGCCATCGGTAGACACTTTGGAGCAGGGACAAAGTTAAGACCAAAAGCAAACATTCTGAGTTAGGAAGGTTCTTCTCTGTTGATTCACCACCCATCTGTTCAAGTCTTGGGGTTGAATCTTTACTTCTCTAGATCTCCTTCTCTCCCAAAAGTGTCTCCAGCTTCATTTGATGATTCTGCTTGATTGCTTTAGGTCTTCTATGCTGCTCCCCTACAAAGGTTCTGAAGTCCCTTCCCAGTGATGTTTCCAGTGATCTCAGTTGTTAAGGCACTGCTTTTTCTGTAGGACTGACTGATAGGAACGCTTTGCTGGCTCTGTCCGCTAGGCTTCATCCTTAAACTTGCAGGTAGAATTTCCTCATCACGGTATCTCATGCTGAACACATGGTAATAACTGCTAGTGAAGGAGGTATTGCACATCAGCCTAGCACCAAAGGGTGAGCAGTTCAATCGAGACTGTGTAAAGGACTTGCCTGGCTGCTGGAGGGATACTTTCAAGAGCCTGAACTTGCCATGACCACCACAACTATAATTTATTTATTATTATTTTATTTTATTTATATTTTATTTTTTATTTTATTTTATTACTACTGTTAATAATGATAATAATAATAATAATAATAATAATAATAATAATAATAATAATAATAATAATAATAATAATAATAATAATAATAATAATAATAATAATAATAATAATAATAATAATAATAATAATAAATTAAAAAAATAAATAAACAAACAAACAGACATGCTATATAGTTATAATTATAACAAATAATCATCATAATCATAATCATCATAATCATAATAATAATAATAATAATAATAATTTTAGTCATTAAAAATTATAATTATTATAATTATTATAATAATAATTATTATTAAATTGTTATATATATATATATTTTATAATAATAATAATAAATATACCCAAACCTAATTAACACAATAAAAAATAAAAGGAAACAAAATACAACAATATAATATATATAATATATATTATTGTTGTTGTTGTTGTTATTGTTGTTGTTATTACCAATGAAAGCAACCTGCATGTTAGGTGACCCTTTACCATTTAAGATTATATAATGTATGTATAATTGGAATAAATGGTTGTGATCTTTATGGACACCTGGAACCTCTTGTTAATTTTCCTTTTTGACAAGTTTATCCATGTTTGTTTTTAAATAAAAACTACACAGTATTTTTTTCTACTAATGTTCTATATAGACTTGTTATAGAGCCACACAGATAGACATGTATATATTAGCCATACTATCAGATGTCGATTGGTCAGGTCAATTTGGACACATTCCAGATATACTTCATAATACTACTTCATAATACATGTACAACTGTAATAATTCCTTACAGGCACTGCTGCTGCTTGGTGTGACAGTGATAGACAGATTCATGGGCTTATAGTCTCTATTATATATACATGTATCAGTCATCTCATGCCATTATGATTCTCTTGTAGGTTCAATCTTTCTTTATTGTAATATTTACATTCATTTTACTTACACTGATAGCAACAATGATAATTACAATGTAACTGGTACGATTATTTTCAAATGTTCTGTGAATTTATCTTTCCATCAGTTTCTTGTTCTTATTCCAAAGTTTCAATCGAATACTTTGATCTTCATCAGAGTGATTTAAAATTTTTAAATGAAAGCAATGCAGCGTATTTATACTCGTGTTAAAACATAATAAGATGATTGAAACAGAATAATAATAATTATGATTGTCAAAAGCTGCATGGCTGCATAAGGAACCTCCAAGCTTAGCTGATGCCAAGATGAGTCAACATAAATATTCACAAATTTGAAATAAATGGAATTCTTAAATATATATATAGCTACATGACTGCAATCGTTAAGGGAATATTTGTGCCAATCACTTAAAAATCTTTGTTGTGGCTTCTTGAAACATTTACCTATGATATGAACAGAATGGAATTGCCTCTACTAGCGCACTTAATTAAATCATGCATGTGCAAAACTAGTTAAGACCCAAAGTTACCTCTTCTAAGACTGCAATGCCTCCAAAAAATCTAACATGCTCATATCCCATACAACACCCCTGTCCCTTTACCTCCTCCCCAAATAAAATTGAATCAACTATGGCAAAGTTATGACCACATTGACGTAGCTCACCATGAATCATGGAAATAAGCTGCTAAAGTTAGGTTTGCGTGATATTAGAAAACTCGAGTAAAGACATCATTGCCCACAACAAATTTTCTGGAAAAGGAAGTTGCCCAGTCAAGGCCACTGTGCAACCATCATGAATAGACTCGGTGGGAAATTTACTTCAAGAGATGAGCTTCGGGTATCTGTTAGCTGTTATCTCTTCGGTCACATATGAGTCATGGAAATGGCTAAGTAGTACAACAATTTGAACTAGAAAAAAATGCTTGTTCACTCAAATGAGACTCTAATATAAATATTTTCCTTCTTTTTATGGAGACCAATATGAGCTGGCTACAATTGGGTTTATAAATATTGTAACATTATTCCTGATGAAAACACGAGTAGCTATCTAGTTGAAATGTCGAAAGAGGTTGATTTTTGAGGAGGTCATTGTAATTTTGTTATGTTAATTGACAGTTTGCGAGGGAAAGGTATGGTAGAAATACCGAGATGCTACGAAAAGATTTTACAGCCGAGGGCTTAGTGGAAGAATCACATATATTCAGCATGAGGTGCTATGATGAGGAAATTCTATCAGGATGATCCGTAAACAGTTTGCACTTCCTCTACAAGTTTGCTATTAATCTGTGCGTGTGGCACTCTGTGCGTGGTCTGTGGCGTGCGCAGAACTCGCCCGCCAATAAAAGAGCGTGACGGAATTACGCAAGCTATAGCGTTATGTCGGGGAAGAAAAACCATACCTTCTCCTCCTCTACAAGCCTAGATTCGGCAACACCTAAAGCGAAACTACAGCTTGATATTTTAAGCATCAGCATCCAGACCCATGAAGGAGAGAAGGCAGGGGATTGTGAGCTTTTAAAAGATGTATCATCACTGACAGAGAACTACGTGTCAGATGATCAATCAGCTGTGAAGAAGACTAGTGGAAGGGAAGGAAGGAATAAATGGAGGGATGCGTTGACTATGGTGTGTCTGTGGATATCCTATTTGTTGTGTAGTGCAGCATATTCCATCATTGCACCATTCTTTCCTGATGAGGTAAATGACAAAGTGGTTGTGTAGTTTTGGCCGTTCTGATGATAGTATATACCTGTTCTGTTGTTATTGTTACATTTGTAGGCTGGGAACAAAGGAGCTAGTCCATTCGTTACTGGTCTCATTATCAGTGCCTCCCCATTCTGTGTGGTGATATTGTCTCCAATCCTGGGCTACTTTGTAAGTTTTTATTAGAGCAACGCTATCACAGGCTATCATGACAGAAGAAGAGAATAGAGTCTTCAGTTAGTGATATTACATTCCAGATTGGATCAGACGGATAAACATCACACTGAGAGATAGAAGTGTATTTTGACAAATAGTTATGTGCTTGGGCTCGCATAGCCAGACCATTCACTAAGCACTAAGCTAGAAAGAGTCTGGGCAACTGCCAAGAAATGTGGGGGTTAGAGCCCACTTAATATTATTGCATCATCACTTATAATACTGCAGACCCTATATATCCAGTACAGTAATTATTAAATGCTAGACATGCATGTCAAGGGTCGAAGGCCTACTTATGAATTGCACTCTTAACTGTCATCATAGGGTGGTGAAGATTGATGAATGAAAAAGAAATATAGCTACATATCCAACATGCTCAATTGCTTTATCTTACTTCTATGGATGATGTGGAATATCATAGCAACAAAGTTGTAGGCTATTTTGAAGTAATATCTGTGTCATAGAGGTGAGAGTATCTAGAAAACTGCATGTTTTTCTATTCGAACCAAATACAGTTTATTTCTATTTCCCTGTCACTGTATCTGGTTTCTTCTTCACTAATTTATATCCATTGAAGTCCTACCATGACTTGGGTGGTACATTCAGACTCATTGTTAAGATAGGCAGGGATATCCAACCTATAGCCAACAGGCCAATGTCTGCCCCACAATCATGTCTGGCTCACCACATCATCCCAATAATTATTTTGTCCTGTTGTATATTTCTGACACCGCTGACTTTATTTGTAGTTTTTTAAATATTTATAGCTTTAACTTTTTGTCAAGAATAAACTCTTCAAACTGTTGAATGCAAACACTGCAGTTTTATATAACATCAGCTTCATTAAGGCAAGCAAACAAAAGCTATACACCAATATGTCACTTCTGTGTCTGCAACAACATTTTCAGCAATGAAATCCATCACGGAGCAACTCGTTCTCAAGAGTGAAGAGATTCAGAGCACTTCTAGGTAAGCATAGATGCATATTCAGCTTTCCTCTGAAGAACAGCTTCCAGAAAAAGCAGTAAAGGCCAGGAAGAGACTGTTCATGGTGTCAGTTAGGATCATTAGCCTTTAAAAAGAAATTCATTTTGTTCACTCACCCCCTTCAAGGCAGAGATAAAGTTTTATGACTTAATATCAATAGGCAGTTTCTGGGCATGTACAGGTAAAAGAATCCAGAGTTTAGCATGATCAGTTAATTTTTTGTTAATAAAGTTTGAGTTTAGTGAGATATTTATGCATCTTATGTGTGAATAATCTGATCATATACAATCTGATGATATAACGGTTTAAAAATGGCTATGTTTCCACAAGAGAAGTTGACAGTGAATGTTGGATTTTGAAGCCCTCCTAGATTACAAACTATTTTGTCACAGAACATAATGGCAACATACTGTGTTTAATTTGTCAAGAGACAATTGCAGTATTCAAAGAATACAATGCCAATGTCATTATTAAACAAGGCACACCAGCAAGTATACAATATGCAAGGACAGACGCATGTCGACAAAGCCAACTCATTGTAAAAGTGTACCACAGGACTACAGAATTTGTTCGAAGTTGGGGGGTCAGAACTCTGAGCAACCACCAAAATGATTATGAGGTTAGAGCTCAAAAGGGAACCTTTCTCAGATGGAGAATTTGTGAAGAAGTGTGTCAGAGTATTTATCTGTTGTGTGCCCAGATAAACAGAAATTGGTAGTTTTTCTCACCAGACAGTTGTATGAGTATATAGATAGAGAACATGTCCACCAATATTGAGAAATGCCTTCTGAAAAGCTACAGGTTTGAGAGTATTTCAGCTTGGCACTACTTGATGAAAGCACCAACATCAGCAACACCACTCAATTAAGTATTTTTGTGCAGGTTGTCAATTCAGATTTTGAAGTGGTCAAAGAATTTCTTGACCTAGTCCCAATGAAAGTAATAACCAAGGATGTGAGGCTGACAGTGTTGAGACAGCAATACTTTTACCTTACTTGGGCATCACATTGCGGAGTTTGAACACAGGTTTGCAGACTTCAGTCATCATGGATAGACATATATTTGGTGATCCACTCAGCATTGAAGTTTCTAGTGCACCTGACAAATTCCAGCTGGAATTAATTGACATCCAGAATGATGGAGATATGAAATACATGTTCAAAGATAATAAAGACATTATTTTGTTTTCTTGCCATGTGTTTCAGTAGATACCTATCAGAACTGTTGAGCTATCCCTCCACTTGGTGGCTGTATTTGTTCGCAAATGAGAAGAAAGAAAAAAATAATTACTCAAGATATCTTCTCTCGGATGTTGATTTAAGGACTCTGCAAGTAGCAGTGTCAGGGGTCAGCCTAAACGTAGCTCGATTGTGCCGTTGAAAATAATTCATTAAATCAGCTCCAATGCTCCAACAATAATAACTTGCATGTAATTACATTTGGAGCTAATTATAATAGTCTTAATAGTTTCAATTTTAGTTGATAAGAGTAACCACCTGATGTTATTACAATATTACTCTTTTGTCTGGCTTGGAGACAGATCCAAGGGCATCCTTTGTAAAAGCATTAGGCCTGATTAAGGTCAGTTATCTCCTGCGCTCCTCCCTGCTATTTTTAGACTTTGTGGTCTTTTTTATTTTATATTCCAATGCAAACTTTTGATCTCACATGTTTTGCTAGTTTTGGTAGGGGAAATCTTTAGAGTTCTATTTTCTTTTGGGCCTAAAGTTGGAGAGACAGCCTTAGAATGCACCAGAGAATCCTATGACTTCTGGGCCCCGTTCATCAAGGGGCTCACTTTGCACACCCATATTTTCTCCTGGCCCACTAAACCACTAATAATAATGTGGCCCTCTAATAAAATGATTGGACATTCCTGTTGGCTGACTTGGTGATGTTTACATAAAAATCATCAGATTGCAGGATAAAAGTCAAGTCACACTATTAAAGGTGTTCTGGTGGCACTATCAAGAATGTATTTGGTTAAAATTAAGCAAATCATTAGTATAGGCACCTTGTTAACTTGCTTATTAAGTTTTAAGCTTTACTCTTCTCCATTGGAGATGGCTAAACTCAGATCGACTAGGAGTGTTGATCTGCTTTAATAGTAAAAACACATGTGTTTGTAGCATGGCTTAGGAACAAAGAACAAGACAAGTCTGGAACAGAAGCTACACAAGTTTAACTATTCAAGACTGTCTTACCAGGTTCTGGACACCTGGCAGCTATGGTCTTGCTCTATCTCTTCTAAACACCTTGCAGTAAACAGTATGTCTACCCACACTTACTTGCAGTCTGGATTTACATGTCCTCCATCAGCATCTCTCTTCTCTATGGCTATGCAGCCAGAGAGCTTTCTCTCCCCCTCTTCCTGATGTATTTAGTCTAACCATTTATATAGTAAACTCTCCATTTATGCATATCCTAACTATGCATTGTAATTTACAAATTTCTATGTTCAATTTCTAATGATCATCATTGCTGATATCCGTAGATTCTATCTCTGTGTCAGTGTGTAACAAGTGACCCTTTCTGTTCTAGTCTCTGTGATCTAATTTGTGTCCTTCACCTTTAGTAATTCTTAGAAGCTACATACATATTGGAGTATATGGACTCCATGAATAAATGAAGTGGCCACAACTGGTTCTGAATGTGGCAATCTTCATAATAGAATAGTGTTGCTTACCTAACTAGATAGCAAAACTTGATTCTATTTGGTCAGCACAGTAATGCAGTCCTTCAGACTTATCTAGATTTACCTGACTAGGTGCAGTGAAAGAGTGTGTATTTTAAACATATCACTTTCAATTGTTGCATCACAGATCCAGTAGAACAATATTGTATTTGTGTGTCACAGATCAATTCCCCCAGGAGGCACAAATGGAACTTTTGCTATAATTGTGCAGGAAGTGAATACATTTACATGAACCCACAGGAACCCATTATTTGTGACAGTCATATTTAGGGATGGGGGAACTGTCCTTGGTTAGATATTCTTTACATACAGACATCAGGCAATATAAACTCTTCCATCCTTTCTACCTAGTTTGTGGCACTTCAGTGATCCACTTATGCATAGAGTCTTTACATATAGCCATGTAGCAATACAAATTCTCCTATCCAACTACCCAGTTTGTGGCTCTTCACTTGCCCACCCATGCACAAACATTCAAATATCCAAGCTACTGTTGTAAGAAGGCTTCCAGATACAACTTCTGTTGTAAGATGGCCTCGAGATGTATCACTCAAGTGAGGTCAACTTCACTGTAGAAAGGATTTTACAAGTTTGTACTTGTAATTACACCTTCATGGAGCAAATACTCAGTGAATTTTATTGGGAAGGCCTCATGAATAGAATTTATGTGAATGAAAGGTCTCATTAGAATATTCTATAAGCCAGGCAGGCCTCTTTAACAATGGTTTTGTTGCCTACATATCTAGGTATTATGGGAAGGCCTCTTGATTAGAATGTTTGTAAGTTTTATGACACAGGTTTGATGTCTACATTCTAGGTATTGTGGAAATTGCACCAAAACATGATAGAACAACTTGAAGTTGTATTATTGTGTAGCTACTTAAATTGTTGTATCAAGTAGAATCAGCCAACTTCCAATTTTGACTAACTATTTTATATTCAGTACTACTCCGAGACTCTGAAAGACAGCTGTTTGAACACCTGAAGTGATACCTAACTATAAGGGGATAGTTTATTTATTTTGAGACAAAGGACATAGCATGAAAATCCACAACTCTTTCATATTGCTATATATAAAGTCCCCATTCTTCTCCAAAGCTTGTTACCAGCAACCACCAGCTCCTCTGAGAAGTATACTCTAGCTTAGCAGTATAGAAAGATAAGAAAACTCAAACCGGTGGAAGTGAGACCAACCTGCCCAATAAAGCAGCCATAAAGCAAATTCATGATCATTTAGTTGCTGAGAGATAAGTAAATTGCTGGGTAGATTTTATTCATGAATGACATATAATATATATTAGTAGTTTATGTAGCTACACATCAGAAGCTATCATTTAGCAGTCCTGGATATAGGAATGCCTTTATCATTTGGTATGATTTTGCTTTAGTGATAGTTATCAGAGTCTGGGAGACTAAATAGAATCTTATTGGGTTGAGCAGGACTAGAGTGGCAGGAAATGGCACCGAATAAAGTTCATATCTTAGTTAAAACTTATTCTAGCAGCTTGTTTGCATCTTCCAGGGTTTCCAAGTGCCCTGTTTCCTGGGATCATTCAAGAAATCTGTTTATTGCTTCATGGAGGCCTCTGCCCCACTTGTGTGGAGGCCTCTGCCCCACTTGTGTGGAGGTGACTCTACCCCTCTTGTGTGGAGGACTCTTCCCCACTTGTGTGGAGGCCTCTGCCCCTCGGCTTCCGGAGATGTGAAGTTTTGTTTTGCAATTCAGATCTGTTAGATGAACATGCGCAGTTGTTTCCTAAACAAAATGGCCATCAATGATTGCAGATAGCATGGAAAAAACCCTACTTTCAATATATTGTTTGCTTAAAACCTTCCTTGGATGGTTACACAAAGTTTGCTCTGGATAGGTTTGTTGGTTCCTGAGAAATAAGTGGTCATACAAAAAACACCTTAAAAAAAGGATACTACTAGTTACTTGACATAGAAAGATTATATCGAGTTGGGAAGGTTCATATGTTATGTGTTTTGTCCAGACAGAGGACCTTCAACACTCTAGGTAGGTAACATGCTAGACTAATATGAAGCTATGTCAGTGGGCACCAGCACTAGTATAGCTTGGATTGCTCTCTGTAGCATTACCTAACCTTCATATGCATGTACATTATTACACATTCTTATACCATGCATAACACAAAGTGGGACTATGGGCAAGTCACTGACTAAGTTACACTTGACATTCTAATTCATGCACAAAACTATTATGGTTGATCTCTGATCTGCAGGAACTTGCATATTTTTCGAGTATGTCTAGTGTGAGTATTTCTCCTCATGTGTAGCTGTGTATGAGTCTGCATCATAAATTGTAGATTAACATAGACCATTCACTAGGTATATTTTCTCAAACAAGACCAAACCTGCATTAATTTTTATCTACTCAAGCATGCCATAGGGAAGGGAGGGTGAGAGACACACCTATTCTTGAGTTGGAAGGTGAAGCATAGGATGCAGTTAAATGTGCTTTTGTTGTTGCTATTCTTTCCTAATTCCGTATGTACACATGCAGCTCCCACAGTTGGGTCTTCGTTTCATGGTATTTGCAGGACTACTGCTGTTGGGAGGTGGTTTTGTCCTGTTAGGGTAAGCAGAAATATATTTCTCAGAGTACGTGAAGCACTAAGAATAAAAGAATATGTATTGCAGCATGTGTCATGGCTCTCTTTAATTAGCCTTCAATGTTATCTTTGCTCAAAATGTATCTTCCTTTTACATTTGCAGTTTTATGTCAATGGTGCCATCTGGGTGGATATTTATTGTGCTCTGTGTCATCCTGCGCATGGCTGAAGGAGTCGGTAGTGCTCTCTTCATCACTGCTACTTTTACACTCATCCCAATCCTCTACCCACAGTCTGTGAGCACTCTCTCGGTAGGTACTTATGGTCGATGTGGTAATCCACTTCGCATGAAAACTACTACCATACATATAATTATTTTAGCATTTAGGAAAAAACAACCAACTTCATTGCTCATGTAATTTTTGTCAGAACATGATACGTTCCTTTTCATTTTCCCATCCTTCCTCTCTCTGTCGTTTGTCTCCTTCCTTCTGGATTCTACTTTCTTGTCTCCTGTATATATCTCCTCCACTCTCAGGGTTTGTTTGAGGTGGCATTTGGGTTTGGGTTTGCTGCAGGTCCCGTCATAGGGGGTTTTCTTTACCAGGTAAGCTCTTAGATACGTCTTTCTTAATTTTAACATTTTAACCCCAATTAACTTTTCGTACTTGGTACTCGTAGTTTGGACATCACATTAAAATTACATTAGTAGTGCCACTTACAATGCCATCCAAGAAAAAAACCTGCTCACTACTCACAAATATCTACATTTGTGGTTGATTGATAAGTAAAATAATTCTCTAACTTTATTTTACTCTTTCCTCATATTTAGTAAATATAAATAAAATATACAGACATTTAAAATTCCTTAGATAACATGTTTCTGGTTGTTGTTACAGGTTGGTGGCTTCCAATTTCCATTCATTTCTGTGGGGGGAACGGTTTTGCTAATCACTATTCCATCTACATTGCTGCTCACAGGAACAGGTATATGTCCCTCTCAATTATATAGCTGGATATTCAATTGGTATAGAGACCTGTATTGGCAGTAATGAAGGGCGGAGTGGCTATTAGTACCCTACTAAGAGAGATAATCTCTATTTTTTAGCCAACAGATTTAAGCCAGTTGCCAAAGCTATTCTATCGTCAAAATATTCTGGCTTTTTATGTGACCTATTATTAAAGCAGTTTTATCATTGTTGCCATCATCTTTGCAGGTTTCAGTGAGAAACAGGCACCAATAAAAAATGTGATGCTTAAGTTATGCTCAAAGTTTTCCTTCGTGGTACTAGGTAAGCTCAGCGAATGTGGTAGCAAAGAAAGGTACACCTAATATTAACTCATTGAATGTGACGGTGAGTGAATTTAACCCATGCCATATAAGTAAAATGATGCGACATACTTGAAAATTAAATTCTCTTTCGAATGAAATTTGTTTCAAGCTTATAGCTTGAGCAGTTTTCTAGCTATGCTCTCTAGAAACCCAATAACTCAAGTCTGGACTTGAAGAAGATCCACGGCCTAACAATGGATGAGATAGTCAACTATGGTGCTAGTGGTTATCTCTGATAGTGATTTGGAAGAATAGCTAGATGGCTCGAAGAATTTGAAAGTGATGACCAAACTCGAGAGGACAGGAATAGTAAAGAGGAAGACAACAGAATTGAAAGCCTACTTTTTCAGTCTATGGTAGCCATCTGAGCTCTCAGTCTTTTAGCATATGCTGAATGCCTTTCTCTGGACCTGGAAATCAGTAAACATAATGTTTTATAACTGTGTAGCAATAGTTACAGATGTAGTAGTTTGCCTAGCCACTGCTACTATTTCCTATCTCGTTTTTACAGTAGATTCCCCCCTCTCAATAGTTGCAATTGCAATTTAGTGTGGTTAGAGAATGGTAGTTATGTTTTGTAAGGTATGGCTGAAAGTTTGTGGAAGTTCAAATTATGTAACTATTAAAGAAGATGTTAAACACACCTATTTGGGTGTGGCTTCACTTCTTCTTGCTGGAGTTGCACTGGTTCATCAAGAACCTAGGGATGAAGTTAGGAATGTGTAGCTTATAATTTTCTAATTTTTGCTATTTTTTTTGCGCCCTACAATTCAGCATACAATGCGTTAACAGCAGACAGTGTTATAGTTGTAGCTGTTTTGGAAGGTGACTACTGAAATATACTCGAGTACCTCAGATGCATACTAGAATTTTCAAGTGCCCAAACTGAACAGCATGATATTTAACTTACATGCATAACATGAGAGGGCAGAAGACATAATTATGGTAATAACATTGTACAAATTGCTAATTTAGATCATCTCACTTTTCCTTAGGAATATATTATTCTCTGTGTTTTGTAGTATCAGTGAACACTATGTCCATTGCTGCTTTTGGATTCTTTGTTCCTGTACTTCAGCCATTCCTCATTGACGAGGTATGTTCAGTTACTTCAACCTTACTAAAATTTTCCTTTGTATTGTACTAGGATACTCACTCAATACTGATTGGGAGTTGATGTAGGCTATATACCCTAATTAGGGAAACTGGAATTCTAAAATTGTTTGTGGGCATCAATTTCTTAGTGCAAATATTTTCATTGATTAGTACATTGGAGAGAATGATTTCACATCTATACTGATGTGAAAGGGTTTGAAAAGAGCTGTTGTATTCCTCGATAATGATTATCTGCATACAATCAATAATATTGGATGCCCAACACCTTTTGGGCTCTTTCTCAATTATTCTTCAATATTGCAGTAAGCAACTGTTCTTATCTACATGGGAAGCAATGGTGACTACAGACCTTGCCATCAGGCAGTGCATATTTTGACTTGAAGTTCTTTCAGTGAACCATGACAACTTAGGCTTTCACAATGACAGCTTGTACAGAATCTAGGAAGCACTGCATACAAATATATAAATACGCACACACACACACAGCACACACACACACACACAGATACACAGACACACACCAAAAAGAGAGAGAGAGAGACATATGCATGCACATAGTACTTAGCACATTTTTTCATATTTGTTCTAATGTTAAGTCCATCATTGAAAATAATGAAATCTCAAACTACAATAAAACATTATTGCCAGATGGAATATTTTGATTTGACAAAATTTAGCAGCAATGCTTCCATAAAATAAGTAGGTTTGTGTGTGTATGTGTGTGTGTTTTGAGTGACTAGTGGAATGGCAACTAAAGCTCACGACTACAGTGCACTAGGCATGAAATTGATGTCACATCCATTATACAATATCCTGTGCATACCATATTTATGCATGTGAGTCATCAGCTTCATGCTACTCTTATACTATATTTGTTAACCAATCTGGATATTAAGCTCTCCTATATAAAATATCTTTGTTGGTTGCTCACTGTGGAGTAGCTACTTGTCTTGCTCTAGCATTGAAAAAATATACAGTCACTCTCAATAAACTCTCAATTGACATAATGAAATCGCAATGACCTCAATTAATCAACTTGAAATTTACTCTCTCGACATTTTGATTCATGCTCTAGCCTTCATCACAGGAATAATGAGCTGTTAAACTTGTGTGGGCTTCTTGTATACCACTCTCTCGACATTTTGATTCATGCTCTAGCCTTCATCACAGGAATAATGAGCTGTTAAACTTGTGTGGGCTTCTTGTATACCAGAAGCTCGCTATTCACCATATGATACAGACTATGCCCTCTGGCACATGCGTCCAGCACGTGAACCAGATGTGGCAAAAATAAGATAATGGCAGAGTAGCTTACCACTGAGGTTAATGAATTTGACCAAACATCTGTTCTTAGTTTCTTGGTCTGCTTCTTGCTGTGAATACAGGTCAGTCCTTTCCCAGTCTTCTAACACCTGTTACTTTGCAGGCAAATTCCCCTCCATGGCATGTAATTCTTTCAGTTCAATTCGAAGTGCTCAACAATTTCATCGCTTGTGGAGGATACCAGATCACTTGTGCAAGAATGTTCTCATTTTTGGCCTAACAGAGACTTTTGCCAATGAAGGACATCCAAACAATTTTATATCAGAAGTCAGGCACAACATGTGGTTGATAGATGGCTCAAGAAACTAGCTCTCTCTTAGTCTGGTTCACAAAAGTGGCTCCTTATCTGCTCCTGTCAAAAAATATATACAAAGTATTTGTTTAATTGAGGTTGTTAGGTTGTTGAGTAAGAATTGTTATTTATTTAGTAATCGAATAAGGTGATGGTCATCTTGCAGGTTTGGTTGTTAGGGGGAGGAAGGAGGGAACTAAACAACCCGGGTTTATGTCTCTTTCTTTATCCTGTATTGATGGGTATTAGTTTGCCCTAAATCCACTGGAAATAGGGTTGATATTCTTCACTGGATCTGCTGTCTACATGCTCTCATCTTTTGTAATTGGACCCTTATCCGACAAATTTGTGAGTAACTAACTAACACAATAAGCATTTGTTGCATGCAATACTAGACTGATTGCTGCATGTAACACTAGACCACATTGCTGCACTGCATACATGTTGTCCACAACAATATTCAGACTTGAATAAGTTCATACATAGATCTAGACTCGTCATCGCAGCAAACCTCAACCCCATTGTTTCCATATTACAGGGTCCAAGATATTTTATCATAGCAGGACTGGTAGGGCTTGGATTTGTCTTCTTCTTCTTTGGACCTCCAGAATTCATTGGCTCTCCGTACGTCAGTAAGAATAATAGTATTTAATGATACTATTGCTTATGGAAAGGTTATAAGACATGTGTAAATGATAAGTTTAGCGATATTAACTTGGAGAGCCTGGACTTTGTAAATGGAAGCTAAATTGACATGAATAGTATACAACATGCTGCTCACATATCATCCACTTTGGTTTCTATTTACAGTAAAGTATGGATCACACGTACTTCCTTTGCCGTTGTTGGAGTAGCAGTTGCTCTCACCATTATTCCCGGGTATGCCGACATGCTGGCCATTTCAATGTGAGTATTGTTAATAGGACAATAAGCAGTTTGTAAGTTCTCTCAATAATACAATAATAATTATAGGAAGAGTATGAAGAAAGGGGAAAATCTTGTCACCACAACAGCGGTTGTGTCAGGAATAGCTTCTTCTGCCCTGTCATTCGGGTAAGGTTGTATTAGTACATGTACATATTATATATATATAGACAATCTCAACTAAAATGAGATTGAAATATCTATATGGGTACTGTCTTGTTTCCAAGTTCAACCAATAATATAGTTAAAAACATCTTTGTTCTTGAGCTTAAAGATGAATTTCGAGGAATTTTCACCTTTTTTTTTACAGTTTTTAGGTACACTACTTTTCTACCTAGTGAAGAATTCAAGAGTCATTTTGCTAGGCAGCTAAGAAGCTGCAATATGAGTTTTAGCTGAGATATGCTTTGTGTCTTTGTTTTTATTTTATTTTTAGGGGTGGGAGAGGGGGGTGAGAGGGAGGTGGTTTGCTATCTGCCATTTTTAAAAGTGGGTCAAACCAATATAGGGAGTTACTACTAGTGCACTCCTTGATAGAGTAGTCCCTCTTTTGAGAGATCCCTTCTGCCAAAGACTACCTCTTGTACAAGATGACCAGAATTAGATGCACTGATGCACCTACCATACAAACTTACCTCTAGCCACAGACAACTGCCTGTACCAGATGATCAGCTCACTAGCTTTACCAAAGGCTACCCAAAAGAATTCAAACCTCCACAAAACATAAGTTCCACTAGATCAATACCGCTCTACATTTTATACTGCTTGCAGCTGGTAGTGTACACAGAACAGTGTTGTGTACAGTGGTTGTGGGCAGTAACCTTGTAAGCTAGATTTTTTAGAGTTGCTAACTTAGGAAGAGAGAGTTGGCATTTTATAAGTGGTAGGAAATGGCAACACTTGATTATTATGAAATCTTGCTAAAAAACAACATGTATTATTCAAGTGTACTATATACTACATAGTCATAGACACAGTAATACCAAGTTTTCTCATCTTATTGCTCCACCTATCTCTAGAAAAAACCAACCTCCTTTGAGAGACTGTTTTTTGGTGGCCCAAAAGAGGCACTCCTGCATTATATAGATAATCAGTTTCTGTTGCATTTTTCTGTGATTCTCTCTTATGGTACTTCTTACTTTCCTGACATCCTTACCTTGCCCCCCCCCTCTCTCCCTCCTATTTCTTGTCTTTATGCAGTGCATTTATTGGACCCCTGGTTGGAGGTTCCCTTACACAAGTATTTTCACTTCAGACAAGTTCTGTTTTTATTGGTGAAATGTTCATGGCAGAGGTATGTTATATGAAACAAAGTAATCTTAGTTCAGCTCTGCCATTTTCCCCATGTAACTCCAATAGAGAGAGCAAGTGCAATAAGAGACTTCCACAGTGTGACACTCTCCAATTATGAGCCATAAGGGCTCTGGTGTATAGGGGGTGGTAGGCATGTCCTGCTCTAAAGGTCACATTAGAGAGTAATACCCCTTCCATTATTTATTACCACTATAATTACACTTTCCCATTTTCAGGCACTGCTGCTGCTTGGTGTGACAGTGATAGACAGGTACACTGGCTCATAGACTCTATTATACATGTATCAGGCACATCAGTGCTGTTCTCCTGTGGACATATATCTTACTTTTTCAATATCATGGACATTTCATTTTATTATCATCATATGAGGACTCCTCATTGTATTGTCATAAATATTAATAATTGTCCAAGAGTTGTAGATAGGTGTGCATCAAATGTTGCTGAAATTCTACTGTTGCTGGATCCTCAGATGCTAGTGATAATGTGACATAAATCCCACAGTTGCACCCACCACCTCATCGTCCAATTGGTACCATTTCAGGTTGAGATGATGGACTAAACATTTGAGATGACAAACCTTGGTTATCATCATCTATTGTATTATATACAGAGTCAAACATCTGGACTTTGTCATCACCAGCACGAATTGTTGGAGTGACAATCTAGTGATCACCCCGACAATGAATAGCCTTCTTTTTACACTAAAGAAGAGGCAATTGCAATCCATCCAAGTTAGGGAACTGTTTCAGGACAAAATAAATAACAAGGTCATTTAACTTACTGCCCTTTTAAGAATTTCTTTGTTCATTACAGTAAAGCAGTGCCTCTTGACTGTCTTTTCTCTCTGAATGTAAAGGAGACTTTTCAATCGTTCTTTTCTTGCTTGGGCCTAGCTGCTCTTCAGAATTAACTCCTTCCAAGGCATAATCAAAGAGTGCTTTAGTTTTTTCATTTTTCCTTTCATCTCCTCTGAACACAGAAACACAAGGAATTTCATACACACCTTGAACCAAATCTTGAGAATAGCTCCTGGGCCAAATGACTCGACAGAGTATAGTCCTTCTTATCACAAATATACAAACATATTTTTCTTGGAAGATGACCTGTAATGATTCCACCTTTCTTTGCTGCAGCAGATGTCCATGCCCCTGCCTAATTAAAGTGTGTGGTTATTTATTCTCAAGCTCATTTGTTTTTGATATGAATATTACAACCTTGAAAATGTTCCCTCTATATGGTACCTGACTCTGTAGCAATCAGCTAATGCTCATGGTCATTAGCACTAAAACAACATTGCAGTAGCCAGTGTTACTGCAGCTGCAAAAAGGTGAAGACTTTGCCTAACCTTCCTTCTGTGTACTGTCTCTTCCACTAACTTTTCTTAAAAGACATGCAAAACTAAAATAGCTGACACTGCACTCATTTCTTGAACACATCACTTCTGCTTCACAATATTTCACTATCGAATTATGGTCAGGTGCAAGAGGAATGAAGGTAACTGAGGTGCCTTGGAAGAAAGACACTAGATGTAATTTGAAATCGTTCAAATTCCACACTGATATCTGGGTTGTTCGCATGATTTCATTACCATACTAAGTACTTATAAGACTTGTGCAACAGGAATTTAACACTTCACCATCTACATCACAAAATGTGGATAATATTTTGTGTGTAGTTTTGAGAACATGATGCTAGCAGCAGGTAGCTGGTGGTGGCTGTAGAGCATCTTAGATGCATGGAGACAGGCAAATCCTAAGCAAGGGCTGTGAGAAAGTCATTGATCTTTGGAAAGAGAGCATTACGAAGGAGATTGAAATAAGATGGACTTGGATCGCCTCTTATGTAGGAAGTGCTACAAGATCAGCTGAAAAGGATATGGTGCTGTGGGTGAAGGACTTGCCAAGTTACAAATGCATTTATATTCCATGTTATATTACAATCTGGTACACCTCATGCAGCAATACCTCACGTACCATCTAATATATAAGTGCAGTAAGAACAAGTTGTTCATCAAGTTCACTTCAGTGTTACCATCCAGGTCTTTAGCTGTCTGTTTCTTCTCATCTTGCATTTTTTCTTTTGTTTCTGCTTCTATATTGTAATTTATAGCAGTTAGTGCCAGTGTTTCGACAGAGGCTAAAACATGCCTGGGAATCAAAGGCAATGACTTATAGTGGACCCAAGCATGTAATACTAGTAATGACTCGTCTATATGATGTTACCAAGCCTGTTTATCAAGTGTTTATTTCTTATTAACTGGCATCGCACACCTAGCCATGCACTCACCAGCCTCTCCTTCACAGCCTGACCATGAACTCACCAGCCTCTCTCCTAGCCATGCACTCACCAGCCTCTCCTTCACTCCTAGCCATGCACTCACCAGCCTCTCCTTCACAGCCTGGCCATCCACTCACCAGCCTCTCCTTCACAGCCTGATCATGCACTCACCAGCCTCTCCTTCACAGCCTGGCCATGCACTCACCAGCCTCTCATTCACAGCCTGGCCATGCACTCACCAGCCTCTCATTCACAGCCTGGCCATGCACTCACCAGCCTCTTCTTCACAGCCTGGCCATGAACTCACCAGCCTCTCCTTCACAGCCTAGCCATACACTCACCAGCCTCTCCTTCACTGCCTTGTCATGCACTCACCAGCCTCTCATTCACAGCCTGGCCATGCACTCACCAGCCTCTCCTTCACAGCCTGGCCATGTACTCAACAGCCTCTCCTTCACAGCCTGGCCATGAACTCACCAGCCTCTCCTTCACAGCCTAGCCATACACTCACCAGCCTCTCCTTCACTGCCTTGTCATGCACTCACCAGCCTCTCCTTCACAGCCTGGCCATGTACTCAGCAGCCTCTCCTTCACAGCCTGGCCATGAACTCACCAGCCTCTCCTTCACAGCCATGCACTCACCAGCCTCTCCATCACAGCCTAGCCATGCACTCACCAGCCTCTCCATCACAGCCTAGCCATGCACTCACCAGCCTCTCCTTCACAGCCTAGCCATGCACTCATCAGGCTCTCCTTCACAGCCTATCCATGTGTAGCCAGCGTTTACTGCTCTAGCTATTCATCCCTATACCAGAGAATTATGGTCTTGTTGCATGCTGCCAACAATGTATCTGATGAAGGACTGGGACCATTCCATGTGCCAACGAGGTGCCTCTTGGAAGGGTGGGGGACGCATACAGTCTGCATGTGTCGGTCGAGGGACCCTCCTCCCTACAATGATGCAGGGGCAGTGGTCTCTGGATGGACAAGTTTTTCAGCTGCAACTCACAAGCCTGTTCCTCCTGGTGGGTTTATAGTCAGCGGCTTAGCACCTTGAGGAGAAACTCCTTCCAAGTGCTAATGACTTCTCTCTTTGCGTGTATTGTTGGTGTGTGCTATTCGCTGTGAGAACTAAACACCTAGGGAATGGGTTTCACTTGTGCTGGCTAGGAGCCTTAAAGAGTGAAAGTGTCAAGGTTGGAATAAGATTTTAATGGAAATCAGTTTACAGAGTGCTAGTATTGTACACAGCAGTAAGATAGAGTATGAAACGGCACTACTAGTGATAGTGTGGTTTGGGCTTTTATGTCAGCAAATGGGGTGAAATATCCATTATGTAAATATCTCGTTAGACGAACCAGAGTGGAATATGGCGAGTTATTTTACAAGCAGGCATCTTTAATTTGACGTTAATTTCATGGGCCCCAAACAAGTGAAAATTATGCTTTCCCACGTGAAATGACTCGCTATGTTCCGTGACGGGTATGGTTATTTTATACTTGATACACTCATAATAATTGCTTGGATAGGTCGTTGGCATTTCCATTCTTCACATGTTGGATATCAAAGTCATAGGGTTGAAGAGCAATAGCTCATTTGGTTAACCATCCATTGCTGTTCCTCATGGTGTGGAGGTATTTAATGCACCATGCGGTTTGAATCAGGAAGTGTCTTCTATTTAGATACACGTTGAAGTGTTTTAGGTCAGCCACAATCGCAAGACATTCCTTTTCTACTGTGGAGTGTCTGGTCTCTCTTGGCAGGAGTTTCCTTGAAAAGTAGGCAATAGGATTGTCTTCTCCATTCACTATCCTTTCGCCCAGGACAACACCGATGCAAATTTCTGAGGCATCTGTCTAAAGGAGAATTCCTTGTCATAGTTTGGGCAGATCAGTAGGGTTCTTGTAACAAACAAGCTTTCAATCCATTGCTTGCTGGTGTTCTTCCTTCGATTGCACTTTTCTAGGGACACAGTTCTCGGTTAAGTCTGAAAGACGAGCAGCTGTGCTGGCGAAGTCTTTGATTAAGCATCTGTAGTAACCGACAAGGCCCAAGAAGGCTCTAACAGCCTTCTTGGTATGTGGTTGGTTGTAATTCTGCACTGCCTGAATCTTTGCTTGCTCTGGTTTTACCTGGCCTTTTCCCATGATGTGGCCAAGATATGAGTGCTCTTTGTCGATGTTTTTTCGACTAGATGCTGTAGCTTTCATTCGGAATTTCTACCATAGGTTTCCCTCAAAAACTCTCGGTTGACAATTAGGCTAGAGCTTCTAGTCCAAATGTTGAGAGAAGACAATTTCAAGGAGAAGGTTATTGTAAATACAAAATGTAGACGAGTGCACCTAGTGGTCATGTTGGCAGAACAGTGAACATCAATATTTCGGTTGTGCTCCAAGTCCCTCAACTTGAAAGCTATGACCGCCACCATAGCAATGTTTTTTATGTGTTTTTTAACCTTTTTTTGCCAAAAGTGACGAGTTATTTTTCTGTTCTTACTTTTTTGTTTTCTTGTATACTAACTCACGTCACATTACATTTTCTAGGGGTGTGGTCTCATCACACATTACTACTATTGTAAGTCTCAGTATTTTTTGTCTCGTTCTTCCTGAAAAAGACTCGAGCATCTAGTTGAATATAGAGGAGGGGGGGAGGGGGTTAATAAAAACAGGATAAACTGGTGTGCCATAAACATTACTAAATTCATGAACTTTATTTATTATTATTTTTTTATTGAAAAATTAAACAAAAAGCAATCTACAAAATGATTATTTATTTGTTAACAATACCAAGATCATTAACACCTAATTAACACATGCTAGTTATATAATAATCAATTACAAAAATACCAAAATAATAATAATAATAAATAAGAAAAAATATATATTGTTTATTTGGTTGTAGTTGATTGAGTTGGTCATCCAAGTTCTGTGAAGTCTCGACTCCAAGCTTCTGAGTCTCCACTCCTTTTATACACTTGTTTCTTCTTGTACACTACACAAAGTCACCACATCACGTTGTTGTTGTTGTTGTTGTTGGTTTCTTATGAGTCGGCCTCTTGGCAGAGGAGCAGCTACATACAGCCTATAGCCTCCTTCAAGGACTTGGTAACAGTTCACAAAAGAGCTTGACAAACCAAATGGCAGAGAGGAACAAGATTACCAGTAAATCAACTGAGCAGTCGTACTTGTAATACACGTCCACTAGGAAAAACTATCCCACCTTACCTACCTTACCTACAGCTATTCTCGGCAACATTGGTGATTGGAGTATTCTGGTTATGAAGGGACTTATTGTATGCTATTTAGCAAAGGGAAGAGGAGAGATAAAAGACACTTGAAGATGAATTTCAAGGGTTTTTTTTTGTCTAACCTGGATTCAAGACATGCTGGAAATCATCTTGAAAAAGCTGCCAATGTGATCTTTAGGAGAGGGGGAGCTATCCGGCTCTAAAAAATGTGGTCAAACATGAGTGTATTTATATTACAATAAGATTCTCACTAATCAACTTGAAATTGTCGTTTCAACTAGACGCTCTATATAGCCTTCATCAGGAATAGTCCTGATGAAGGCTAGAGCATCTAGTCGAAATGTCGAGGGAGTACAATTTCAAGTTGACTATTTAGTGTTTCTATAATTCAGAGGTTGTAGTACAACTGCACTGTATTATTTTAACTCCAGATACCAAACCAAACAATAAGGGTATGGCTGGTGATATATGTTGAAAAAGGGTATATATGTACTGTGCCATGTGTGTTTTGCCATTTTACCCAATAATAGCCACCCTCTGATGTTTACTAGAAATGAAGGTAAGGCATTTGAGTGACGAGTGATGGCATCCTAACATTGTTATTTGCACTGTTGTAGCCATTGTCCTAGCCCTAAAGCTGAAAGGTACTGGTATGTTGTCACTGTGACATAATGCTTGGATTGTGGTGGAGAAACTACAACACCTTTAAATGCTTACGTCTTTCCTCCCAGTTATTGCTTCCTCTGTTATCATCCTCACAGTAGAGATCCCTGTTCCCTCTAGCCTCCTGTTCCTCTCTCTCCAGATGAAGAAGAGGCCCTCCTTGGTGTCGTAAAGATCAAATGCAAGGAAGTAATTGGGAAGATGTGTATAGGCAATGGAGTGCATTGCATAGAGCCACGCCAATAAATTCATCCGAGTTTAGTAGGTGGTAAAGTCCTTTTTAAATTTTTTTTAAAATATAATAATAAGATACACAAATAGCTATATACTAGTGTATGTCTGTGTATATATAATGCTACATGAATAAAGGAGCAATGAAACGTTTGAAAGTGTTGGTGGAAGGAGCTGAATGTGCTTCACAGGGCAAGTTATTCCACATGCGTTTAGAGTCAAGAACAAAAGAGGAATGAAAGGCATTTGTATGTGCTCTTGGTTGGTGCAATAAGTGTGATGAATCTGCATTAGGTCTACTTACTTTATGTACAGATGGATAATAGAAATGTCCATGAATGATGTTGTATAATGTGCTTTGTTTCAAAAAAGACCTGCGGTTCTTGAGGGTTGGTAGCTCAGAATAGTGTAATAGTTCATAATAAGTAGAGTCCCATTTCCTCAGGCACATTCTCAGTGCAAACTTTTGAACGTTTTCAATTTGGCTTGTGTCCTTAATTAGATGTGGATCCCAGACTGGAGCAGCATATTCTAAAAGGGGCCACACATATAGGCTGTATAAATTTATTAAGTTGACAGAATTCATATTTCCATAGAATTTCCTATACAGTAGCCCAAGGAGTTTCCTTGCCTTCAAGCAGATGGAGTTGATATGTTTAGACCAGGAAAGATCCAAGGAAAGGAGTACTCCTAGGTACTTGAAGGTCTCTACATGCTGAATAGGTGTACCATTTAATAAGAATTGTGGTAGCTGAACAGTTTTCCTCTTCCTGGCATTGTCTTGCATTTATCTGGATTCATATGGAGAAAGTTTTTGTTTACCCATTCATTGATGCTGTTGATATCCAGTTCCAATTGGGGAAAGTCATTGTTGGAATTAATCGGTTTATATAGTAGCATATCATCTGCATAAAGATTCAATATGCTCCTATCTGACAGATGTGTATCAGATACATCATCTATATACATCAGAAATAAAAAAGGACCCAGAACTGAACCCTGAGGTACACCAGACAGAACAGGTAGCTCCACAGATGGCTGTTCCCCAACAACCACACGTTGCCTCCTGTCAGTCACAAGTAGCTGCCAATCCATGAAAGGGAATTGTTATCGAGTCCACGGCTGGCAAGCTTTTCCAAAAGTGGCAGGTGAGGCACAGAGTCAAAGGACTTCTGCAAGTCAAAAAAGACAGTGCACACTTCGTCTCCATACTCAAGAGTCTCCAAACAATCATGAGTGACAGATAGGAGGCCGGTGACTGTGGATTTCCTCTTCTGAAAACCCCATTGTTTGTTCGTAAGTGGGCAAGATTCCTTCAAATGGTAAGAAATATTATGGTGGAAATGACGTTCTAACATTTTGCTTACTACTGAAAGCAAGGAAATGGGCCTGTAGTTTGTACACTCACTAGATTTCGGAATTGAAACAATTGAAGATATTTTCATCACTCAGGGTAGCGCCCTTGTCTAATAGAAATGTTAAATAGTTTGGTAATGGATGGGGCAATGCTGTGTGCAGTTCCTTTGCATCTGGACTGAGATTCCATCTGGACCACTTGCTTTTGATGAATCAAAGGACAAGATGTAAGAGAGCACTTCATCAGGTGTACAAAGGAGCTGTTCAGGGCAGGAGGCATTATTTACATTACAGCCATTATCTCTAGGTGATAATGAAGGAACAACTTTATTAAGAAGAAATTGTTATGTAGGCTTGCTTTCTCAAAGTCGGACTCAGCTATGGTGTCTTGAAGATGGAGTGTTGGGATGATGGACTGTTGTTTGGTCAAGTACTTCACAGCTTTCCAAAAAGCTTTTTTTTATCTTTTGAATTCAGGCGATCGAAGTACAATTTCTTGGCATTTTTTATCATTTTTATAGCCATATTTCGTAGCTGAATATTCTTCGGGCTTACCATATTTTTTGGCAGCTCTGAATGCAGTGTTACACTTCCTAATAAGTTTGATGATGTTCTGAGTAAGCCATGGCACATTCCTCTTTCTTCTGAGTGATTTTCTAGGTATACAGATGGACATAATTTCCATGAACTTTTTATGGCCGAGCAATTCACATTGTCAAATTCATCTATGCCTTTCCATAATCTGCTTCATTATACCTCCAAATTAATCATGGTGCAGTTCTCACTTGCTTCTCAGAGTGTTTCCATTTGAACAAAAGTTCAAGACCATTATGATCCGAGTTTGCAAGGGGGGGAATAACTGAGCAATTCACAAGTCCTTGAAACAATGGTCAGGTCAATCAAGGAGGCACGACCATTAGGGTCTGCATGAGTGGCTGTATGAACAACTTGGGACAATGAGATGGCTGAAGTATGCTTTTGAGTTTACCGACATTTGGGTGATCCTTAATTTAAAAAATCATATTAAAATCTCCATGTATGGGATATATATGAGCATGTCAGAGGTGACCTTTGGGTCTTTACCATTTTGCACATGCATGATTTAATTAAATGGGCTTGTGGAGGCAATTCCATTCTGTTCATATCATAGGTAAATGTTTCAAGAAGCCACAACAAAGATTTTTAAGTTACTGGCACAAATATTCACTTATATGATTGCTGTCGTGTAGCTATATATTTAAGAATACCATTTATTTCAAATTTGTGAATATTTATGTTGACCCATCTTGGCATCAGCTAAGCTTGGAGGTTTCTTATGCAGCCATGCAGCTTTTGACAATCATAATTATTATTATTCTGTTTCAATCATCTTATTATGTTTTAACACGAGTATAAATACGTTGCATTGCTTTCATTTAAAAATTTTAAATCACTCTAATGAAGATCAAAGTATTCGGTTGAAACTTTGGAATAAGAACAAGAAGCTGATGGAAGGATAAATTCACAGAACATTTGAAAATAATTGTACCAGTTACATTGTAATTATCATTGTTGCTATCATTGTAAGTAAAATGAATGTAAAGATTACAATAAAGAAAGATTGAACATACAAGAGAATCATGATGGCATTGAGATGCCTGATACATGTATAATAGAGACTATAAGCCCATGAATCTGTCTATCACTGTCACACCAAGCAGCAGCAGTGCCTGTAAGGAATTATTACAGTAGTATTATAAAGTATATCTGGCATGTGTCCAAATTGACCTGACCAATCGACATCTGACAGTATGGCTAATATATACATGTCTACAAGTCTATATAGAACATTAGTGGAAAAAATAAACTTTATTTAAAAACAAACATGGATAAACTTGTCAAAAAGGAAAATTAACAAGAGGTTCCAGGTGTCTAGGTGTCTATAGAGATCAGAACCAGCTAGATACCTCTATTCCAATCATTATACATACATCCGGCAAACTTTATAATCTTAAATGGTAAAGGGTCATCTAACATGCTGGTTGCTTTCATTGGTAATAACAACAATAACAATAATAACAACAATAACAATAATATTATATTATATATATTATATATATTGTTGTATTTTGTTTCCTTTTTTTAATTATTTTTAATTGTGTTAATTAGGTTTGAATGAACTTAAACAAAATAAATAATATAAATATTATAAATATAATAATATATAAATTAGTTATTATTTGTAATTGATTATTATATAACTATATAGCATGTCTGTTTGTTTATTTATTTATTTGTTGTTGTTGTTGTTGTTGTTGTTGCTGCTGCTGCTGCTGTTGCTGTTGCTGCTGTTGTTGTTGTTGTTGCTGCTGTTGCTGCTGTTGAAGCTGCTGTTATTGTTGTTGTTGTTGCTGCTGTTGCTGCTGTTGTTGTTGTTGTTGTTGCTGCTTCTGCTGCTGCTGCTGCTGTTGTTGTTGTTGTTGTTGCTGCTGCTGTTGCTGCTGTTGCTGCTGCTGTTGCTGTTGTTGTTGTTGTTGTTGCTGCTGTTGCTGCTGCTGTTGCTGTTGTTGTTGTTGTTGTTGTTGTGTTATTACTATTATTATTATTATTATTACTATTATTAATTTTATTTTATTGTTTTATATCCGGTTCACGTGCTGGAAGCATATGCTACGGTATAGTTTTGTAGTACGTGGTGAATAGCTAGCTACCAGTATATAGCAGGTTCATGTGAGTCTTAGTACCTCATTATTTCTGATGAAGGCTAGAGCATCTAGTATGTCGAGAGAATACATCAAGTTGATCATTAGGAAGGTAATAATTGTAATGTTATTTTGTCAGCCGATAATTCATTGACCATCCCTCAATGTTGTTTGAGTCAGCCTCCTTCAAGGACTTGGCAAGAGTTGCACTGGAGAACTCCAGAAGTAACCGAACATAGCAAATGTTATGTTTATTGCTAAAGTAGTACTTTTTGCTCATATTTTTGTTTCAAGATTTTCATCAGTAAATCAACTGACCACTCAGTTAGAAATATTTTGGTGAAGGATGATCCTTACTGTTTCTTATTAAAAATATATGAGCTTGCTTCCTGCTGCAGGTACCAAGAGTAGACGGAGAAATACAGTTCTGTAAAGTTAAGTATGTAGATAATCATATACTCACATAAGCATGATGCATACCATATTTCCTCTATAAGAACCACCCCTCCAATGATTAGCAAATTCGACTCTCATGCTCTCTTTTAGCAATTTGATTAGATGTGAGGTGTGTGTGTGTGTGTGTGGGGGGGGTTATATAGCTCACCTTATGATAGGGTTAACCTACACAAGACTAGAAAATGCATAACTAAATTTAACCCCCTACTTTTTTCATGCTTCACGTACAATATTGGATTTTCCCTTGACGTGTGACTATTCTAAAACAATGGCCAAGCCTCTGTTTTTTTTTGTAATATACCTCTGCTATATATATTTCACTAAGAAATATAGTACTTGTCTGAAGTGAAAATGCTTGAACAAGGACACCGCCGAACAGAGGCCCAATTGATGAACTACATAGGGAAAGAATGAAACATGGTCTGAAAGGAGTAATGGAGTAAATTGGTAATGAGAATGGAGGAATAGTTCAAAGAGGTGGAGGAAGAAAAGAGTATAAGAGGAGAAAGGGAGCATGATGGAAAAAGACAAGAAAAGCACAAGACCAGAAGGAGAGAGAGTCCAGGCAACATATGAACTCATCATGAATATGATTCCCATTTGAGTCACTGTCCCAGCCATTTTCTAAGATTCTATGGAGAAAATTTACTGATAGGATGTTTGGGGGGGGGGGGGCTGGTTCAGTATATCTGGATGACATCTTCCAGTAGTTATCCTACTTAAATGCAGTTCTAATATTCTATTATATACCATACAGCCAGAAAACTTGGCAGGGAATCCAAATTTGTTGGTTAATTAACGGAATACAACTGAAGTGACCAAGGGATACCAAGCCCTGGGTTTAGCTACTTCATTAACTCACTTTTTATTGAAACTTAACAAGAACCAAAAAAGACAAAAGTGCTTGTGCTTATTAGCAACAAAAGAACCACAGTAACGGTAATATCATGATGAATCATGATGATGTAATAGTAAGGTTGTAATGGTGTAATACAAGGTTAGTTACGACCCTCCTCCCCTTTTAAATGCACACGTATCTTCTAAATCGATCCTACTGCTTTGGATCGACTTGAATGACTGGGGGCGGACAGATTTGTGTTTGGATGTCGATGTAAGTGCGAGACATTCGGTTGAGGTTGAGGATGAAGTTTGTGTTGAATTGGAGGTGTGGTCTGAACTGAACAAGACAGTTGAACTGGTGAAACTGCCATTCAAATCTCTATGCTCCATCAAGTGGCAACACAATCCCTTCTGTGGAAAAAGTCCACATGCAATATGCATGGTTGTCCCATCTGCAAGTTGTATATAACATGGGAGATTTCCTTGTGAAATCTTCTGCGAATACTGCATCTTCTACTTTGACATTGCGAAGTAACTTTTGTGAATAATGTGAAAATTTTCCTGGCTGCTTGCCCTCTCTCTGATATGTTTGGGTGTAGATTGTCCAGTAGAGATCTTTGTCAATGTTTTATGATGAGCTCTGCTGGTGCTATTCCAATAGTAACAAGGAGGAGTCAAGAGATGTGTCATAAAAAAACTGACAATCTAATTGGACATTGACGCTCGATAGCTCTCTTGAAAGTTTGGATGGCCTCCTTGGCTAGGCTGTTGGGAATGGTTGGAGAGGGGTAGTATGATGTCATTCCCTTGAACAAACTGATGAAATTCATAACTAGTGAACGAATGGTCCATTGTTTGTGACAGTCTTGCGAGACAACCAATGCAGATGCAAAAATCATGTGAAGTTTCTTAATCATTTTCAATTGGTTAGCTAGGAATTTCAATGAGGTACAGTGGTGGCTCCAGGGTGGTATCCGGGAGGAATGCCCCCCCCCCCCCCCCCCCGCAATAGGGAGGATCGACCCCCCATCGGGGACCAGTCATCAGGGTAAAGCAATATTCCCGATGGAATGAGCCGATTTAATGACTAAGATTGAGAGAGTTCAGTTTTTGCAGCATTACTGACAATCCAACTACTAACTTACTCCAAAATCATGTTTAATATGCTCAGAAAGCTGGCCCTCCAATTTCCCTTTTTAGACTCTTGCCACCAATGTCCTTGGACCTCCATCGGGGATGTATGAAACCCCTGTCGGGGCATTACTAGTGCGGCCCCCTGATGAGGTAGTTAATGGATGAACATCTGTCCATAGTGGGCATCAATTAGAACAATTTAGTTATGTCCAAGAAATGGACCTGCGAAATTCAATTGCAGTCTAGACCCAGTGGCGGCGTCGACGGTCTGGCCACTCCGGTTTTGGCCGGACCACTTTTGGTAACATGCCGCGCATGCGCGAATTATGCCCTTACCCAATTGACTAGCCGTGGCATGGCTTCGAGCTTTGGTGTAGCGTCTGAAGTGATCGATAACCTTCCTGAAGTTCCCCGTCAACCGCCCGAATCCTTCGCCTTTCCGAAGAGAGCTTTCGGGGAAAAGAAGGCATCTTGTCAAGCGAGCTGGTTCCGTACCTGGTCTTGGCTACATTATAGTGAAGCCAGAGATTCTCTGGACTGCCACCTCTGCTGCAAAGCTGTTAAGGCTAAGCATATAACAGTGAACTGAAGCCAGGAGCCACCGATGCTGCTTTTGTAAGTTTAGCGACTTCCTCATAGATCTTTGAACTTAACTTTTAAAGTTTATAGTACTATTCACTTATTTAGAATGCTTTATATTGTAGTTATCTCGGGGATTTACGAACTGGAAAGATGCCACACTAGGTATCCGACAGCATGAGAAAAGTCAGTGCCACAAGATAGCAGTTGAGAAGCTAATTACAGTACCAACAACTACACCAGATGTAGGTGAGATGCTCTCTAGTACTTTGGCCCAAGACAGAGCAAAAAATCGGCACTGCCTTCTAAAGGTTCTGAGCAGTCTAAAGTTTTTGGCAAGGCAGGGATGTGGGATACGTGGTCATGACAATCGTGGTGATGGAAATCTGTTTCAACTGATGAAGCTCATGAGTGAAGAGGACTCCAAGGTAATTGGGATCATGTAAAGAGTAAGAATCTGGAAGTTGAAAAATCCATGCGCGTCAATTGTTTTTGGGGTATATATTTTAAAACACACTTTCCCCTGCTTATCTTAAATGCGCGCACGATGTAGGTCCTTTGATTTTGATGGAGCGTTCAGAAGGCATCAAGAAAGGATACTCGAAGTAAGTAACAAATACCCCTGGACAGAACAATATTCATTAGCAGCAATACACAACCAAAAATTAACACAACTTCATATTAACACAACTTCATAAAACAACAAATGCAGCATCGACTTTGAGACCAAAACAACAACAAAACAAAACATCAGAGGGCAAACTTATACTGGGTATATACTGTGTTTTGATTGCATGTAGGATGCTGCCAAAAGCCTCAGCAGTTGTGCAGGCATTCCTCTCCCTCCACATAAATTCCTCAAGTTATGGAAGAAGTTGACGATGAACCCCCTTCATCCTTTTAAACTTTATCTTCGCCTGCATTACAGTATATTTGTGTATATATATATATATATAATGTGAATGTGTATTTGGTACCTTTATTTGGTACCTTTATTTAATGAATCTCTATTAACTGTGCAATTTAATTTAAACGTGAAACTGTCACGTTTTGACCACACCCAACCACACCCACATCCGGCCTGACCACCTCAAAATTGGCGGAGCCACCCCTGACTGACCATGGCTTGCTTAACCACTCCCAGGGGTGGAGTGGAGTCTGGTGATTCCCAACATAGTTGACATTGTTTGATGATATGCTTAATGTTAGAATCGATTTTCATCCACAGCATTGTGCGATGGACTTAATCTTGATATAGCTGAGGTGTGTATTTTGCAATTCCTTCAGGACTGTGCCTCTGCCTTGTGATGGGAAACTTGAGTATCCCATAATACACAACTGTCAACTCTTTTCTCCTCGTATGGTGGGGAGGAAACTCTGGATCCAACAACACTGGACTGTAGTACGCTATGAGACCATCATGTGATGACATGATTGGTTGAGGGAGTCAGCCCAATGTATCCGCACTGTTCAATATCTTCCCATTGTAACAAATCAAATGCTGATACGCTACCAATGTCAATGCATACTTCTGGATGCGTTAAATGGGAATGAGAGGAGCTAATGGTAATTTTTTTCTTTATTATCATTAAAAATAATATTTTATCATTATATCTATTTTATTATTATCATTATTTAATATTTTATCATAATTATTTATTTTATTTAAATTTTATAAGAAATGTAATTATGAAACTTCTTGACAGAAAAAATGATAGTCATTTCCTGCTCATGTTGAGTATACTTCTTTTCTATCGGGTTTAACGAATAAGAAGCGAAAGCTACTGGACGCTCTTGTCCAACAATGTCTACAGCTCTTTATGTATACTGTGCAGCATTATATGACAGAATCACTCAATTAGGAAGGGTTATAGTGAATGAGCTGGTTTGGTTGAATGAATGCCTCTTCCCTATTGAGTATGTCATGACCATTTGGCTTGTTCACGAATACCAAAGCAAGGGTGGCACCAGTAAATTTTGAGTGGTGCAGCATTGTGATAACTAAACATTAATTACCACTAATTACCACCATACTGGTACAGTTTGAAATAACAGCAAAAATATGTTACTAAAATTATGTTGTCTCAATACAAAAAAATATTTTCTTACAAAATAGTTGGCTCAGTGCCATCACATATGACCGTTACCATTCTCTCTCTTGTAGGGCAACTCTTTACCAAACTCACATTCCAAACATTCTTATAAATATGATGTCCTTAAATGATACCCATGATTATAATCATAGAAAATGTTACATGCTCAATATTTATGCTCTCAATCAGGAGTTCACTCCCCATGAGGAATTTCAACACAAATGCACACCTACCACCACATGCTATTGCTGGATGTGACCACACCCTTCATTGCTCATGATTCTCAACACATCCACGACACTTAAATCCCCTAACTTTATTTTCCACATGGTTGACACTAACCTGCCAAATTTAATTCCTGCCAAATTTTCCTGTTATACGGCTTGTAGAAATGCTTACCCAATTGATATAGTGGAAGTGAGTATTCCTGAAACCACTGGTGTCATAGCATTATGATTTTCCCCTTTCGTCATATTCCTCCTGTAATTCGTATATTATTTTAGCAACAATATGATCCATAATACAACACTCTCATGAGTGCATCAGTAATATTTTAGCTACTAAGATTGCTGTTAGAATTTGTAGACTGCTAGACAACTACAGACATTGTTGTGCTGACACATTGCTGTACTCACTTTGAAACAGTCAGCATATCAGCGTACACGGGAATGATGGTGAGAGCAGTTGCTAGTCCAATGATGGAATAGCATGTATATGTATTCCAGATCTTGCTGCATGTGGAGAGCACGTGGACAATGTGAACAACCGAATCTATTTAGATAGAACCGATCACTGCTATTGCACGGGTGGCACCGGCAAGTTTTGATGGGTTTGGCCATTGTGGTAATGAATATGATTAACATTAATTACCTACATACATGTACATTTTTAGAAAATGTGTTGGTATAGTTATGTTGGCCTTTCTCAACCTATCATATTTGCTAACAAAATAATTAGCTACTTCGTAATTTTACAAAGCTGCAATTGAATAATGTAATGTCATGATAATTATTGTTTCACGGTTGGAACATAAGTATGTCTGCATTCTACTCAATGTACATTGCTGGTAACGTCGTTTGCAGACATCACAGGAATCAATATCGTTTACTTTGCAGGTCTCCACCTCTGTATAATACTCAAGCCATTATTTCCAGTAGCTCATCCGATAACTCGTGACTGGAGTAGTGTTCAGTTCTTTGGCAGGCCCGTCATTATATCTTGATGCTTTTACCTTGGAATCATCTCCATTCATCAGCTTCAGTAGCCGGTAAAAATTCCCATCACTATCGTCATTGCAGTCTCGGATTGCAAATCCCTGTCTAGCAAGGAACTTCAGGCATTAATTAAATGATGTTCAAACAGCAGCGATGGTTGATAGCCTTTTGCTGTGCCAGAGAACTGCTAAGCATTGCATGTTGTTGCAGGTAGAGTCAGTAGTACTCCACAGAACACTTGTGGCACTGGTGCTGTTTATACTCCTTAAAGGCAACTGTTGCATCTCTCCAAATACAGAAGCCTTTGGATAGTTACAAAAGACTGTATGCTAGCAAAAAGCTATAAATTAGCCAGTTAGCAATTCCATACTTAGAAATGCAGCATCAGAGGTTCCAGCCTTTATAGACTTTTCTGTTACAGCTCTCACGCAAAGATGACAGTGCACTCGATCTTCCACTTCATCATAATAAAGCCTCTGCTATGAAGTCACTTGGAATGAGCTCATCTTATTTCCATAAAGCCGCTTGGGAAATGAAGATGAATGTGGTAGGTACGGCTCACTATGGAGAGGCGAGGATTCAGACCCAGGAGTAGCTTTAGAAATACTTGGTAGGTATGGCTCACTATGGAGAGGCGAGGATCTAGACCCAGGAGAAGCTTTAGAAATACTTGGTAGGTATGGCTCACTATGGATAGGTGAGGATCCAGACCCAGGAGAAGCTTTAGAAACACTTGGTAGGTATGGCTCACTATTGAGAGGTGACGATCAAGATTGTAAATGTGGTCATCTCTCCCTGTCAAGACAAAGCCGGACCTGTTGGACTAGCCGGGATGCTTATGTATTCCAAGTAACGTGTTTCATCCACAACCCCCAGACCATCCATGTAGATATGACACAAAATAAAATGACCCTACTTACTGGTATGTACTAATTGAAAAATTAAGGTAAACAACTTCAGACGTACGGAGAGCTGATGAATTCTGGCGGTCCAAAGAAGAAGAGAACAAATCCAAACATTGCTTGACCTGCTATGAGAAAATATCTAGGACCCTGTATATACATGTATACAGGGAAGAGAAAGGAAAGTATCAGTTAAGGAAGGTATAGAGGGAGACATTGCTATGACATCTGTTGTTCAAACCAACTCAAGTGTTAGAAACCAGTGATATCCAGTGATAATGCATTAGTGAAAATTAATTTATTTCCTCCTCATGAGCAGCATAAAGTAGTCAAGTTGTCTGTCAGTAAGTACAATATGTAAGTAGTTCGGTAGGCACACATGTTTGTCCCAAATAATGCTTTTTACTTGCCTCTACTACAGTCTCAGAACTAAAAATTAAAAAAACAATTGAAAATGTTATGCTGTTCCCACAACCATTATTTAGCTTTGTCAATCCAGCAGCCTAATCTGTAAAACTAATTTGCTTGAATTACAGGTAATTTCTCTATTTCAGGTGGAACTATAATTATAGGTTAAATGTGATAAACCAAATAGCTATCATTTATTTATTTATTTCAGGACTGGTTATCAAACTCTGAGGTAGCCTGAGCTCTGGCAGCCAGACGACAGGAAATAAGTTAATCAAACCTAGTTCTCATTAGCTATATCATACAAGTGCACTATGCGTCAATGTCATGAAATGTATTGTTCCATGCCTAGTGCTCACTTAATCATCATGTCATTTCAATGTAAATGAATAAGTCACACAGATTTTTCACTTGATGTATGTTACCAAATTCCACAATAAGAAACAGGGAAAGATCTGTGTACTGACAAGCAATTGTTTGGAAGAGAGAGAGAGCAAGGCAAAACGCATGTGTGGCATTTCAGAGCAGTAACAAAATCATCACAAATCAGATTTTTAAAGATCTAAGCTAGTATCAATAGTGTAGTATTACATTGTTGTGGTTATCAAGCAGAGGTATATACATAATGGTATGGCATGCAAAATCTTGGACCTTTGGGTGCTTGGTATTGATGGTTAATTAACTACGATAGTCAATTGTTTCATGGTGACTTATGTAGATGCTCTGGGATTCAGCTACAGCTGTCAGGAAGTTCAAAGGCAGAAGAGTGGCCAAAACAGAAGAAACACTTTATATGCTACATAGATATACTTCTATAACTAGCAGACCAGGTGGTCTCATTTAGAGGTGATTGCTATAATTAGAGATACTTATCGTTAAATAAAAGGACACTGGAGGGAAGCAACTGCTAAAAAACAGAGATACTTGTCATTATTTGGAAGAGCTTTGATTGGATAAATCTTCCAGCGTCCTACATGGTCCAATATGCAGTAGCACTATGCATAGCCAAGTGGGGAAGCACAATGGCAGGAATTCACTATATACCCAGAACACCAATCCTCCAATAAGTGAATATCAGAATGCAACAAGTAACAATGACAAGTTGTTCAGTCTGCAAATGTTCAACTTGTAGAATAAAATTTTCTATGGAGTAGATAACCATGGAAATTTAATGACTCAGTCAAAATGCTAATAAAAGGATAGCTAGAATATATCATTAACAATGTGCTCTCTCTCTCTATATATATATATAAATAGTATTGCGTGTAGTTATCTGGTCTAGTGTTGCATGCAGCAATGTGCAGCAATGTAGGCAGGTGTTGCATGCAGTAATGTGGGCTAGTGTTAGTATTGCATGCAACAATGTGGTCTAATGTTGTATGCAACAACCTATATAGTCTAATGTTGTATGCAACAATGTGATAGAGTATTGCATGTAATGCTGAACTCACAAATTTGTCTGATAATGATCCAACTACAAAAGAAGAGATCATGTAGACAAGTGATCCAGAGAAGAATAGCAATCCTATTTCCACTGGTAATAGTTGAAACTAAAAACCACAGGATGGAATTAGTTACTTGCTATTATAGTGTATTGAATATTATTGTATTAGTCGTCGTAGTAGTAGAAGTAGTAGTAGTAGTAGTAATAGTAGTAGTAGTAGTAGTAGCAGTAGTAGCTGTAGTATGAATAGGAGGAGTAGTAGTGATAGAATCAGCATCATCGTCACCACCACCCAGTAGTTGTTTCAGACACTCTATACCGGGTAATGTTAATAGCAATTGGGATGGTTTTGATGGGGTCATGGTGATGGTAGGGCTGCCTACACTTTCTCCAAGCCTTGGTATCCATTATTTCAGTCAACCTGGCATTGGCAGCAACAGTTTACTCCCTTACATCACCATTATTTTTCTTTGCTGAGGTCTGGCAACAATAGGTCGCTACCACAGTCTCTAGCACCGATGGCTTAGGTACTTCAGCAAGCTCATATAACACTAACTATGGAGCATGCACCTGCCACTACAATGGCTACCACCACTGGCTCTATTTCGAAAACATTACCCATTTTACAATAGAAGGGTGCCATTCCACAATAAGTTTTTAGCAGGTTAATCTGACTGAACACACACATACACACCTCCATGTTGAGAAATGGCTCAAGGATAGGATATAAAAAGGAAAATCCAGCAAGAGACAGTGAGCTTACTGATACTGCAAAAAAAAAGACAGGCAATATATAACAAAAAGCAATCCTAAAAAGATGAGATGGCCAACCCGTTTTAGATATGCCGGTACTAGCAACATTATTTCCATATTTCCTTATGACAGCCAGCCATATTTGCTGAACCCTGGAGGCTGAACTGTATAATGTTCACCCTCGAATAGTATCTAAATCATACAATTTTATGTGCTATAGTTCAGTGTTTACTAGACTCTGTGTGCAGGTGCCATGATTAGAGTAGAGCATCCCATTCCAACAAAAGTGTCCATACAAATTGGCGAAAACATTTATATGGTTCACCATCAAGTTATCACTTTGTGTCTTCTCACAACCTCAACCATGCATAAAAAAAAAATCAATGTCACATTCTAGAAGAGGAAAAACCAGTTATACCTATAATATACAGGCCTGGTAACAACTTTTTCCTGCTCACTGCTGAGAAGTAAATATACTTCTACCACATCACTCACCTAGTACCATGAAGGTGAAGTTTGTGATTAACTTAAACATCGAACTTTTCATTGACGTGTTCTTCTTAGTGAAACCTGGCAGAGAAACAACAAGAAATACCTGATCATGACGGGAAGCAAATATTAACACACTGACTGCTATAAGAGCCTGCATGTGCAAAAAAAAAAATCATTCTGCAAATATTGGATTTTTTATAAGTGCTCTATTACATTAAACTCGACTTTCAGTTTGATAGGAAGAGCAAGCAAAAAAAGAGAGAGAAGAAAAAGATCACGACTACTCTCATTATCTGTCTCTTCCTGGCCTTTACTAATGTTTCCTTCCTACAGAGGAAAGCTGCATAAGCATCTAGGAATCTATAGTGCTTGCCCCTTCACTGCCCAATTGACCTACAGTTTCTACTTTATGGATTGAGTCAATATCTAGTACAGCTCTTCCCCGGTGAACATAACTACTGCATGTGAAAGTTTTGTTTCCATGGCAACCTTAATATGCCTACCGGGGAAAGCACTGTAGTTTGACTCCTGACCTCATTAGCAACACCAATAATAGTACATGAGTATACGCAGGTTTTGATTGTGAATTTTTCAATTCTTTTTAACAATAATTCTAAAGTATTCACCACTTCACAAGGTATATCATAAAATTCAGTAAAACACAAGCTCAACAGGACTGCAAGACAGATTCTGAAAGTCATGACCAATCAACAACTACACATTGTCACCGATGGTGAAACTTCATGTTTTTAATGGGTGGATCCAGGGGGGGGGGGGGGAGGGGAGGTTTCTGGGTTTGCAACCACCCATAACGTTCTAAACACTAGCTCCACCTCCAGTTTCTTAGACACTTTGTTAGATATAGACACTTGTTAGATATAGACACTTGTTAGATATAGACACTTTGTTAGATATAGACACTTCGGTTAAACTACAAACTGTTAAATATGAATGAAATTCTAGTAAACCCACACTCCTGGAATGTGGCTGTGCAATGATATAGCATATAGCTATATTATTATAGCTATATAGTCATTTTGCATTCATTTTGCATCTGCCATAAATATTGCCATGTCTGAAGTAGAAAGAGGCCAGCATAGATGGTAACTCTAGTGCATCAACTGATATAGATTTATTTGTTCAATCACAACCACTACATCGAGCTCTTCCTTGTCAATGCCAACTACAGTTTCTCAGTTATGCTCAGCAACAATTGGTACGATGACTACATCACTCAGTGTAGTTCCGTCAACTAGTAGACAGGTGGACTTAGGGACAATAGTTGAAGCCGCTCAAGGTAACTGGGATAAATTAGCAAATAATATCCCAGATGATCGTAAGAAGCAATATCTTTCTCATTATTCCAAACCTTCTTCTTCTGATCATCTTCATTCACATCAGGTTACCAAACTAGGAAAAACCTGGAGTGTATCCTTCCAGCTTGGATGGTTAGTACAATTTCCTTGGCTTTCATACAGCACTGTTCTTGCAGGTGGTCTTTGCAGATATTGTATAGTTTTTCCAGAGCAGCCGGGTAGAGGCAATGTTTCTGGAGTTGGCAATCGTTCTGGTTTGTTAGTTTTGTCCCCATACCAGAAATCATACTCAAAAGCACTTGGCAAGGATGGTGTACTTGTATGCCATGATCAGACTCAAATGCATTGCCGTGCAGCTGAGAGGGTAGACCTTTTTCTCAGAAATTGTAACCAACCAGATGAAAGGATAGATACAAGGCTATTGAAAGAGAGCAACCAACAAGCTGAAGAGAACAGGCATGTTCTCCAGCAGATAGTTTTGGCTGTAGATTTTTTGACAAAGCAAGCACTACTATTCAGAGGCCACTCTGACTACAGAGGCCACTCTGACTACAGAGTGGATTTCTCAGATGAAGATGTCAACAGGGGCAATTTTGTAGCCACACTTCAGATTTTGGCTAAGACAGATAAGCTCCTACACAAACACCTCTCTCAGCTAAAAGGAACGCGAAGTATACCAGCAAGACCATTCAAAATGAGGTTATTCACATATATGCATCTAAAATTAGAGAGCATATAACTGAACAGCTCCGAGAAAAAAAATGCCTTTCATCATCATTGCTGATGAAGCCACAGATCCTCATTCTAATCAAGAGATTCTTTCTGTGTGCTTCAGGTATGTTGATCTGTCCTCTCCCACTGATCCTCATATCAAGGAGTGCCTGATTAGCTTTGTCTACTTGGACCGAGCCAATGCTTCATCCATTTCAAGAAAGATTCTTGAAACAGTTTCTAGTCCTACAGTTTCTTTAGATCCCTGTAGAATTAGAGGGCAAGCTTATGATGGAGCATCTGTGATGTCATCCGGCATTGCAGGAGTCCAATCTAAAGTCAAGGAGGTCAGCCCACTAGCTCTGTACACACACTGCTACTCACACTGCCTTAATCTTTCAATTGCCAGAGCATGTCTTGTTCAGGAAGTACGAAACTTGATTTTAGTTATTAATGAAGCACACCTCTTTTTAGCTCATAGCCCTAAGAGACAAAACCTTTTTGAACTTACAGTCAATGAATTCTTGCCTTCTTCAAAAGCAAGAAAGCTTCCAGGAATGTGTAAGACAAGATGGGTGGAGAGACATACATGCTTTGAAGTGTTTCTTGAAATATATGAGCCACTTATCACTTTCTTAGATGCCATTTTGTGTCCTACTGAACCCAAATTTAGGCTCATCAGATGGGAGCTGGAATTGGGATACTGAGACAAGAGTGAAAGCACAAGGTCTGAAAGCTGCTCTCTCTTCTTTTCAAACTCTTGCTGTTTTTATAATCACCAAGAATGTTCTCAATGAAGTGAAAATACTTGCTTCAAAACTTCAGAAGCAGGATCAAGATATATATGAGGCCTATAACAAAGTTACTGAAGCGATTGAATGCCTCAGAAAGACTATTGACACCGTTTTTAGCTTGTGGTATTGTGAGGTACTTGAACTGGCTGAGTCAATTGGTGTGAGTGAGAGTGTTCCAAGAAAGACAAGCATTCAACGGAATCGAAGCAACACTCCAAGTCAATCAGCAAAAGAGCATTACAAGAGAGTCGTTGCTATACCAGTGCTGGATTCATTCATTAACCAGTTGGAGGAAAGATTTCAAGGTGGGGAAAATAAAGTCATATGCTTTTGTGCCTTGTGCCTTCAGTGCTCAACTGCAATCCGAGTGTTCAACTATCACAACATATAGATGACCTTCTGTACTGGGAACAAGATCTTCCATGTTCCTTGTCTCTCAAAAGTGAACTAAGAAGATGCAATCATTGTGGGAGCATAAGCGAGACAAAGATGAGGCTACCATCCCCAACAATCTTCTCCTAGCTCTTAGCTCTTGTGACTCTGACTCTTTCCCAAACATTCATTGCTTACTAGTCATTGCTTGCACTCTGCCTATCACCAGTGCTGAAGCAGAACGATCATTTAGTTTGCTCAGGAGGATAAAGACATATACAAGGTCGACTTTGACTGAACAATACTTTTCTGTCTTGCTGTAATAGCCATGAACTATGGAGTAAGAGTGTCAGTTGATGATATCTGCCATGCTTTTATGCAGTGTCACCCGAGAAGGCTCTTTCAAGCTTCACTATTTATTGACTGAAAATAGTTTCCTGTTTATCTTTAGTTGCTGTTCTTTTAAGCTGATAAATATTCTTATTCATTACACAGTACAGTGTGCATGGGCTAGTTCTCCACCCCTGCACCCCCCCATACCTTTCTAAAATTCCTGGACCCCAGCATCTTCCTTAGGTTGTTAGTAGGCAGGCAGCCAGGACCATAGCCAGGACCATAGCCAGGAATAATTAAGGGGGTTTCCTGAGCACGTGCACTATCACTCACAATTTTTTTTAAAGGATACCATGTTCAATTTTACATTTCTTGTTATAATAATGTTGGTGATGATATGTCTTGTTATATAATTGCCAAGAGAAATGCAGGACGGTGCTTTCTTGAATGATCTGATCATGATTCAGAAAAGAGGGGGAAGGATTTCCGGGCAACATGGAAACCCCCCTGGCTATGGCCGTGAGTAGTTCATCAACCCCCCCCCCCCCAATCTAAAATTCCTGGATCCACCCCTGTTTGCTTCAAACTTGTAATATTTTCTTTCTACACACCTTCCGTATCGATGTGCTTTTGGAAATACTACCTAATGTTGTCAAGGGTGACTAATCCAGGAAAGGTGGAATTTGTGTAGATATATATGTGTGTATCATTAGACTTGTCCCCACACATGCTATATTCGATTCATTTCACAATGAAACTTATGTTCTTTATCCAGGAAAAAGTGTTCAACGACAGTTTTTCATCATGTTATGCTCAACATTCAGTCATCAAACACTTCCCATGTATCACTGACTCCTCTTCTTCTCTTTCTCTATCAGCACATTCCTCAAATCTCTTTCTTCACCTAGAGGCATGTCACCAAAATCATTTTGAGAAGGCCTTTAGGAATTGCCATCACTAGTACCTAGGGACAGTGAATATTCAACATCACCTTAAGAACTTGAAGATCACTCTCCAGAGTCACAGACTCATGTTCCTGAATGTCTTCATGGCTAGAAGCTTGACTTTCAAGTACTTAGCCTTGCTAATCATGTGCTCAGTCTTGGATCTTCCAAGGCTCTTCTTCTTCCAGCTTGGACTTGTAAACTCTATGATCTTCAAGGATAAAAAGCAACAGAAAAATAGCAGAAAATAGCAACTCCAAAATAGCAGCAAATGCTTTACGTAATTCTTTTATCACGTGACTTGTCTGGCCTATAGAGTGCAATACAAAATTTGAACATCTCGATCATTCTACATTGCTTTAGCAGATTATAGCGCATAGTTTTACAACCCTATGACAAAAACTAAACGGATAATATAAGAGAGTCATAACTTTTTTTAATGGTCAGTTATGTTGGCAAGCGCTATAGAAGGTGTACCTATGGCTCTATAGACCCTTAGGCTGCTTTTGTTTGGTTGTTCACTAACAACAAGGGCCTTATATCAAACTGCTATTTACTAGAAAGTTTATTCTGGAAATTGGCTCTAAATATTATGGTTATAAAAAAAAACCACCACTAAATGCAGTTGTCAATCATTCTTTACACAAAATATTTCAATAACCATTATCAACTCTCAACAAACTCTCAGTTGACATAATGAAATTGCAATGACCTCAATAAATTTATTATTTAAAATTGATTATTGAGAAGGCCATTATTATTATTTTTATTGTCTATTTATTATTTATTTGTTATTTTATTATTTATTATTATAATTCTATGTTTATCTATTTACGTATTTATTTAGTTATTATTATTGTTGTTGTTGTTTATTTGTTTATTTATTATATATATTTATATTTATTTATTGTTGTTGTTGTTGTTATTATTTGTTGTTATCATTGTTGTTATTATTATTATATTTATTTATTTATTTACATCCGGTGCACATGCTAGGCGCATGTACTGGCATGTAGCTACATAGCTACCAGTATATAGCAGGCTCACACAAGTCTTAGCTTCTGATGAAGGCTAAAGCATCTAGTCAAAACGTAGAGTGAATACAATTGGAAGTTAATTCTTGAGAAGGTGATTATAGTAATGATGATGATGACAACAATTGAAAATGACAACAACAACAACAATATAAAACAGCTAAAGTAAATCAAAGCTGGATTAAACCAAGATCCCTAGCAACCATATACTATATATAAATTATAATAGCATTATTGCTGCACAAACTGACCACAGATATGATAATAATTATAGTAATGATCAATACCAACAAAGTCATTTATAATATTGGTTCCAAATATTCAGCTAACATTGTTATTGTTATTGTGTAACAAAATATGACTCACAATCCAACCCAACTGATCCATACCAGGAAACTAACTACAACTGTTATTTATATTATGCTATATATATAGCAGAAATACCCACCCTCCAGTTGGGACATTCTAAATCGACCCTGACCTACATTACACTTCAGTGCCTATCCTGTGAATGTTGGTCATTATGGCTGTTTTGGGATGGCCAGGGGGCATAGTGTAGGGGTTCAAAACTGTCATAGGGTCAGGTTTATAATTATGTACCACATGTAGGTAAGCCCAAAGTATTATATCTGGATGCTGATTGACTTATAATGACCTCAATCATCAACTTCAGTTGTTGTTGTTCTTTGTTTCCCAATGTTTTTCACCGCACTCCGTACAGCTTCTATAAACATGAGAGCCTCTTTAAAAATGGCCTAGCAATCTTATACATAGCTTTTCAGTAGGTTTCTCTTCAGAAGTCAATTGCATATTGTCTCGCGGTCAGTCACATCCATAAAAAAAAATTCTTAGACGAGTTCTACGAAAATGTATTGACATGAAATATTTTCTTACAGATTATTTTTCCAGATTTACGGTAGATTATTTATAGTCATTTGCAGCACAACAAAGATTTTCCTTGCCACAATCTAGATATACGACTGACCATTGCCAATCAATACAAATGCTATTGATAAATAGACATAGCAGTAGCTTTTCTTGTTCTTTAATTTTTTGGATGTCGTGGTTGATTAATTTCCTGGATGAAACACAGATCCAATATTTTTCCATTAACTCAGCTCTCTTGGACAAAAACAAGCTAATACTGCATTAGATCCATTCGTAAACCTGACAAGCCTTGTTAGTCACATAGAGAAAGATAGTGGACCGTCACCTAAGTACTGCATTCATCCTGCGATTCATCTAACTACCAGTGGCCAAAGATTCCCCCAACAAATGATTAGAAACAAAGAAAAAAATTCCAGGGATCAAGTTCTCACACCTCTTCTGCACTATGGTAGCTTCAGTGAGCTGAAATATGCTGCTTTCCTCGAGAAAGCTTCATTTCCAATGTTAGTGGCCGATAAAAAATTTCAGAGATAAGGTATCCAAATTGAATGGCTACAATGGAACATACATTGAATTTTCTAAAATATTAATTTTTTGGTCAAAAGAGTCCTATTCCCACCAAATTTCTGCATTGAGAAGGACATACCTGTTCCTGTGACCAGCAGCGTGGATGGAATGGTGTTTAGCAAAATTAGTCCTCCCACAGTAATAAACGGGAGCCTGAAACCACCACCCTGCAACAACAACAATAACAAAACCATTAAGCCACAAACATGCCAAGAAGAAAAACATTAGCCCGAGTCTGTTTCTTCACAGCAATTTTCCATGTGAAACTACAGCTACCTAGCAACTCAAAATCATTAATAACTTTAAATACATAGTGTTATTTATCTTAGAACAATTTTCATTTTGCATTTTTTTAAACTCTTTTCAGTGAGATCCATCCCTAGAGAAGAACATACGGCCCATAGTCAGAGCTTGGAAATATATGTGGCAACGGAGTGTCAGGGGTAACTCTACTTCAGAATTATTTTTTTATGCCTATGTAGGGCCAGTATGTTTAGGTTTTTGCAAAGTCTGATGTGAGATTCACTAACATGGAGCTCCTGTGGCAAAGCACAATGATGTCAGACAGACTCACAGCTACTTGCATCGTTTCTCAAGCCAAACCATTAAATTTACTATGCTGGAAATTGGCTCACTAGGCTTATTTTTCCTGATAGTGAAGGAGAGGTTGATGGGAAACTTCAGCCACTTGAACTAAGAAGGGATAGTCTCTGGGCAACAGTAGATGCTTGGAGAAATGATATCTTCTATCTTACCTAGAATGTTAGCTGAATCAGCAGCTACTACTTTATAGATGCCAAACAAAAATTTAAATTCATAAACTCTTGGAAATGCCTCATCTGCCTCATACTGTCTGTATGACTTATAAATTACTACAGTGAATACTGTACATGTACATAATCTTGCCTCCATCCTGCTTGAGCTTAGATTTTCTATATTGTGTCTCGTTTCAACCAAGAATTATAATACAAGGAGAAGAGTTCTGCTTATCAATCAACCTTAGATGACTAAAGCTGTTATGTGGTCAAGATTTAAAGGGTTTGTAATTTATCCATGAGAAAGTTGGTGTCCAAACTATGGGCGCTACTGTGTGGAAATATTGAGAAACTAAAATTCGTTGAGGCAAGAATTTACCTGATAGAGTAAACCTCCTATAGGAGGGCCAAGACAAAATCCAAGCCCACAACCCACCTGAAAGATACCCTGAGAGAGTGGAAGAAGAGATGGAGGACATGGGGGAATTGAGTGATGGGATGGAAGGGGTCCAGAAGGAGAGATAAATGAGAAAGGGAAGGGGGAAGAAGGGAAAGAAAACAAACCAGTTAGTGTCAGAGACTCAGTGTCATAAAGAGAGTCAATGACGTGAGTTCTGAACATAAGTATAGCTACTAGCAATGTAGTTGTGTGCAAGTTAATTGCTACATAAGGCAGATAAGGTAGTATGTATATTGAAGGTAGGACAGCATCCAGTAAGATGGATCATTATAGTACTTACCGTAAGAGTTCCCACCGATTGTGAGTAGAAGATGGGAAGGAGTGTGAAGAGAGCAGTGGTGAAAAGAGCACCGCCAATTCCCCCAGTCAATCGTAGAATGATGCAAAATGTGATAAATGTCCACCCAGATGGCGACATTGGCGTAAATCTATGCAAATTATTAAAAAATGAAGACATGTCATGAGTAAACCCACATGAAAGAAGAGTGTTCTTAAATGGGGGGGGGGGGGGGGGGGGGCTGTCACATGTAGTACTCTACGAAATATATTATTTTATGCTCCATGGACTTTGAGAAAACTCTCTGCCAATGAGGATGGTCTTACTTACCCTATAAGGAATAAGGAACTTCCCACCAGTAGTAGTCCCCAAAACACCATGAAACGAACACCCAAGTGTGGGAGCTACATAGAGAGAACTTGGCTTGTGAAATAGATGATTTAGTTGAGAGCAACTATAAGATGTAGATACAGAGTTGGAATGTGAGGCATAGCTTAGTAAGGCCAGTCATATTGTTGCTGTTGGATAGTAAAATAGTGCTTCCCTTACTCTGAAGCTCTATAGCTTCTACATTCTCCACTTGGTATCAAGTTCAAAATGTAGCTCATCTATGTGTATTATTGTGGTAACATGTGTAGTAGCTGTAAGTACATAACCATGCTGAAGTTATAGTACACTCCAACTGAGAGATATCAGTTACACTTGGAGAGAGCCATTTATTTTTGTGAAACCTGAATATTGTTTGTTATTACTTGAATCACAGGGCTGTTTCGTCCTCTACGCACTTGGAAAACTACCAAAGAACCCACAATTTTTTTCATCAACGAAAAAGAATATGTTTCTGCTTTGGTACAGGTACTTCTGCTAGCATAGTGATTCACTCTACAAGTCTGAAGCCAACTTTCCCCTCCTCCCCAAATACCCTGTTCAGACCACACATATATACACATAGGCAGAGGAACAAGGAGGGCCATGGCTACCACAGATATTTTATATTTGCCCGTTTTGCCCCCCCCCCCCCCCATCCATCCATCCACCCCAAAATTTACACATGAATGGTTTCAAGAGGCACTTGTAAATCACTTGGATTATTCTATCTTGTGTCCTAGTAGTATATATATATGTATCATATTTTCTGGTAGTCTCATTTAAAAGTACCCATAGTTATTTATCACTAGTTCAAGGACTATGCGACCCACCCCTAACACCCCACTCGAATTATGCTTCTCCGACCATTTAATAGTAACCAGTTATTGTGATGATTCGTTCCTGATATGCCGTGTCAATTTTTTTTTAAAGAGTGACACCTCCTTAGAGGTTTACGTTTGAGCAATAGCAAAAAAATGTAAAGCCTTCGAAAGTGGCAAGTTCTGTGCTCAAGACTAGCTTAGCTACCAGCTCAGCATGATGCTATCACATCACCATGTTATGCATAATAACAGCTTCTGTAGCTTAGCTACCAGCTCAGCATGATGCTATCACGTCACCATGTTATGCATAATAACAGCTTCTGTGCTCAAGACTAGCTTAGCTACCAGCTCAGCATGATGCTATCACATCACCATGTTATGCATAATAACAGCTTCTGTAGCTTAGCTACCAGCTCAGCATGATGCTATCACATCACCATGTTATGCATAATAACAGCTTCTGTGCTCAAGACTAGCATAGCTACCAGCTTAAGAGCTCATGCTGCCGCATCACCACATTGTGCATAATAACAGCTTCTTTGTCCAAGCATGCTGCCACATCCAATAATTGTGAATAATAACAACTTCTGTGCTCAAGGCTAGCTACCAGATCTAGAGCATCTTGCTGCCACATTCCATATTGTGAATAATAACAACTTCTGTGCTCAAGGCATCTAGAGCATCTTGCTGTCACATTCCATATTGTGAATAATAACAACTTCTGTGCTCAGGGCTAGCCTAGCTACCACCAGCTCAAGAGTATCATGCTGCCACATCCCATATTGCATAGTTTTGCAACATGGATATTCTATCAAATTATATATATCAGTTGAAGGTGAAAGAGAATGATATTTTCTATGACCTGTAATATATTTACTTTATGTGGACAGCTTAGCAATAATATTCAGTCTGTCAGGAGCCACCACATCCATTGTTATACTCACCCATTTAAAACAAGCTGCACAGATATGATGCATACTTCACCTAAATCAATAAGCTATTTTTTTTGCATTCTTTCTTGAAAATTTTACATCTATAGAAAGAGTCTTCTCCTACAGAAATTTACTTGAGTGGAATATGACACAATGTAGGAGTTTGGAAGAAAGAGTGTTTTAATCAGATTCAAGGCACACTTAGGCACACTTATTATAGTTAATAACAAGATCTATGATAGTAACAGCTAAGAGTGTCCAGCTGTCAAGGAGGAGGAGGGGAATGGATCAAAGACCATTAATCAGCTTGCCATACAACAGTTCCTTTCTCTTCTGCCACCACTTCACTACCCAATACATAACACACTCGCCCACCTCCTCCATCACTGAACACTTACTCCCTCCACACCTTTCCCCAGTAGCAATGCCACCTTTCCATCCTTACCCACTCTTCTATATTCATCCAGCCACTGTCCAGTCCCTATAATTCTGTGCACCTTATCCACCAGTACCAGCCGATCCCTACTGAGTTCCCCGCACATCAATGTTCCCATCTTCCCCTGCTCCACTATCACACATGATACACCTCTCATCCCTAATTATTCCACATCTCTTCTTATCCTCTAACAACCCAGCTGACACAGTCCTCAGTCTAAATTGCAACCACACACCTTCCTGACCATGCATGGACCTCACATACCTCTCCACCCCTACCATTCTTTGCCAATTAATACACTTCAGCATACTCTTGCTGTTTACTTCCTCCTCCCAATCCTTCTCATTCCTCACCTTCATTTTCCCCTTCCACTAACCCGCTGGAGCTGTAATTGTTTATCTGAAGTTTTTCTCTCCTAAAAATTGTCCTGTTTTTGTTGGACTAAACTAAACATGCTTGGGACTGCAGTGGGCATCTAAGCAAGTGGAAGCGCAGAGGTGTGCGTAGCTGTAAATTCCGGGAGAAAATGGGGGTATGTTGTAAGTGCAATAAAGCCGGTATTTGCAAGAAATGTTTGTGCGAAGTTAGGAAATGTTTGTAGGACTTGCCTGCCTTCCCGCCGAGGTCGCTGTCGCAACATAAACTCTGCCTCGACATCAGCGAACATTTCAATTAATGCCCTTCCAAATTCTCACCTGCCTCCTGCCTCCTCAACCTCAGTCTCAGCACCAACCTCGCAATCACCACTTTCGTCAGATGGTGCTTCATCCTCAGTCCCTTCCACATGCCCTTCATCTGTGTGCCCCTCTCCTCTGCATCATTGCCTGCCTCATTACCTCTCTCTACCGGTGTAGTAAGTGTCCTCTGTGATTCTAACGATACCCTCCCTCCTCCACATTCAACCCTACCTTCAAGTGACAATACTCCTGCCTCTCCTCTTTCATCTCTCCCTTCCCTGTCTGTCATTCTGGGTGTGAGGGTGTCTACCCTTCAACATGTCCCCAAGGGAGCTAGGGATGCTTGGGCTAGCCTATTTCGGTTTTTTTGTAATGACGTCTGTACTGCAGGACTCCCAGATGGCTACTTCTCTCCTCCGTTCATATCTTAGCTTCCCGAAGGTTGCGTTCTTCCTCCGCACATGCCCTCCCCACTGTCTTACAGAGGCCACTGAAGCCTTATTATGAGAGAAGCTCTTTCTGATATTGTCGGTAAAGACCCTTCAGGGATAGATGCTTGGAGTAAGATGTTTATGCTTGCTCTTTGCATTCTTGCTAATCCTGCAGGAGCGGGGCACAGTAACTGGCGTGATACCCTAAAAACAGTGAAATCTAGGATAAGGAGGTGGCAGGCAGGTAATTTCATGGGTCTTTGGTCTGTAGTTTTGGAGGAGGAGGATAGGCTAAACTGTCATCACAGGAGATCCAAGAAGAAGAAGTTGACACCAGAGTCACTAAGAGCAGCTAACGCCAGACGGGCTCGACGTGCAGTTGAGGATGGCCAATACAAGAAGGCCATCCAAGCACTCACTTCCAATGGGCTTGCTCAGGCTTCAGATGAAATCTACAATGCAATGTTAGCAAAACACCCTCAGGCTAATATCCCTTCCAACTCCCATGAACTGCCCCTTTGCCCATCCAAATCTCAGAGGGGATTGTCGTCAAGGCCTTGAAATCTTTCCCTAATGGCTCTGCTCCTGGTCCATCTTCTTTTAGGGCAAACCATTTCAAGGAGGCGGTGCTCTGCCCTTCCCCAGACCGTGCCAACAGTGCAATTCGAGCCTTGACAGGAGTGATTAACCTCTTGTGTGCTGGAAAAGCCCCTCCTGTAGTGGTCCCTCACCTCTGCGGAGCCACTCTCTTTGCATTTAAGAAGAAAGATGGTGGCCTTCGCCCAATCGCTGTGGGTGAGGTTCTCCATCGCTTAACATCCAAATGCATTTGTCGGGCAGTACAGGCTGAAGCTTTCAGAATCCTGACGGCCTTACAACTCGGAGTCGATGTCCAAGTTGGGTGTGAAGCTATCGTGCACGCCTTGTCTCTTGTGCAAGAGGATGCCAACATCCCGGCTGGAAAAAAATGGACTATGCTGCTCGACTTACAGGGCTCAACCTATTCTACGCTTGGGTGATCACTCCATCCTTAGCTGCAGTGGGGTTCAGCAGGGAGACCCTCTGGGGCCATTAGGATTTGCCCTCACTCTCCAGACCATCATTGAAAAAATCAAGGAAGAGGTGCCCAATCTCCTGATCAATGCTTGGTACCTTACTTTGTGTGGTTCTGCTGACTCCACTCTGGCGATCATTGAGGATGCTGGCCCAGCCCATGGTCTCAATTTAAACAGGGCGAAATCCCTGCTGTTCATACCACCTAATGACCCTCTCACCAATAACCCCCTCCCCCTCAACATCCCTATCACAAGAGGTGGTTTTGAGCTCCTGGGCTCTCCCATCGGGCCCCCCTCATACTGTGAGTCCACTATGCTTAGGTGTGTGGAGAAGGTGCAGGTGACCTTGGACAAGCTGGCTGACCTGCAAGTCTCCCAAATGGAAACCACCTTTCTTAGATCCTGCCTTGCCCTCCCCAAAGTGTCCTTTGCCCTCCCCAAAGTGTCCTTTGCCCTGCGCACTTGTCCCCCTAGTCATATCCACCAAGTTTCTGCAGCATTTGATAACTCCATGCTCAAGGCTCTTTCTGACCTGGCATGGGGGCCACTTTCAGATTGGGCATGGTTGAAGGCTTCCCTCCCTAGTTCACTCGGGGGGAATGAACATTCGACGAGCATCCCTTCATGCCCCAGCTGCCTTCATCGCTTCCCTAGACCAGTCCAGGCCCCTTGTCGACAGAATCCTGGGCCAGTCTCTGGCTGAGTCAATCCACTTAGCCCCAACTTTGTTAGAGCTGGCCAAGTCTGCCAATAAACCTGACTGGTGCTCCATCTGTGAAGTGGATGTCCCACTCTGCCAAAAACACCTCTCTCGCTCCATTGATGTGGCTTCCTACTCGAAGCTTGTAGCAGAGGTTACCGACATATGCTTCAAAGCCCTAGCTCTTTCATCTGCCATCCCCCATGCCGGCGATTGGCTGAACGTTACCCCCTCTCATGCTCTTGGTCTCCGCCTACAAGACTGGGAGTTCAGATTGTGCTTGCAGTATTGGTTGGGTCTCCCGATGGTTGAGGAGGGTGCTAGATGCCCCATCTGCCAAGTTATTTCTGACTCCTTTGGGGACCACCAAGTAGGCTGTGGCTGTAACGGGGATCGTATCCACAGGCACGACTCCATCCAAGATGCTCTATTTTCTTCAGCTCAATCCACTGCTCTCGCACCAAGGAAGGAGTTGCCCTCTCTCATTCCCGGAACCAACAGTCGTTCTGCCGATGTCTTCTTGCCCACTTGGAAGAGAGGTCAACCAGCTGCTTTAGATGTACATGTTATATCTACTCTTCAGGGCAGGACATTGAAGGCAGCTGCTGTCACTCAGGGACATGCCCTTTCTGTGGGTATCGAAAGGAAAATGGTAGCTTCATTCTGAGGCATGCAGGGCTGTAGGTGTCACCTTCATTCCTATGGTCGTGGAGACTCTGGGGTGGTGGAGCGCGGATGCAGCCAAGGTTATTCGGATGGTAGGACGCCTTCAAGGACATCGTTTGGGAATTCCTCCCTCAGAAGCTACTCGCCATCTGTTTCAAAGGCTCTCAATTAACCTGTGGAAGGGCAATGCCACACTATGGATCCGCCGCCTCCCAATTTGATTTCCGGGGTAGATGGCGTGATATAACTTTTAACTGGTTGTGTTTGTATACTTTTGTCTCATTATCATTCTTACGTACTGACCCAACCTCATTGTTTAGCTCATATTTTCTCCTCAAGATCTCCCACCATCCAATTCCCCCATCCTCACTTAGTTTATTTACAATTATTTTCACCAACTTACTCTGCTCCAACACTTCAACTCTCTTATCAAACAAAAACTTTCATCTCTTCCCTCCTCTCCTCTAGCTTCCTCCCATATTTCTCCATATTGCCTCTCCTGCTACTGTATACTTCCCCCCAACAATCTCATACCCTCTCTCATCTGGGCCAACTCCCAACTTCTTGCAAGCATTATGTCCTCTTGTCCACCACACTTCGGCTGCATACCCCATAGGCCTCACTAGAAGCTCACACACCATTCTTCCTCTGTCTATTTCCACCTGCCCATCACTCTGCTCATCCGTATCACTTCACAATCCACTCTTCTGTATTACACCTTAGCTTCCTATAAATGCATACTCCCAAGTACTTGAATTATTCTATATACCTCTTCCATGACTATCCAACATAGCTTGCGGCTCCACTCCCAAGTCCACCAATCATCTGCATACATAAGTTCCCCATACCAACATCCTTCCACCTTAACTCCTAGCTCAGCTCTCTCCAACTCACAAACACCCAACCTGTCTGAACATCACCTCTGACTCCAAACCCTCCCTGTCTGTCAAAATTTTATCCTCAGCAAACCCTCCCAACATCCTCACCAACACTCTTATGAACATCTTCACCACACTAGACCTAATGCAATCCCTCTATAATTTCCTACTTGGTCCTCATCACCATCCTTATGGAGAGGTAGCAAACTCCTCTTACAGTCCACTGGGCAGCACTCACTCCTCATCACTACATTCATCACCTGCACCATTACCTCCATACATCAGCATCTCATTCAACATTCCATCAGGTCCTGGTACCTTTCCTCTATTCAAACCCTTCATTACCTCTACTACTTCTTCCTAACTTACTTCCTCACATGTACTCAACTTACTCGTGCTCATTCAAATCTCCTACCACTACTTCTGGCACTATTGCATCCTCTTTTTTCCTCCCCAGCTCTTCCCAGTGTTTTGCCATCACATCCAACACCTTGCTGCTATATGTATCACTCTATGTATGCTTCAGCAAAATGCCTCAGCTTTCCATACTATTCATTCCCCAATAGTAGAGAAACTGGTGGCATTGGTTGAGTTTCTTATAGAGTTTCTTAGTGTGAATTGTATTATCAAAGTGTGGTGTAATTGTGATCATTTTTATACAAATGTCACACAACCCTTTCAGCCCTAATCATAAACCTATTCTACAATCGTAGCCCTTGCCCTAGCTCAGAAAGTTGTTTGAATGGTCCACCCACACATAGCACAGTAAGTTACAGCAGTTTTAGGACAGTTTTAGGAAGAGAGACATAAATCACCACACGAACCACACACATGCACATATGACACAGATCCATCAAGTATAGACCGCACCTCATATAAATAATCAGCTGACAAGAAAACATTGCCATTTTCAGTACACAATTAAGATAAAGAAAAATCTGCCAAGTTTTTGTGTGTGCTTTGTTAAAGCATACTGCATTTATATTAGAGGTTTCCCAGGGACGTCGAGTTTCACTGGACCAAATTCCATCATGCTTTCAAGCGCTTCCTTTACTTAAAATACTCATATTTCACTATAATAATAATAATATAATATATAAATGTGTGTATATCATACATAATGTGCATATCTGTAAAAAATACTGACAATCCATTGCCTGAAAATATTGGTGCCCATCCCACTTTAGTTGGCATGTATGAAGTGTGCCTACCAAAATAAATCACCCCCAAAAGGTTCAATGACTTCAACAAAACCTGGTAGTGAAGCTAGGCAGTGGAGCTAGATGACTACATATTATTGTTAGTTTGTTTTGCCTTTTTTAAAGAAGACAATTTGTGTAGGATGGAATTTGAACAAATGAATGTGGCATCTTGTGTGCATTGTTTAATTTGGAAAAAAGGCTCACATCATTCCCACACTAGCTCCTTTCTGCACTCCACAAACAAATTTATCTCCCTGGACTCGAGATTCAAGTTTTCTGTGACTGCCAGTTGCCTGACATATATGATGACATGGTTGGATGCGTCAAGTGTGACAAATGGTACCATCAGTGATGTGTGGGGTTGGAGTCACCACTAAGTTCTTTTAAATAGTGGTTTTGTAATAACTACACAGATTTTCCTGCATAAATACTCAATAATATGGTGCACTTCATTACTTGTGCTATCATGATTAGACAATAACCAACAGTAACTAACACGCACACGCATATGTATAGGTAGCTATTGACCCGTTACCTAGCGTAGACCCCTTACCTAATGTAAGCCCTTTACCAGGCATTGTCAGTCAATGACAGCATTGTTAATCACCACATGATGTTTTGTGCGAGTTTGATGCAAATAGGCGGATGCCTTATTCTTTATGCTGTCATTGACTCACAATCTCGCTAAGGACCAGGGGACCCTGAGGCACCGAACCAATCGCCCGAATCCAAGGAGAAAGCAAGACTATCCAACAAACTCCAATTGAAGAGCACCACCACCACACCGGCTCCTGTGATTTCCCCCCCGATCCCAGAGATACTTCCGTTTCCCGACGCCCCCTCCCCTGCTACTCCGGCCCGGCCCCCTCTCTCTCCTCTACCATCCACCCCCCCTACAGCTCCTCCGCCAGCTACGCCCCAGGCCTCCGATAACCAAGGCCTCCTCCAACCAAGGACCCTTATCACCGCCCAACCCAAGCCACCGTTGAGAAGATCCGACAGACAGCGAAAGCCACCCAATCGGCTTGGGTATCAGCTTTTCTGAAGAGAGAACACTACCAGCCTTTACCCCTACTGGCCAAAGACTAGGGGGAAGTAGACAATAACCAACAGTAACTAACATGCACACGCATATGTATAGGTAGCTATTGACCCGTTACCTAGCGTAGACCCCTTACCTAATGTAAGCCCTTTACCAGGCATTGTCAGTCAATGACAGCATTGTTAATCACCACATGATGTTTTGTGCGAGTTTGATGCAAATAGGCGGATGCCTTATTCTTTAATGATCTTCAACGAAAATTAGCTTTCATCTCCACCATTAGCTTTCATTGAATCTGCTCCTGAAGGAAAGTACTTCTCATGGTCTGCATGCTCATTACACAATAACCAAGTTCTCAACATAGAAATTCCGTTATAATTGGTGAAGTCAAAACTGCCCCTTGCCACGGCAGCTGGTAATATTAATATATTTTCTTCTCAGTGTTTATGCCTTGGATCAGCGCTTCCTTTACATCCAGACCTTGAAGGACAGCAGCTAGGATCGAACTGAGAAGCACATGTTTAGGGCCTATGATCTACTCTACATTATTTCTTTATAACATGCTGATAAAATCATATTTTGTTCATGAACATGCCAATCTAGCACTTTTATTCTAAGAGTATTGTGGTGGGTCATTCTGAAATACATGTGATCTTAGCATAGAGATATATTGTCCTCTTAGTTTAACCTGACTCACATAGCCAGCCACTTTACCAATCCCTACACAGGATATACTATAATCACTTGATCGGAAGGCCACGACTACTAAATATTTCAGTCTCGAGGATAAGGAGGCTACTATTAGACTAAATGATGGCAGTGTGCAGGGGCATCACATGGCAAATTAAACAGTGGCATGGCAACGATAACCTTGAGCCCTGAGTGAGGTAAAGTAAACTATAACACAGCAAGACCTTTTTGATAGCTACTAGCAATCGTCTTCTAGACCAACTTCATTGTGTTCAGGAATGAGTTTAGTTGTTTATACAGGAAATAAAAAGAGGAAACTGATATGGGATTTATGACTGCTTTCTAGCTAAAAGCTGAGGCTATAATTATAGTTTTGACTATTATGGTGCAGCTTGTGCTTCTATAATAACACAACCAAATATCAATTTCGATGGTGTTTTTAATTGATTTAAAAAAATAACAGAATGCATAAGTTCCATGGAAAAAGTTGGTTTGACTTTGAAATATTTTGGTATGCTAATGCCTGAATTTGTAAACTTACAAAGTAGCCTGTGATTGGAGATAATATTACCATAGAGAATGGGGCAGCACCGATGATGATGCCAGTGAAGATTGGGCTTGATCCTTTCTTCTCTGCCTACAAACAAAATACTAGCTATAACAACAACACTATGCCATCACTACCACATCATCTTATCATCTATCACTGATACTAACTGAACACTGCAACAACATTCAGTCATTGAAATACTTATACCTCATTGGGAAAGAACGGTGCCATGATCGAGTATCCTGAACTGCACAATAAGTATGATATCCACAGACACACCATAGTGAACACATCTCTCCATCTATTTCTCTCTCTCCTTCCATCAGCTTGTATTTCCCCCACAACATCAGCTGAAACGTAGCTCTTTGTCAACGATCCTCCTTCTCTCACCTCTGCCTTCTCTTCTTCCTGGATTAGCTGTACGCTTGAATGGGACACCAGGGCGCTTAAGCTTGAACTTTGAAGTAGATCCCCGCTCTGTGCTTGGACTAGACTTGCAGCGGAGGAAAAAGTTGAATTTCTCCTGCTGAGCATGTTGCTCCAGTTGTTATAGCGAAGTGCCAACTAGTCTTGCAACCGCCAATTTTCTAAAAAATAGTCGCCAAGTGGCTTAAAAGGACTGAATTCAGCATGTAACCGTTGTTCTGTTCGTAAAACATTCCTTGCTGACTGTTTTGTGAGCAGAATTCAGCGTTTAGTTATTACTATTATTTTGCAGCCATGAAAACGGTCGCCACAACAATGTAAAAAAATACGAATCTGAGCTTTGCTCCAGAGATTCTGCACACTTGACCATGATATCAGGTAGATCTCTCTGTGTGCTTTATTACAGTAAAAATGCATAAAGTATAACTGCTAAAGATACCTGCAGCTAAAGTGGGGGACCTCAAAAACTGAGTGCCTGAACTGGCTGCAGGTGTGGCTGTCTGTTAGAAAGTGGTCAGCTGGAAATACAAGTGTAGTTACTTGGTTACAGGAAGTAACAACACTTTGTTTGTTTTACAGTGTTGGTTATATGTGTATGTTATTTAATATATATGCGCATATATTAATTAGCAGCGATACCTGGCATTGCCCGGACACACACAAAAAAGCAAAGTAAAGTCCAGTCATAAAGACACAACATGGTGACAAAATGCCCCACACACAACCAAAATGCCCCACACACAACCAAAATGAATTCATCCCCAAAAGCAAAAAAAAACACACACCTGTAAAGGTACGATTACCTTCTACCTGATAGCTGGTGCATTCAGGTAAAATATGAGGCAAGTCCAATTACGCACATGGTGGCCAAAATACTGCAAAAAGGCCCAATTATGAGCTACTTTCTCCTTTACAATTGGTTGGCTTTAAAGTTCTTTGGGTGGTCCCTATTAAACATCACATAAAGTTTTGTCCATGATGTCACATCCATGAGAAAAAAGGGAATAATGCAGATATTGATATCATCTTAAAGCTAATCTTTCTTGATGCCACACCAGCTTGAAAACATAATAGCATGGTTACATGATATTTCCCATGAGGGAGGGGGGGGGGGGGAGGGGAGGGGAAAAAGTGATGATGCCAAGTACTGATGACAGTTGCATTCCAAAATTCAAAGTCCAATCTTAAAGGTATCTGATATGAGGTGAAAACTATATACTAGTGGTGAAAATGCCCCATCTAGAATGAGCTATTTTCTGTTTAACATAGTAGTTTGGCTCCCAGTAGCTGGGTCTAAGCAACCAGAAGCTTGTTTCCTCATGAATCAGGGTCGAGCTGCTTGGCATGAAGCAGGGCCTAGGCACCCAGTAGCTGTGCAACGAAGATGCATAATAATGAAAGTTTTTCTCTACTCTGTGCAGCTTTTCCTGATTGCCACCCTAGGTTGCTGCTCTAATATTTTGTGGCTTGTCAAAGAGATCTCATGACAAATGAGATGCCTATTCTCTTGCTGCAACCAGCTTCTCCTGAGCGCCACTCTATTAACGAAGAGTATATAATTTTTATTTTAGTTTTGGTCCCATTGGTGAGTCGAGAAAAATTGGAAAATCTTTAACTTAATTTTGACGCCTTTCCCGTTGTGATTGCAATGATGATTTCAGGATTTTTGTAGGGTCATTGTGATAATGCCACTGTGTTGCGTTGCCTGGAAAGTGAAAAATTCATGAGCTAAGGGTTAGGGATTGAAGTGAAAGGAACATGATGTGGTGGGTTGCTGATATAGAGATCATGTAGAGTTACTAGTGGTATTGGATGTGGTGGGGAGTATGGTTTAATTAAGCGAAAAGTATATCAATGACCTCATGGAAAGTGTAGGAGAGTAGAATATTAATGAAGAGAGAATGGAGAATGTGGAAGCCTTCAAATATCTTGGTATGTGGTTTGATGGGGATGAGAGGGAATGTTCATTTGGAGAAGATGAGGGAAAAGGCAGAGACATGGAGGGCTAGAATTGTTAAATGAGCAGGGTGATCTAGCATGTTTATTATTATTTTTTAGTATAGTGTTATTTTTTTATATACTAGTATTCTTATTTTTGCTGTATCTGGTTCACATGCTGGATATGTATGCCAGGGTGGGTGGTTTGTATCACATGCTGGACATGTGTGCCAGGGTGGGTGGTTTGTATCACATGCTGGACACGTGTGCCAGGGTGGGTGGTTTGTATCACATGCTGGACACGTGTGCCAGGGTGGGTGGTTTGTATCACATGCTGAACATGTGTGCCAGGGTGGGTGGTTTGTATCACATGCTGGACACGTGTGCCAGGGTGGGTGGTTTGTATCCCATGCTGGACACGTATGCCAGGGTGGGTGGTTTGTATCACATGGTGGATAGCATCTCATTACTCCTAAGACTAGAGCATCTAGCCAAAACGTTGAGAGTAAATTTCAAGTTGATTATTGAGGTCATTGTCATTTCGTTATGTCACCTGGGAGTTCGTTTAGAGTTTACATATTATTGTTAGTTTGTTTTGCCTTTTTTAAAGAAGACGATTTGTGCAGGATGGAATTTTAACAAATGAATGTGGCATCTTGTGTGCAATGTTTAAAGTGGAAAAAAGGCTCACATCATTCTCACACTAGCTCCTTTCTGCACTCCACAAACAAATTTATCTCCCTGGACTCGAGATTCAAGTTTTCTGTGACTGCCAGTTGCCTGACATATATGATGACATGGTTGGATGCGTCAAGTGTGACAAATGGTACCATCAGTGATGTGTGGGGTTGGAGTCACCACTAAGTTCTTTTAAATAGTGGTTTTGTAATAACTACACAGATTTTCCTGCATAAATACTCAATAATATGGTGAACTTCATTACTTGTGCTATCATGATCTTCAACGAAAATTAGCTTTCATCTCCACCAGATCTTCTCATCTTCATATACCTGCATAATCCCAGGAGTCTAATGTAAGCCGACATAGAAATGCTAAACGGACTGGGACTCATATACACAATGAGACGAGGGCCCCATACACACAAGAGTGTCCTCATAAATATTGGGCCTAGGGGACCCAATCATACAGAAGCCCCAGGCCCTATATAGGGGGTGTGGGCTCCATTATTTTTTATAACATGGGATATACTGAAGCATATTGTGATGTACAGAGCTGGCAAGTCGTTCAGGTAAATATAGGATGACAGAATGGGGCAAAGGGTACTACCACCGGAGAAAGAAGAGAAGAGCAGAGAAGAGCAGGAGTAGTAGAGTTGTAACCACACAAATTTCAAAGGATTTGGGCTTGCAAATATCTTCATTTTGCACCACACTGTCTGAACACCAAACAAAATTCTAGCAAACTTATGTCAACAGGGTGACTGATATTTTACTCAGAAAACCAATATTTACAGTCTGTTAATGTGATCTAGGTCTTGGACTATAGGCACATTTGATAAAAGACATAATAATCACAGCGCAAATGTGCCTATTGATTCAGCCTCAGCACTAATATCTCTATGAGGCCACACACCATTTATTGGATGCTGTGTACACAACGCATTCCAAAAGGAAGGTAAAGGGTCTTTGCGCCCGATGCTAACTCAACATGGCTGGTAACTTTTGGCAGTCGAGTCACTATCAAGAATGGATACTGGACAAGCAGGAAGTAGAACTGGGAAGACAGAGGGATCTTGCTAAGTTGGAGAGCCTGGAAAACCTACATAAAGTCCACATATTTTTCTCCAATTTCATCCAATGCTTAGGAGCTGATCCATTGAAGCTTCGTCAACAAGTTATCTCCACAGCTATAGTCTATTACAGAAGGTTTTACTCCAAGAATTCCTTCGGTGACGTGGACCCACTCCTTCTCTGCACCACCTGCATACATCTGGCCTCCAAAGTAGAAAGTGCGGTCTGGTCCCTACCCAGAACCAGGTCATGCGATGCCGGAATGTTGTGCGGACCAAGTATCATGGTATTTTTAAGAAGGACTATCCTTACAAGTCTATTAATATTCTGGAGTGTGAATTTTAAATTAATGATGGATTGCTGTTTGATAGTCTATCATCCGTATCGTTCCTTGACGCAGTATGTGGCTGACTTGGGCCAGCAGGATACCTTACTCCCCACTGCATGGAGGATCGTCAACGATATCTACAGGTGGGTGTGGTTGTTTGGTGGGAGTGGTCGCACAAAACAGTGCCTGAGGGGGTTAGTGTAGCCAACCCTTTACCTCATTTGTGGGATAAGAAGGTATGGAAACACGAGTCTACCGTAAAAGCTGGTTGTTAAGCTGGTCACTGATAGGATCAGTCGACAAGAAAATAGGCACTTAACAGTGAGCATGTCGTAATTGTGGGCATAACCACATTGATTGTCATTTGTTCGCATACTTTTTCTGCTGCACGTGAGAATTGAGAAACTGACAAGTCTGGTATTGCACTCACACTCATGGGAAAACCTGATAACCTTGAGCTTCTTTTCTGAGAGGGAGTAACATCATCAAGACCTACACTACACCTGCCATTTCCAGTGTACCCTCTCATTGCCATAAGATAAGCTTAAGGGACGCTTGTCGGGTGCCCTATCCCAGCTTTGGCAGTGTGGGTGTGTGAGCTTAGTAACTTCAAACCAACAGTAAAGTAGGTGCTTAAAACAAAAGGATAGGTGTCTAATATAGAAACTGGCTTTTACCATCTGCTTTTGCGGTAATGAAGTTGTTCTGTCACCACTAATAGTGGCAGTAATTGATTAATACACACTTGTGGTCTGTGTTGGCTTCATGACATGTTCCACATCCTTGTTGAATTTCACGTGGACTAAAGATTTCATAACTTAGTTTTCCATCGTCCTCCTGGCGTGAAGAAGAAGTCTTTTACAGCACAAACGGAACATGGAGAAAGCATGATCTTTCGTCTCCAATTATGATGTCATCTACGACTGTCAGGACCAGACCTGACAGAAGAGAAGGATAGAAGAGCAGAAACTTGCATACGTATCTAATTACAATCTATCAACACTTGCATGCAATGTAAATCATACCTTGTTATTATAACATATCTTATTCCGTTAACACTTTAGTCTGAGACACTGATTAATATTGTTAATAGTTGCATGTGTATCATCCTGATTGGACAGAATCATAATCACACCTTCATATATGGTTGCATCCTGAACCGACGAGAGGTAACCTATAAAAGGGAAGCTTCTGAGTGGTAAAGCTTTTCCTTGAATTGACAATTAAAAATAGACTTAAAACTCTACCAGGGCACTTTCTCTGGTGGCAGCATATCAGAGGAGTACTGAGCTTAATCCCTCAATGCCTCACAACGACCTCATTAATATCCTCTCCATCCCCTCCCACATTGACATCCTCTCCCACATTGACATCCTCTTCCACATTGACATCCTCTCACACGTTGACATCCTCTCCCACGTTGACATCCTCTCCCACGTTGACATCCTCTCCCACATTGACATCCTCTCCCACATTGACATCCTCTCCCACAATGACATCCTCGCCCAGATTGACATCCTCTCCCACATTGACATCCTCTCCCACATTGACATCCTCTCCCACATTGACATCCTCTCCCACATTGACATCCTCTCCCACATTGACATCCTCTCCCACATTGATATCCTCTACCACATTGACATCCTCTCCCACATTGACATCCTCTCCCACATTGACAACCTCTCCCACATTGACATCCTCTCCCACATTGACATCCTCTCCCACATTCACATCCTCTCCCACATTGACATCCTCTCCCATGTTGACATCCTCTCCCACGTTGACATCCTCTCCCACGTTGACATCCTCTCCCACGTTGACATCCTCTCCCACATTGACATCCTCTCCCACATTGATATCCTCTACCACATTGACATCCTCTCCCACATTGACATCCTCTCCCACATTGACATCCTCTCCCACATTGACATCCTCTCCCACATTGACATCCTCTCCCACATTGACAACCTCTCCCACATTGACATCCTCTCCCACATTAACATCATCCTTCCATTGAGGCAACTCAATCCATTGAGAAGCAGCCAGTGATTACGTTCCAGCAGGGGGAAAATTTTTGGTATGCTTTTGTGTTCCCAGATCCATGCTGAAAGGATGGGTGGCCAATGCCGGACTAGTCAAGAGCGAGAGTGCAAAGGCCATGTTAAACCTGCTACATGCTGTACCTCTTATGGCACTTTGTAGCTTCAAGCAATGGAAACCTCGAGGGGTTGGAGTGATTCTTGTGACATTGGCCTGGTTGTCCCTGGACACTAAGTTTACATCACATAGAGCAGAATTATGACCTAATTATGAAACGAGATAATCACTTCTTCTTTTTCTTCGGGGGTGGGGGGGGGGGGGGGGTGGGGGGATATTGAAACGCAGACCTGTTTGAAGTTTTGACGACCTAAAAATGACTAGGCAACTAAACCTAGAGAAGTCGTGACCTCTGACTAGTGAGGAAGAAGATTGTGGCACCCTTGCTTACCAGGGTGAGCATTCTTGTCATGGACCCTTAGGTAAGATGGCCACAACAAGTGGATGAGCTTAGTTACAGCGGAAAGTGATAGGTTGGTCTCTGATGAGAAAGGCATGGATGAAGAAGACTTCTCAGGTTTGTGAATGGTATCCAGCTCTAGTATTAGCCTGTTAGTTGTCCAAAGGGCAGTAGCTTTTTTTTCCCCTAGTAAAAAATGCAGTTACATCGATAGCTGGGATTGTATGCTGAGTAAAATTCATGTTCATAGACATGATGGTGGATGATGGTGCTAGAGAACTAGCCTCTCTTTTGTCTCCTCACTCTCCATCTCCTCTTACGACTCAGTTACAACATATATATAGTCAATTGGGGTGTAAAAAAAGCCGGGGATAAGTTGCGGTAAAAAATTACCAGGGGTCTGGGGAAGACACAACTGCTTTAAGAATTTAAACAATCCTTGACTGTCCAAGGCTTTTCATTAATGTGTATTTTTGTATAAAAATATTGACATGGAGGACATGACATGAGGCATAATTTCTCCTGTCCAGTTCAGTAGTTGGACTGCACCTAGCTAGTCCCTATAGTTCCTTTCAGCATACCTATCTCATTATTTGGTATCAGGTACTATCTGCAATGCTAGTGATCTCACCCTGTCCAGCCCAGAAGAACTATTCAGATGCTGTATTAAAGTACTATCTATAGTGCTAGTAATCTCATCCTGTCCAGCACAGAAGAGCTATTCATATTTATATCAGCTACTATCTCCAATTCTGTTCCACCAACAAATCTTTTCCAGATAGAAACTCAACATTATCATTTATGGAATCTCAGTGTGTGCTCAGGGAATACCTAAACTTGATCGTTCAGACTCTGTTTCGACATTGTTAGCTCTATAATATGTGACCTTGACAGTTCAATCCGGCAAAGTTCAACTCGTGATAACCATAGGCTTGGCCAGTTGAACAAACCTCTTCTCCTGGTCAAGTTGAACATAGCTGCTGGTGTTTATAAAATCATTACAAAAAGAAGTTGACTTCCTCATGGTGTGTATATAAAACTGATCTGTCTCCTCAACAGAGTGCACTAATCTTACAAGAATGCGAATGAAGGATCATAAACTATCAATCCTCCTAAATCCTCCATTTATGTTTACATGGCCACTAACTCTCTCTTAATCTAAGCTTATTGGTGATCAATCTCAGTCTCATCAACAAACTGATCACTCACCATATGCATCACTACCTCAGCACATACTATCTGCTCCTCTATATATATGCTGCAGTTGACACAGTCAGTAATTGACTAGCACACTCCATTTATGCCTGTTTGTGGAACTCCTGTAGTCTTGTAAATAAAAGATGTAATTTCCAGTCTTTTGTATTCACTTCACACTATATTATAATCTATGCTGTTAAACAAACATGGCTTAAACTATGTATTTCACTACTCAAATTACCGTAAAGATAGAAATTCCCTTGTGGAGCACTTACAGTTATTGTTCCTTCCAAATTATTGAATGTCCTGACCTTGGAGAATTCCAGGAAGACAACTGTAAGCCAATTTTGTTTGTGTAATAAACTTAAATTTAATAACACCTGGCTGAAAAATATCCTTGGCTTGAAAAACATCCTTCACTGTTATGTAATCCCAAGTTATGTATTTTGTGCACTGTAAAAATGGAGTGCATGACACACCGAAAGCCTTGCACACGTGTGCACCTATTGTGGCATGCTATACACACCTATTGACATTACAGTATTTCATACATACCAAAGTTATTCATATGGTGTGTGTACCACCATCTTGTGACATGGTTACCTTCTATCCTGTGAATTAGGCATAAGGACTAAAATGAAACTATTGCTAATGATAGAAATAGAAATAGATGTGCTGGATTTTTCAGCAATTTTGTATTTAAAAATACTCTGAGAATAATTGTGAATATCTCCCGCATTCACTTTAGCTTACTGCAGCATTCCATAACGAATGCCATGCAAGATTGTCACAACATTTCCCCTGAATCTTAATAACCACTTCTTTTAGAGAAAGTGCCACCATGGAGTGAATGAATTCAAAAGATTTCAACTCTTTCAGTGCATTCCTCTATATTCTGGCGACCAGCTATCATTGTAACAAGGACAACCAGGACCTCCATAAAGAATAGCTTGACGAAAAATGGATTATCAAATGAAAACCTCCCCTTACTGTCTGTTTTCAACCCAAGAAAACCTAAGAAGCAATACAGTATTGAGAAGAGAAACCTAAGTGTGTATATGCACACGTGTACTAGTTGCAGCAATTGCTTAGAGAAGGCCTACTCTTTTAGGAAAGTGTTTAACAACTATTTCTGATGTATGGAATGGAATAGAGCACAAATTTAAGATGGCTAGGTCAAGTAAATGGCCAAACAATGAATAGAGTATCTTTGGTGCCACTCTCACAAATTTGTGCTTGGACACCAGCTTTTATACCACTCATTGTAGATGCACATCATAGCCTAGAACATCAGCACTCATTGTAATGCACCATCATAGCCCAGAACATCAGCTTTTATACCACTCATTGTAGATGCACCATCATAGCCTAGAATATCAGCTTTTATACTACTCATTGTAGATGCACCATCATATCCAGAACATCAGCTTTTTACTACTAATTTTAGATGCACCATCATAGCCCAGAACATCAGCTTTTATACTACTAATTGTAGATGCACCACCTGAACACACAAACCACTCAAAAACAGCACCTCAGACCTCAGAACAATAGACAGAATTCATGACCAATGACATTGATAGTCATTTTTGTTGAGGGAGAAATATAGCTACATTATATATTTTTTACCTTTGATTTATTAAGGTGATTAAATAAGACTATCTGTTCCAGCATAATCTTTAAGCAGTACTTCAAATTGCCTGGATTCTTATTTCTCTGGCTACATAACCTCAAAATAGAAGTGCACCTGTTTAGCACGAAATGTTATGGCTCGCACAATTTGACATGATATGTTTCTTCTCATTCATTTATGCTTATAGGAATTGTCAGCCAAAATTTTAATGCCAAAAAATAAGATCATATTGTGATCTCAAAAATATCAGCATCATTGAAGACATTTTTTTATGACTCTGAAGTAAGGAGTGGCATTACTAAATTTAACCCAGTTGGATTAAGGCCAATTTACAAACAAACTCCGTCTTCTTTTGGGAAGGAGAAGTGAACAAGGTCCACAAATGCACCATCAAATTTGGGACAGCATAAGAGCCAGGCATATTTTTCAAGGCAAAGGCTGTTTGCTAATGAACAAGATAGTTGGTAAGACACTAGGTGGCAGGTACACTTATTTTATCTCTACTCACTGGACTTGATTAACGTGGTAAATTCTAGTTGAGTACGGATATGGTTCCAGTAGAGTACTAATTTCATTGCATGGTGGTTGGCTCAAGAAGAGATATTGAAGCTTGAGGGGAGAGTTCAGGATTGTAATCATAATCACCATTAAAAGTAGATGGCAAGTCTAAGAACTCTGGAGTTGATGGCTCTGAAAGATTCACTGCTGGTACCAGAAGTGGCACATTTTCTGAAACCAGTAAAGCTACAGCTTCACTTGTATGAGAAGCTGGAATTATATGCTTACAGCTGTCTTCCTGGGCTTTCCTTTTACTAGAGAAAGGATCTAATGTCTACTGACTGATGCTTCTCTTCATACCTTACTTAATACCAACTTGAAGTGATTACAGTGTTATTGTGCTGAGTCGCTTAAGGAGTCACAGTATGTAGGTGATAACCACAAAAATATTTTAGCAAATGTGCCATGCTGATTATGTAATAACTTAGTTTATATATTATCAATATCATAATTTGAAAAGGAGCTGGGGAGGAGGATGCACATCCCATGCCTACAGACCTGATGTATTCAACCATTGCCCTGGTCCTAACCTTAGCCTCTGCATGCCATAACTGTAGCCACCCAATGCCTGGCCTTAAATCCAGCTGAAATTAAAACTCTTTCCTGGATACACTCGGAGTTCAAAAGTGAGGACTCTCTGGCACAGCTTTTAAGGTCCCTCCTATTGTGACAACACCTGCTAAGTCTAACTAGTCATTAAAGAAACACAGCACAAGATAGCTGTGTTCTATTGGCACAACCTCAGAGCCTATGAGGTATGAGAATTGTGTGCTTACAAGCATAACTATGTTTCCCATAGAGCTGTGCCTAGGTATGCACCACACCATTGCTTGTCTGCAATATCTTGCATTGATCTGGTAAAATTTAGCCAGTTGCTGGTTGTTGTTAAGCATGTTTCATGACGTACATATTGTACATTACCTGTTGCAGAACTATGAGATGGTATGTTAGCTGTAGCTATGTGGTTATATAGCCCTGAAGTTTGGTATGCAGAGATGTCTTATTTTGTGTGCCTTGACTCTGTGAAGTGCCTCAGTGGTACACTGGTGTATGCTACTTTACTTAAACAGATGGTCAACATTGACAGTTGTTGGGTGCATGTTGTGTGTTCCTTCTGTCAGTTCCAACGGTATTCACAATGCCATCCCATTTAGTTACTTAGGGCATAGCTAATTATATATTTAGTAGAGGCTGTTATTGTGAATTATTAGGTATTGCCATATACCACGTCATGTGATATAAGTACTGCATGCTCACCTTTAAAACCAGCTGAAAAGAAATGTGCCACTTTGAGTCATGTCAAAGGGATTGTCAAGTTGCAAAACATTATTTTCCAATTACTGCACACCTTAATAGTGCAGGCTAGTTCACGCATACATACATACATACATCTCATTCTATTAATTTACTACATACATGGGTGTAGCAACAGCAGCTGTTGTTGAGAGTGTCTGCTGCCTTATGGTCGGGTTCACTGCTACTATATATCCAGGCCTTTAAATATAATCGTTATTTCCACTGTTGTGTTGTCTGTTTCTTTTCTTATCCTGTAACCATTTCTATAATTAATATTGTTATTTATGTATTAAGTGCAAAATTGTCGGCATAGAGGCCAGACACATGTGTGGAGGAATCCAAGACAAGGACTTATAACAGACCCAAACATGGTAATGACTTTATGATGTGGACACAATTGTTTATTGTGTAATTGTCAGGAGTTAATTGGCATCACTCACATAGGCATCGCATAGGAGTTAATTGGCATCACTCACATAGACATCGCATAGGAGTGAATTGGCATCACTCACATAGACATCGCATAGGAGTGAATTGGCATCGCATAGGAGTGAGTTGACATCACATAGAAGTGAATTGGCATCACATAGTAGTGAATTAGCATCGCATAGGAGTGAATTGGCATCACATAGAAGTGAATTGGCATCACATAGAAGTGAATTGGCATCACATAGAAGTGAATTAGCATCGCATAGGAGTGAATTGGCATCACATAGAAGTGAATTGGCACCGCATAGAAGTGAATTAGCATCGCATAGGATGAATTGGCATCACAGAAGTGAATTGGCATCGCATAGGAGTGAATTGGCATCGCATAGGAGTGAATTGGCATCACATAGAAGTGAATTGGCATCGCATAGGAGTGAAATCATTTGTGTGGTCATTGGTATCTTTATGATTGAAATTTTATTTTACACCCCTTATGACCTTATATAAGTACAAAACAAACAAGAAATACTTGAGATGTCTTCGTGGCACTTAGCTGCCATCACAATAACTGAAAAGCCTTTTACTCCCTTCTTAGTTCAGCTGTATGGATTGGTAAAAAAAAATTGACTCTAATTTTAATAGACGCTCTGCCTACTTCAGATGTATGCTTCATGGTTACTCTGAGCCTCATTTTATCTACATGATCAGTTTTGTAACCCCTTTGCAAAGTAGGTGATACAATCTGTGAAAAGGTTTAAAATTGTACAGCAGTTTTAAAATTGGTATCTTTGCCTTTGGCTTCATGTTTTCGAATATTTTGTTAGAGATGGATTTAAGAGATGATTCGTAGGATCATGCCAATAATTCTTTTTACAGTCAAGCACCTATTTTCCATCCTTAATGCAATATTTATCATGTTCATCATAATTCATATGATAAAAAGTCATTTGCATACACAAAAATGTTATAATGCCATATAAAATAGGATAATAGTATGTAAACTACAACAGTGCTGGTAGGGTAACATATGTTAGCACACACTAATTTAGGTGTGCTATCACCTTTACTAATCAGTAGGCAGTTCACACCTTTATTGTGGTGTGTGTGACACACCTAAAAAAGGGGACCGAGCTGGAACACCTACATTTTTACAGTGTGGACCATGTAAAGACAGTAACACATCTCAACAGCCAGCAGAGAGAGCCATGCAATGAAGGAGTGAAGAAGCTTACACTGAGAAGCATGGAGACCATGGTTTCAGTTTCTACATTGAGTCACACCACATGAAATCACTGGAACTCCACCTGCTCAGCTACTTATGGGCAGACAGTTAGGCTCTCACCTCAACTTGCTGACCTCTGACACGGCCTGCTGTTCACAATATGTCCTTTCACACACACATACACAGACACACACACATGGACATAATATTGACAGATTATCCTTGTTCTGCAGGGAGTCTGCTGTTGGCAGATACATATTCTCCTCTGCATCCTCTTTTCTCACAGCTAGTGATGTTGGTGTAGTTCCTGATGAGTATGGACAGACAGGATGGCATGCAGCTTCCCCTAGTCTACCATAACTGATAGAGGGCCCCTGTTGGATAAGACCTCCCATGGCTATAGTGAAGCAAACCTTCACATGTCTTGCATATTTAGTTCCTCCTGACCTGTTGCTTTTAGGCATTATATTATCTACGAGTGTACAAGTGGTATTCTGGGTGTGCTAAACTGTGGAGCAGTGACGCCCACAGGTACAGGTGTGCGATGTATGCATGATCTAGACCAAGACATTACTACATGGCCATAACTATATTAGGCAGAGATTTTTTAACACAAACTCTATGAACTTATGTAGGCCATCTGCATTGTGGGGCAAAATCATGCTTTGGTCAACGACCATATACAAGAGTGAAGTTAACCTGTGATGGAGTGGAGCAGAATCAGGACATCGTCATGTGCTGGTCACAGACATGCTTCTGTAACCTGTGGTAAGTTTAACTGCAAGTACATATGCATAAAAGGACTATCTTTACACAATGCAGACCTCCCACCACTTAGAGAAGCAGTTAACAACACGTCACACAACCATATGGATCTAGCACTAGGACCACTATACTGAACTAGGGTGGACAGTCATCGTAGTAGCTAGTCCAGTGGATTGTCTGTCTTAGAGAAGAAAGTAGCACAGTTGTATCAATCACTGGAATCGGTGGAAAGTTAACCCGCCAGATTCCCGATGGTCACCCTGGAATCGTCAGGGAGTGAGAATGGAGTGGTCGGGTAAAGAGAGTAATAGTGCAATGGGAAGTGTTGTGGGAGCAGTAACCATTGCCATGGTAATAGTGCTGGTGGGCGTGAACCTGGGATGGGCATGGTTTTATCAGAGAAGATCAGGCAATCAGAGAATGTGAGTCAAGTCTGTACTGAACAATGGTGGAGAGAAAAGAATGTACCACCCTCAAGAAGGAAGTACTTCCATGGTGGAGAATGCCAACCAGATTTATTAAGCACTGGTGGCAGGAGAAGAGGAACATCCATGATCAAGTAGGAACGAACACCCCGTGAAGACCAAAGCCACCCCACCATAGGTGAAGAACATGGCCAACTACAGCAAAACCAGACTACACACAAACCATGTATGTTCTCTAGCATTCACAACATGAATTGAACAGAGAATAACAGGAATAATACAAATAATTGATGGCTTGTAAATGGTGCACCAACATATGTCATGAACCTTTAACTTATTTTTTTATAATATATTATTATAATTTTTTAAAAGTTATTAAAGAAGGGGGCGGGGGAATTTCTTGAACTGATAGCACTCAGTACAATGTTTATTCAGAGAAAAGAATGGTGAAATATCTAATTTTCCCCTCAATATAGTCCAGTGGATCACGGGAAGGAGAAAGAAAGAAAATACTTGGAACTATCTATGGCATTTCACTACCCACAACAGATGAAAAGTGATCTAGCCAGGTCAGCCCAACAGACCAGACCTGTGAAAGTTGTTAAATTGACAAGTATGTGTAGAGTTCAGAGCCTCGCTGAGTCTGCACAAACCGAACAGCTTCAGTTAATGTCTTGAACTGATAGCACTCAGTACAATGTTTATTCAGAGAAAAGAATGGTGAAATATCTAATTTTCCCCTCAATATAGTCCAGTGGATCACAGGAAGGAGAAAGAAAGAAAATACTTGGAACTATCTATGGCATTTCACTACCCACAACAGATGAAAAGTGATCTAGCCAGGTCAGCCCAACAGACCAGACCTGTGAAAGTTGTTAAATTGACAAGTATGTGTAGAGTTCAGAGCCTCGCTGAGTCTGCACAAACCGAACAGCTTCAGTTAATGTCAGTTACTTCTTTGTCAATATAAGTTATCAAAGCTCCCACAATTGAGCCACAGCCACCCAGATGGAGATAAGCTCATGTAGAAAGCATAGACTTTTCTGGGAACTACTAATTCTATGAATTATCACTTTCCCATCATCCTCCTAGGCACAGCACGTAAGATCTAGCCTTACTCCTAGCTCTAGCTCTAGTCCTAATGTTGACAACGCTTATTTCTGATTTCCATGATCCTTATAATAAGAAAATGGAGTCACTGAACTGCTATTTTTCTACTTACACATATATCCAATATTGTTACAACCTTTCCTAGTGCACTCTAGGATGTCCCTAGGGAGGGCAACTGACCACTAGGGTGCTAAGACTAATCCCGGCTTGGATCCATAGTCAGCCACCCTCATTTGATATTCTGACATGTATCCCAGGAATGCCGGGATGGTCAGAAAGGTTGTAGCAGTTCTAGGCACCAAACATCAGCTATGGTAATGATGTCCACCTTCACAGTTTTCAATATGCTGGCAGCTCAGGGAGACCACTCTTCATAATATAGGCAAGGGATAGCAAAACCACAACAGTGTACTGGCTAGTAGCATAACTACTACCAAGAAGTCTGAGAAAGAGTGTGTGGGAGGTCCTCTTGATCTCCCTAATTTTGTTTGACCAAGGAGGGATGGGGGAGGTAGGAGTTAAAAAAATTGAGTCAGAGGGGGAAGGAAGGAGAGGAAGGAGAAAATTACTACACAAAGTTCCAAATGAGAGAGAAATGGAAGTGTTATCCATCAAGGGTAAAGATAAGAGGAGGAAGGTAAAGATGAGGAGCACAAGGGTGAAGAGAGCATGGAAAGTGTATGAAAACGGTCATTGTCTTCGTTCTTTTTGTAAAGGCCATATGTAGCTACATGTACTGAGTGGTAGAAACCTTGATTATGTTGCACCTGTAATTATCATGTGATACAACATATAAATTACCATTTGCATGGAAATGTTGACAAAAAATTATATAGATATGTGGTATCATATAATATTATAGCAATAAAATAATAACAACAACAACAACAACAACAAACCATCCCCCCCCCACCACCACCCACCCACAAAAAGGAGGGGGAAAAATACCCCAAATTTCATTGGATAAAATAATAAGAAGAATGGAAAAGTGAAACGCACAACAATATATACATACTGGCCAACAACACTCCCAAGAAGGGAGTAGTTTGCCACTTGTATCGAAGGATGTAATGTGAAACCTTGTCAAATGTTCCAAAATGGTCAAAGCTACAGTCCTCTGAAGTAGAAAGTGATATATAAATGATCATTAGAGTGCATCTCCTCCAGTTATTGCACTGTACTTACCTTCAAGGTGGAAATACACTGATCAATGTTAGAAGGCATGTTTTTAATCAACCCACTATATAACAATTTTAAAGGAAAAGCTTAGAAAAGTGTATGCTGTATTTGACAACTTTGACAGACTCTGAAATACACCAAAACATTTTGAACAGAAATACCATGATATGATACCAACAACAGGTCATGTATGTGCCAAGTTTATTGAACTTACCATGTAACCAGTAAAAAAAAAATGGAGAAAAAATTATTTGAACTGCCAAAATTGTAAAATAAATCTTGTGGCGGTAACTATAAAGCAAGCATTATATGTGCTGATGTATTTAGATGTGAAATCTCTGATACTGCATGGTTCATCACCAGTGAATACAACCCACGACCAAATTCATTTCTTAGTAATGCCATAGAAACAGATACAAGGATATGGTTGCACATAACAAAACAAACAAACAAAGCACATAAGAATCCTGTGATGCCTCCAGATGCAGATATGGCAAAGCTCTGGAAAGTCCACAAGCAGAAGCAAGTTATTGTGCAAGTGGATAAATATATACAGTACCAGTGAACTAAGACTCTCACCACTCTGTCCAGTATTATAAAAGTATTACAAATTGGTCCGGACCTGGGACGAGTAAGTTCTAGATATCTGCTTCAACTACTTCAAGCCATCTAGCCTTGTTTGAATAGGATGTGATTATGTCTCTTTTTAGTCTGATAAGGAAGCCCATTTACTTATTTCCAGTGGACTTCTTTCATAACTGGAGAAACAGACTCCTCCAGTCTTGGGGTTTGCTAGGTAACAATGATCTAGCTGACAACAGCTAGAAACTTGTCCTACTAACATTCCTTAGGCTAACTGATGCAGTGCACTTTAAAAAACACTGGTCAGAGTTTGATGTGCAGTCTCCAGTTTCACATTTCTACCAGTTTTGCAGACCCATTGATGCATGACTACCAATGGTTAGACAATATTAGAATCAATGTGATACCGAATGAAATTTGATGAGACAACAGTCCCAGTGAGGTACTGACATTGAGATCTTGTTGGATCATAAACGTGGAAACAAGCAGATCATAACCACATGATGCTTGAACTCATGATACAGTACGATGGAGCATAAATGAATTACTCACAATTAGGCCCGAGTACAATTTGCATTTTTTTTGCCTATCTTTCTAATGTGCTCATTATTCTTTTTTTGCCTGCCTATTATTCTCATGAATTTTAAAAAAATCGTTAAATATAACAAGTTCAGTATTGATGATTATAAGTTGTTCACCATGTGATACAAACCACACCCCGGCACATGCATCCAGCACATGAACAGGATGTGGAAAAATAAATAACAGCTAATTTAAAAAATGAAGAGGATGTATACTCAGAGGAGATGTGGATGGTGTGGGTTGGGTATGTGTGAGGAAGTAAGTAGGGAAGAAGAGAGGCAATGAAGTGTTTGGAAGAGGAATGGCATCAGTTCCTGATGGAGTGCTGATGAGATGCTGGTGTATGGAGGCAGAAGGTAGGCAGAGTTGAGGTGTAAGGTGATGTATGTGGTGATAATGTGTGCTCTGCTCTACCTTGATCAGTTCTTCACGCCAGTATTTATTCTTAATTATTATTATTAGCTAGAAGCCCACAGTTTCTTGTAGATAAACAAAAAAAATACATTACCAAATACAGAAGACACAATGATAAAACAATCTCTGGTGTACATACACACTGTATCTTGTCATTAAGCCCATTGAGTGCTGATGTCCAACAATTATTATACTATTATTATTATTATTATTATTATTATTACTATTATTGTTATTATTATTGTTGTTGTTATTATTGTTGTTGTTGTTGTTATTATTATTAAAATATAATGTTGATTTTTTAATGTGGATATTGGTCACTATTTAAATGGTACATTATTATTATTATTTTCAACAACAATAATAAAAAAATCAATTAAAAGTTAGTTAATACCAAAATACCAAAATAACTTATAAATATATAAATAAATAAATAAATTAATTAATTAATAAATATATGTATATAAATAAAAAGCTACTGACAACTTAAACTCCCAATCGACCCCAAAACAGGTAAGGCATTCCCTGCTGGAGTGCCACTGAGAGACACTGAAGGAGGTGAGCATGGGCATTCACCTCCCCAGTTCTTTGCCTTACCCTGAGGCTGAGCTCCTTCAGGAAAGCCATGGACCTGGTCCCGATGACCTCCAATGACTCAATGGCCACAGGCACAAAAAAGTGGCATGGATCTAGACTGCCACTTTCTTCTCCTCAGTTATAGCAGCCACAGCTCCAGCACTGCTCACTGCCGCACCCCGATATGAGACTGGGCAAGCATATCTGGACAGGTTACATCCCACACCAGCTGCTTGCCGATTTCTCATGGAACCATGGTTACCCCAACAGGCCTTTTTCTGTCAGAATAAAAGAGAGCCAATGGTTCCAGACTGTAAGGGGCACCTGCAGATGACAATGACCGGAAGAGGATGTTGTTTATGGTAGATGACGGTAGAAATGTCCTTCACTCCGCTTGCAGCTAAGACCATGCATGGCGAGATGATCCACTTCAACTCCACAGTTCTGGCAATTATGGGGACGACACAAAGTGGAGCTCAAGCGGAGACCCACGGCAACCCTGATGGTATTGTCACCCATCCTCAAACCCAGGGACGAGATGGGGAGGGCATTTAGCTAAGCACCCGTTGAAACAGCCAAAAGCCAGGCTCGAACCAAATCATGAGGTGCCAACAAAGATTCCACAGATATTGACACCATTATGCATCACAGGACTTCTGGAAGGACGCCGCATGACCAGATGATGGGGGGTTATCCTGATCCATAGACCATGCTGAAAGGGCATCATCCACAAAAGAGACAGAGAGTGAAAGCAAGTGAGGTGGCAGGATGGCTTGGACCAGGTCATGAGTGGCAGCAGCTGAGGCCAAGAAGGCAGAGGGAACAAGTTGCACAGCACTCCTGATTCCAAGACAGTCCTCTCCCAATAGGGAGAGTGTTCTGCAACCAAGAACAGATATCCTCATATCCTAATATTAGTAATACCACTCACGATTGACTTGAGACTCTCGTCATAATCTATCAGGGCGGGAGAGAGAAAACATGAGAAGTCCTGAGCATGTACAGCAGCTTAGGGAATTACGCAACAGGTTAAGGCATCTTGAGCAGAAACGAATCTGAGCCTGTCCCACATGACCTCTAGGGCACTGATTTTGTTGCTGAGAACAGTTGAGACAGAATCCAAGCTACCAAGAGGAATCAACCACATTAGCTCCTGGGAGAGAGCATAAGATGGTTCCTCTCGAAACTGCATCATGGCAAATAATCTCAATTAACCCAGTTTGTTTGATGAGCTCAAGATCATAAATTTTATCTTCCGTTGAGCCCCCCCCCCTCCAGAGTGATGTCATCTCACACAATTTTGATGGGACAACTGAGTGCAGTTATGATGGAGTGAGAGACAGAAAATGAGAGGGCCAAGAGGATCTCCCTGCTATACCCCTTTGGCTGATTGCAAGGACTTGTCATGGAGGATGGTGAAGAGTACACAGAATGAACAAAAGGGTAGATTACATGTCCTAAGTTATAGACAGCTTCCAACATCTTGTCTCTGCGCACCGAATTGAAAGCATTTTTGAGGTCAAGCTTTATTACTGTATGATTAGGTTGCAGGTTGTTGAGAAACTGCCTGGTGCATGGACAGCTGCTTCGCCCCCCCCTCCCCCCCCCCCCCCCCTCACCCCCCTCCCCCACACAGCCCCCTCACTGATCCCAAAAACCTAGCTGCCTGGGTGCTAGCAGGGAGCCATGTCCCCACTGACCACATTCCCAGCTACCTTGTCCACTAGCCGACAAAGGGTGCATCCTATTGTTCTTCTCTAGAGTCAATAGGGTAGCCCCCAGAAAAGAAAGGACGGATAGAGGAAAGAATTCTTCCCTCTAAGACCATGGTAGGGAAGGCTAAGAGAAGGGAGGAGACATTGGGATAGTTCAACATGTCCTGCAGATGTTGTGATCTTAAACCATCAAGACCACCAGCCGACCCGCAGGGGAAGGATCTGATTGCTCGAGCAACATCTCTTCTGAAACAGTCAATGAACAAGGGAAAGACATCAGGGGTGGGTGGGATGGACGCATCAGGATGAGATATGATAGTTTGATCTACCAGCCTTCTATACTGGTTCTTTTCAGTGACTCAGTGAGCTATGTGTGGTCATGAGTTATATATCGTGCATGTAGCAAGAGTATTCATGGAAGCTGAGTCTATTCTCTTAGTTACTGATGAAATCTTCTACATTTCATTGGAATCATTCACTTAAATGGTTAGCTATAGCTAAGCAAATGAATATATTTATGAATGTTGCTCAATACAGCTATGACAAGCGCATGTAGATTTTCAATTTTAACCCTTACTGAGGAATCTCTTCACTTGCTAACTAGAACACAAAAGATGTTATGTAGCAAGCTGAAGCCCAAGCCTTATGTTTCATTGTATTCAAACCCCTAGTATATAGAAATGAATGAAAGGCATTGTATGTCAGAAGCATCTCAATTACCAAGCTTATACAAGAATCCTATCATTATATCATCGTGATTACACCACGAACAGCATTGCACCAGCCATTGGTCTATCACTTGCCCTAGCTTAGCTGCTGCCCTGGCCCTAATCCTAGTCATTGCCCTGGCTATATCCCTAGCTGAAACCCTAAAATGGTACTGATCTGTACACTATTGATGATGTCATTATGATGATGTAATACAAGGATTAAGTCATGCCCTAATATTGATCTGTAGACTATTACTGATGTCTTTATGATTATGTTATGCTGGGATTGTGACATGAAGAAGTAGCTGACGATTATATGTATTTTCCTTAATGCTCACCCAGATGGTGCAATGTTGCACAGTTGCAACATGATGGGCTGGTCTGTTCAAAGGAAATCTGCTTATTGAAGTGCTTGAGAGAAGAAGGTTTTGGTTTAAGTAGCTAGCTACTTGGAAGCAGCTTCTTCTGCATCTGTGTGCTTTCTGACAGAACTGTAGGGAGGATTATGCATAAGTCAGCAAGAACTTTATGTAATAGAGATTATTTGCACTCTTGATACTGCCTATATGTTCAGTATTTTCTCTAAGATCTGCATATCTTTCCTCTATATCCCATTTCCCATTCTTCCTTGTATTTTCTGTCTGTGTATCAGCACCCTTGAGCAGGAGTGCTGCATGTGAGGAGCTTTGGAAAATATCGAGTGAGTAATCGAGAAAGTTGTGTGTATCTCATGTCAACTGAGAATTTATTGGGAATTGTTTTTCTCTTGCCAATCTTGTACTTACTACACCCAAATGACAGATTGTGTACAATTGATACAGGACCTACATCAGGGAAGTCAGTGTGTGTGTGTGTGTTTGTTTGTTTGTTTGTTTGTGTGTGTGTGTGTGTGTGGTGTGTGTGTGTGTGTGTGTGTGTGTGTGTGTGCGTGCATGCGTGCTTGCATGTGTGTGTGTGAGAGAGGAAGGGGGGTAGGGGGGGTAGGGGGAGGGGTTGTTCAGAGGGGTAGTTCATAATAAGCACATTAGTGCTTTGAGTACAAAAGCTCCTGTTGTATTCCACCACACACCCTACATAACAAAAATTATCCACGCCGATGATTGGCTGAAAGTTGGGCAGGGGATATGGATGCGCGGCAATAAATCAACCAACCTCAACTCGCCAAAAAGTGAATATCATAAATCTGCTAGCAGTAAGAGCAGATATGCTTGATTAAAAAAATCCAACTCTCACCTCTGCTGCAAACGCAGGCTCAGCACCTAAGGCGCAACTAGAGCTTGAAAAGTTAAGCATCAGCATCAACTCAAACATTCAGCTGACCCACGAAGAAGATAATACAGGAGATCGCGAGATTTTGGGAGATGTAGTAGCATTACTGACAGAGAACTACGTATCAGATGAACAATCTGCCGTAGTGACGGAAATAAAGACAAATGGAAGGGAAGGGAGGAGTAAATGGCGAGATGTGTTTGCAGTGATGTGTCTATGGATATCCTACTTGTTGTGCAGTGCAGCGTACTCCATCATTGCACCATTCTTTCCCAATGAGGTAGGTAAAACTGTTATTTGGGTCTTCAGACACTGTCATTGATAATAATGGAAGTGATACACATGTTGTTGATGATGTTAGTATTGCTGTGTTTGTAGGCTGGGAACAAAGGGGCAAGTCCAATCATCATTGGCGTCATTGTCAGCTCCTCACCATTTTGTGTGATGATATTGTCTCCAATCCTAGGCTACTTTGTAAGTTTATTAGAGTCACACCAACATTGTTTTTCATAGTAAGGGATAAGGATAAATTAACTAGTTATTTGCTTAATTATTGCATGAGGCTAAGGCAGATTCTTTTATAATGGTTAATAAATTGTTTCACATAGCCAGACCAAGAACATAGTCAGGATTTGACAACATATATTTCTTTTTAAAAGAAAGAGTGACAGTAACCTCCTTGCTGGCTGTAGAAGGGTTGTGGACATGGGCGTTGCTAGGGTGTAACCATTACCCAGGCCAACCCCCAACCATTATGCTAGGGGTTGTGTAGAGCCACAGACCAGTGGGGTTCAAGGAGTTAATCGCTTGGTACTCTCTTAGAGCAGCTACATCTTAGAGCAATCACTCTATTACAACGTAGCCATTCAGCAGTTTAAGCAATTCTGTTTCAACTTAAGTGATCTCAGAGGCCCCTCAGGCTCAATGTCAAGAACCTTTGATTTTATGGGAAGAATATGATGATCAAACATTAAGGCCTATATAATGCTATATTTTGAATTAAAATGGTATTTTTGCTAGCTTTGTTTAGACTACTTGGACTGTTTTCATCTAGCCTGCTCCACTCAGGTTTCCTGTGTAGGCATTCATTTGGAAGGATTATAATAAATTGGTAATTAAGGTTTACTTCGCCAAAGGCACTCCTGAGATACTATATAGTTAGGACTAATGTTTGTCACATGATTGACCATGCTCAGCTTCCCATATAATACACACCTCATGTACATTGTTTTAAAGCTGTCTACGACTCATGTGCATCCGTTAGTGGTTACTGAAGAATCCCAAATCCACAAGTACAGCTGATACTTGTTGGGGTGATTCCATCTAAAACAACAAACATGGATACGTCAATGCAGACCATCTGCCACACACTTCAGACACCCAGAAACATGGGGATGTTAATTAACCAGAACCAGGTTGATAGATATATATTGGGAAATATCAAGAGAAAATTATTTAACTAGGTTGCCCAATCAGGGGGGAGAGAAAAGTTATTGATGTACAGTACAATTTCACATCCTATCCCACTCTTGGTCAGTTGCTCCTAAATTCAAATTTCCTGCCACACAAGGATTGATCCTGGGAGAAGGGGTCAACAAAAGTGTGAGTGCCAGGTTTTACCTGACTGGTGACTACATATCTTCATATGATGGGTTTACAGAAGCCCTGGTACAGAAATAAAGCATGGGAAGAGCTACATGTACAAAGCACAGAATGAGGGTATATAATTTTGTGTTTTCACACACAAAAAATCCTCTAAAATTCGACATAATTATAAAAAAACAGGTATAATTATTGAAGCATAGAAGCTGGTTGACTAATTAGCATGATGAAGAAATTAATTTGTATATGTTCAATGAGAACATGTAGAAGAGATGACTCGGGTATTATGGAAATGCCATGCCGCTAAAATCAACTTGAGTTATGAACATCCACAGCCACATGATAACAGTGTTCCCATAATTTTTTTGGTAATTTCTAAATTACTCGCCTATGTTATCCAATTTTTTTGGCAACAGACAATCCAAACAAAATCCAAACAACAATTTCATGAGAAATAACATACTAAAGTGTGTTCATAGCATTTACACATGTCTTTAATAGTTTGGTGTTCGGTTTAAATTCATAGCATTTTTGAGGAACATTGAATTGCACTGTTAAAAGTGAATTTAATGTAGAAATTCCTAGTCTGTTTCTGTGCTTTGTTTTGTTCAGACCAATGTGGCTGAATAAACGTTCGGTATCAGCATTGCCATGGGGTATAACTAGAATGGCTTTTGCGAGTTTTGCCAATGTGGAGTAGCAATACTCAGTTTCCAAGCAGTCTTTGATTTGGCTGATTGCATGCCAATACTTATCCACCTCTGTGATGTCCGTGACTTTAGAAGGTAATGGCGATGTGCAGAAATCCATAAATTCCTCTTGAAGGCTGGGTTTATCACCAACTTGAACTACCTGAAGAACACACTCTGCTGCAGCAAGCACCTGACCAGCCATACTGTATTGTTGTAAGCCCGGTTGAAGCCATTTGAGATTGGAGAGTAGCTTGTGAGATTCGTAGGTAATTGTTTGACAGCTCCCTTGGCTGCAGCAATCCACCAAGCTTGGATAGTTTCCGTAAAGGGAGATACTCTTCTGAGTTATCAATACACACTTGTGAAACATGTTCAGCAGCACACACGGACTCAGAATTCGTGAACCGCAACAGAAATTTTCGTATTAAGCCAGCGAGCTCTTGGTAGAGAACATGAAGTATTGGAGATTGCTGCTGCATGTACCTGTTGAAATTATTAACAATTGGTAATGTAGAACATAGAAAGAGCAAGTAAGCTTTGGTCAGAGGCTTTTCAAATACAATTTTTACTCTTCTCACTACTGCCTGCTTATCCTCAGTACTTCGAAAGTATGAGAGTAAGGCTTCATAGACGATTTACACAAGCTTCAAGGCTGAGCCTTCGTGTTTGGCATGCTTTTAACAACTTGTGTGGCTTGCATTCCGCAAAACTCTGAAATTCTTCAAACTGTCGCAGCCTTCTTGGGCTCTTTCTGGAAATGATACCATACATCAGTTGTCAGATCTTCCAATTCATCAGGCGGCCTCATTTGCTATTAGTTCTGCTATGTGACAATGACAATGAAGAGCAACTAAAGCTGGCTGCTTACATCGTAACCATGACATCACTGAATTTCGTCCCAACATTACATTGGCCCCATCTGTACCTAATCCGACAAGATTATCATAAAGGAGGGTAGTGAATTCTTGAAAATGCTTATCGATTGCGTTAAATAGCAGCTCTGCAATTGCTCTCTCTACACTCTCTAAGGCAAAGAAGACACATCTCACCTGCCCTTGGGTGTTATCGAAGAATCGAAGCATAATAGCAGCTTGTTGTGTAATATCAGTTGTCTCATCAGTTTGGAGGCTGAAGTATTTAGTCTCTCTAACTGCTGCGGAAATGGTTTTCCAACAATCCTAGGCAATAACTTTCAACACAGCTGTTGCTTTAGTACGACTGCACTTTAAGTCTTTAGTAATAGAAGAATCAGGAAACATCAACTTGAATAGTTTGGTACAATGATCTCCCAATTGAAAGGCAAGATGGTGCTCTCCAAGGAAATATGCGAAGAGTACTTCTGCACGGATTACAGACTCCTCTCTTATTGGCCCAAAGTAGACTGTAGAGGCAACACCATCTTTTTTTGAGTGTTTGTGTAATTTTGTTTCCTGATGTCTCCTGAGATCTCTAGTACCACCTCTTCCAAGGTTTATATCACGCGAGCACTTCATACAGAAGGCAAATGAAGATCCCTTTCTCGAAGTTGTGGCCCATGAGAAAGTCTTTGCATACTGTCTACGATAGACACACAATCGCTTTTTTGCAGACTTAGAAGACCTGATAGATGTAGAGATTTGACAATTTGTGAAACCTCATTATCAGAGTCAGAATCCACATCTGAAGAATCTTCTTCTGGTAACCTTGAAGTACTGGGTTCTGAAGATGCCATAACTAACTCTCTCTGACACTCACTGTGAAAGATTCTAACTCTTGCACAAATCAGGCTTTAAATACCCAACCAGATAGTTCATGCATGAGCATGCACATAGATCAAAGGGTTCTGGCTCTGCAGGCATTTACCTGCACAGACCAGGTGACCACATAATAACACATGACTGTGCAGGAATATTCCTGCAGACCCAGTGACCACATGAATATTCCTGCAGACCAGGTGACCACAGAATGACTAATACCACAGAGAGTGGTTTTGAAATAGGCTGCACATGGTCTGATATGCATGAAATGTCAAACAATTTTCTAATGATGAAAAATCCAAAAATCCAAACAGAAAATTTAAGGGTCAAAAATCCAAACAGTTGGGATAAAATCCATACACTGAGATAATAGTGAAGGACTTATTTCCTTTTCTATATCCTGGTCAGCAACTGCAGATTTTTGGGGGGATTTTAACTGAATTAAATTTTTGTTGCTTCTGGAGGATTTATGAGGATTTAGGTTCCAAAACAATTCTTTTTTTTAACCTTACCAAAATTATATCGAGTTGGGAAGGTTCGGATGTTATGTGTTTTGTCCAGACAGAGGACCTTCAACACTCTAGGTAGGTAACATGCTAGACTAATATGAAGCTATGTCAGTGGGCACCAGCACTAGTATAGCTTGGATTGCTCTCTGTAGTAGCATTACCTAACCTTCATATGCATGTACATTATTACACATTCTTATACCATGCATAACACAAAGTAGGACTATAGGCATGTCACTGACTAAGTTACACTTGACATTCTAATTCATGGTTGATCTCTGATCTGCAGGAACTTGCATATTTTTCGAGTATGTCTAGTGGGAGTATTTCTCCTCATGTGTAGCTGTGTATGAGTCTGCATCATAGATTGTAGATTAACATAGACCATTCACTAGGTATATTTTCTCAAACAAGACCAAACCTGCATTAATTTTTATCTACTCAAACATGCCATAGGGAAGGGAGGGTGAGAGACACACCTATTTACGAGTTGGAGGGTGAAGCATAGGCCAGCCATTAATGTGAATGCGGTTAAATGTGCTTTTGTTGTTGCTATTCCTTCCTAATTCCATATGTACACGTGCAGCTCCCACAGTTGGGTCTTCGTTTCATGGTATTTACAGGACTACTGCTGTTGGGAGGTGGTTTTGTCCTGTTAGGGTAAGCAGAAATATATTTCTCAGAGTATGTGAAGCACTAAGAATAAAAAATATGTGTGTCATGGCTCTCTTTAATTAGCCTTCAATGTTATCTTTGCTCAAAATGTATCTTCCTTTTACATTTGCAGTTTTATGTCAATGGTGCCATCTGGGTGGATATTTATTGTGCTCTGTGTTATCCTGCGCATGGCTGAAGGAGTGGGTAGTGCTCTCTTCATCACTGCTACTTTTACACTCATCCCAATCCTCTACCCACGGTCTGTGAGCACTCTCTCGGTAGGTACTATGGTCGATGTGGTGATCCACTTCGCATGAAAACTAGCATTTAGAAGAAAAAACCCAACTTCATTGCTCATGTAATTTTTGTGCTCAGAACATAATACATTCCTTTTCATTTTCCCATCCTTCCTCTCTCTGTTGTCTGTCTCCTTCCCTCTGGATTCTACTTTCTTGTCTCCTGTATATATCTCCTCCACTCTCAGGGTTTGTTTGAGGTGGCATTTGGGTTTGGGTTTGCTGCAGGTCCCGTCATAGGGGGTTTTCTTTACCAGGTAAGCTCTTAGATACGTCTTTCTTAATTTTAACATTTTAACCCCAATTAACTTTTCGTACTTGGTACTCGTAGTTTGGACATCACATTAAAATTACATTAGTAGTGCCACTTACAATGCCATCCAAGAAAAAAACCTGCTCACTACTCACAAATATCTACATTTGTGGTTGATTGATAAGTAAAATAATTCTCTAACTTTATTTTACTCTTTCCTCATATTTAGTAAATATAAATAAAATATACAGACATTTAAAATTCCTTAGATAACATGTTTCTGGTTGTTGTTACAGGTTGGTGGCTTCCAATTTCCATTCATTTCTGTGGGGGGAACGGTTTTGCTAATCACTATTCCATCTACATTGCTGCTCACAGGAACAGGTATATGTCCCTCTCAATTATATAGCTGGATATTCAATTGGTATAGAGACCTGTATTGGCAGTAATGAAGGGCGGAGTGGCTATTAGTACCCTACTAAGAGAGATAATCTCTATTTTTTAGCCAACAGATTTAAGCCAGTTGCCAAAGCTATTCTATCGTCAAAATATTCTGGCTTTTTATGTGACCTATTATTAAAGCAGTTTTATCATTGTTGCCATCATCTTTGCAGGTTTCAGTGAGAAACAGGCACCAATAAAAAATGTGATGCTTAAGTTATGCTCAAAGTTTTCCTTCGTGGTACTAGGTAAGCTCAGCGAATGTGGTAGCAAAGAAAGGTACACCTAATATTAACTCATTGAATGTGACGGTGAGTGAATTTAACCCATGCCATATAAGTAAAATGATGCGACATACTTGAAAATTAAATTCTCTTTCGAATGAAATTTGTTTCAAGCTTATAGCTTGAGCAGTTTTCTAGCTATGCTCTCTAGAAACCCAATAACTCAAGTCTGGACTTGAAGAAGATCCACGGCCTAACAATGGATGAGATAGTCAACTATGGTGCTAGTGGTTATCTCTGATAGTGATTTGGAAGAATAGCTAGATGGCTCGAAGAATTTGAAAGTGATGACCAAACTCGAGAGGACAGGAATAGTAAAGAGGAAGACAACAGAATTGAAAGCCTACTTTTTCAGTCTATGGTAGCCATCTGAGCTCTCAGTCTTTTAGCATATGCTGAATGCCTTTCTCTGGACCTGGAAATCAGTAAACATAATGTTTTATAACTGTGTAGCAATAGTTACAGATGTAGTAGTTTGCCTAGCCACTGCTACTATTTCCTATCTCGTTTTTACAGTAGATTCCCCCCTCTCAATAGTTGCAATTGCAATTTAGTGTGGTTAGAGAATGGTAGTTATGTTTTGTAAGGTATGGCTGAAAGTTTGTGGAAGTTCAAATTATGTAACTATTAAAGAAGATGTTAAACACACCTATTTGGGTGTGGCTTCACTTCTTCTTGCTGGAGTTGCACTGGTTCATCAAGAACCTAGGGATGAAGTTAGGAATGTGTAGCTTATATTTTTGCTTTTTTTTTTGCACCCTACAATTCAGCATACAATATGTTAACAGCAGACAGTGTTATAGTTGTAGCTGTTTGGTTCTTTCTGGAGGGGGACTACTGAAATATACTCGAGTACCTCAGATGCATACTAGAATTTTCAAGTGCCCAAACTGAACAGCATGATATTTAACTTACATGCATGACATGAGAGGGCAGAAGACATATTTTGTACAAGTTGCTAATTTAGATCATCTCACTTTTCCTTAGGAATATATTATTCTCTGTGTTTTGTAGTATCAGTGAACACTATGTCCATTGCTGCTTTTGGATTCTTTGTTCCTGTACTTCAGCCATTCCTCATTGATGAGGTATGTTCAGTTACTTCAAACTTACTAAAATTTTCCTTTGTATTATACTAGGATACTCACTCAATACTGATTGGGAGTTGATGTAGGCTATATACACTAATTAGGGAAACTGGAATTCTAAAATTGTTTGTGGGCATCAATTCTTAGTGCAAATATTTTCATTGATCATTGGAGAGAATGATTTCACATCTGTACTGATGTAAAAGGGTTTGAAAGGAGCTGTTGTATTCCTCGATAATGATTATCTGCATACAATCAATAATATTGGATGCCCAACACCTTTTGGCCTCTTTCTCAATTATTCTTCAATATTGCAGTAAGCAACTGTTCTTATCTACATTGGAAGCAATGGTGACTACAGACCTTGCCATCAAGCAGTGCAGATTTTGACTTGAAGTTCTTTCAGTGAGATCACTGTGCCGGTGCGATCCCATTTGTTGGGGTGGTGACCGGTCTGGTTTTGTACCCTGACGGTGTCTCCTGTCTGTAGTTGAGTGAGGGGTTTAGTATGCTCGCTCCAGCATTCGTGGTGAACCATGACAACTTAGGCTTTGACAATGACAGCTTGAGAATCTAGGAAGCACTGCATATACAAATATATAAATACGCACACACACACACAGCACACACACAAACACACAGACACACAGACACACACCAAAAAGAGAGAGAGAGACATATGCATGCACATAGTACTTAGCACATTTTTTCATATTTGTTCTAAATAAATTATTGTGAGATACTTTCATGTTAAGTCCACCATTGAAAATAATGAAATCTCAAACTACAATAAAACATTATTGCCAGATGGAATATTTTGATTTGACAAAATTTAGCAGCAATGTTTCCATAAAATAAGTCAACAAGAATAGGTTTGTGTGTGTATGTGTGTGTGTTTTGAGTGACTAGTAGAATGGCAACTGTTTTGTTGCTGTAAAGCTCACGACTACAGTGCACTAGGCATGAAATTGATGTCACTCCGTTATACAATATCCTGTGCATATCATATTTGTGCATGTGAGCTTCATGCTACTTTTATACTATATTTGTTAACCAATCTGGATATTAAGCTCTCCTCCTATAAAATATCTTTGTAGGTTGCTCACTGTGAAATAGCTACTGGTCTTGCTCTAGCATTGAAAAAATATACAGTCACTCGCAATAAACTCTCAATTGACATAATGAAATCGCAATGACTTCAATTAATCAACTTGAAATTTACTCTCTCGACATTTTGATTCATGCTCTAGCCTTCATCAGGAATAATGAGATGTTAAACTTGTGTGGGCTTCTTGTATACCAGAAGCTAGCTATTCACCATATGATACAGACTACACCCTCTGGCACATGCATCCAGCACGTGAACCAGATGTGGCGAAAATAAGATAATGACAGAGTAGCTTACCACCGAGGTTAATGAATTTGACCAAACGTGTGTTCTTAGTTTCTTGGTATGCTTCTTGCTGTGAATACAGGTCAGTCCTTTCCCAGTCTTCTAACACCTGTTACTTTGCAGGCAAATTCCCCTCCATGGTATGTAATTCTTTCAGTTCAATTCCAAGTGCTCAACAATTTCATCGTTTGTGGAGGATACCAGATCACTTGTGCAAGAATGTTCTCATTTTTGGCCAAACAGAGACTTTTGCCAATGAAGGACATCTAAACAATTTTATATCAAAATAATTCAGAAGTCAGGCCCAACATGTGGTTGATAGATGGCGCAAGAAACTAGCTCTCTCTTAGTCTGGTTCACAAGAGTGGCGGATCCTTATCTGCTCCTGTCAAAAAATATATACTTGTTTAATTGAGGTTGTTAGGTTGTTGAGTAAGAATTCTATTCACTGATAAGGTGATGGTCATCTTGCAGGTTTGGTTGTTAGGGGGAGGAAGGAGGGAACTAAACAACCCGGGTTTATGTAGTATTTGTCTCTTTCTTTGTCCTGTATTGATGGGTATTAGTTTGCCCTAAATCCACTGGAAATAGGATTGATATTCTTCACTGGATCTGCTGTCTACATGCTCTCATCTTTTGTAATTGGACCCTTATCCGACAAATTTGTGAGTAACTAACTAACACAATAAGCATTTGTTGCATGCAATACTAGACTGACTGTTGCATGTAGCACTAGACCACATTGCCGCACCGCACACATGTTGTCCACAACAATATCAGACTTGAATAAGTTCATGCATAGATCTAGACTCGTCATCACAGCAAACCTCAACCCCATTGTTTCCATATTACAGGGTCCAAGATATTTTATCATAGCAGGACTGGTAGGGCTTGGATTTGTCTTCTTCTTCTTTGGACCTCCAGAATTCATCGGCTCTCCGTATGTCAGTAATAGTAATAGTATTTAATGATACTTTTGCTTATGGAAAGGTTATAAGAAAGGTTATAAGACATGTGTAAATGATAAGTTTAGCGATATTAACTTGGAGAGCCTGGACTTTGTAAACGGAAGCTAAATTGACATGAATAGTATACAGCATGCTGCTCACATATCATCCACTTTGGTTTCTACTTACAGTAAAGTATGGATCACACGTACTTCCTTTGCCATTGTTGGAGTAGCAGTTGCTCTCACCATTATTCCCGGGTATGCCGACATGCTGGCCATTTCAATGTGAGTATTGTTAATAGAACAATAAGCAGTTTGTAAGTTCTCTCAATAATACAATAATAATTATAGGAAGAGTATGAAGAAAGGGGAAAATCTTGTCACCACAACAGCGGTTGTGTCAGGAATAGCTTCTTCTGCCCTGTCATTCGGGTAAGGTTGTATTAGTACATGTACATATATATATATATATAGACAATCTCAACTAAAATGAGATTGAAATATCTATATGGGTACTGTCTTGTTTCCAAGTTTAACCAATAATATAGTTAAAAACATCTTTGTTCTTGAGCTTAAAGATGAATTTCGAGGAATTTTCAATTTTTTTAATACAGTTTTTAGGTATACTACTTTTCTACCTAGTGAAGAATTCAAGAGTCATTTTCCTAGGCAGCTAAGAAGCTGCAATATGAGTTTTAGCTGAGATATGCTTTGTGTCTTTGTTTTTATTTTATTTTTAGGGGTGGGAGAGGGGGGTGAGAGGGAGGTGGTTTGCTATCTGCCATTTTTAAAAGTGGGTCAAACCAATATAGGGAGTTAGTACTAGTGCACTCCTTGATAGAGTAGTCCCTCTTTTGAGAGATCCCTTCTGCCAAAGACTACCTCTTGTACAAGATGACCAGAATTAGATGCACTGATGCACCTACCATACAAACTTACCTCTAGCCACAGACAACTGCCTGTACCAGATGATCAGCTCACTACCTTTACCAAAGGCTACCCAAAAGAATTCAAACCTCCACAAAACATAAGTTCCACTAGATCAATACCGCTCTACATTTTATACTGCTTGCAGCTGGTAGTGTACACAGAACAGTGTTGTGTACAGTGGTTGTTGGCAGTAACCTTGTAAGCTAGATTTTTTAGGGTTGCTAACTTAGGAAGAGAGAGTTGGCATTTTATAAGTGGTAGGAAATGGCAACACTTGATTATTATGAAATCTTGCTAAAAAACAACATGTATTATTCAAGTGTACTACTACATAGTCATAGACACAGTAATACCAAGTTTTCTCATCTTATTGCTCCACCTATCTCTAGAAAAAACCCACCTCCTTTGAGAGACTGTTTTGGTGGCCCAAAAGAGGCACTCCTGCATTATATAGATAATCAGTTTCTGTTGCATTTTTCTGTGATTCTCTCTTATGGTGCTTGTTACTTTCCTGACATCCTTACCTTGCCCCCCCCCTCTCTCCCTCCTATTTCTTGTCTTTATGCAGTGCATTTATTGGACCCCTGGTTGGAGGTACCCTTACACAAGTATTTTCACTTCAGACAAGTTCTGTTTTTATTGGTGAAATGTTCATGGCAGAGGTATGTTATATGAAACAAAGTAATCTTAGTTCAGCCTTTAAGGGTCTGCCATTTTCCCCATGTAACTCCAATAGAGAGAGCAAGTGCAATAAGAGACTTCCACAGTGTGACACTCTCCAATTATGAGCCATAAGGGCTCTGGTATATAGGGGGTGGTAGGCATGTCCTGCTCTAAAGGTCAGTAATACCCCTTCCATTATTTATTACCACTATAATTACACTTTCCCATTTTCAGGCACTGCTGCTGCTTGGTGTGACAGTGATAGACAGGTACACTGGCTCATAGACTCTATTATACATGTATCAGGCACCTCAGTGCTGTTCTCCTGTGGACATATATCTTACTTTTTCAATATCATGGACATTTCATTTTATTATCATCATATGAGGACTCCTCATTGTATTGTCATAAATATTAATAATTGTCCAAGAGTTGTAGATGGGTGTGCATCAAATGTTGCTCAAATTCTACTGTTGCTGGATCCTCAGATGCTAGTGATAATGTGACATAAATCCCACAGTTGCACCCACCACCTCATCGTCCAATTGGTACCATTTCAGGTTGAGATGATGGACTAAACATTTGAGATGACAAACCTTGGTATCATCATCTATTGTATTATATACAGAGTCAAACATCTGGACTTTGTCATCACCAGCACGAATTGTTGGAGTGACAATCTAGTGATCACCCCGACAATGAATAGCCTTCTAAAGAAGAGGCAATTGCAATCCATCCAAGTTAGGGAACTGTTTCAGGACAAAATAAATAACAAGGTCATTTAACTTACTGCCCTTTTAAGAATTTCTTTGTTCATTACAGTAAAGCAGTGCCTCTTGACTGTTTTTTCTCTCTGAATGTAAAGGAGACTTTTCAATCATTCTTTTCTTGCTTGGGCCTAGCTGCTCTTCAGAATTAACTCCTTCCAAGGCATAATCAAAGAGTGCTTTAGTTTTTTCATTTTTCCTTTCATCTCCTCTGAACACAGAAACACAAGGAATTTCATACACACCTTGAACCAAATCTTGAGAATAGCTCCTGGGCCAAATGACTCGACAGAGTATAGTCCTTCTTATCACAAATATACAAACATATTTTTCTTGGAAGATGACCTGTATGATTCCACCTTTCTTTGCTGCAGCAGATGTCCATGCCCCTGCCTAATTAAAGTGTGTGGTTATTTATTCTCATGCTCATTTGTTTTTGATATGAATATTACAACCTTGAAAATGTTCCCTCTATATGGTACCTGACTCTGTAGCAATCAGCTAATGCTCATGGTCATTAGCACTAAAACAACATTGCAGTAGCCAGTGTTACTGCAGCTGCAAGTCTTATTGCTTCTTTACAGAAAGGTGAAGACTTTGCCTAACCTTCCTTCTGTGTACTGTCTATTCCACTAACTTTTCTTAAAAGACATGCAAAACTAAAATAGCTGACACTGCACTCATTTCTTGAACACATCACTTCTGCTTCACAATATTTCACTATCGAATTATGGTCAGGTGCAAGAGGAATGAAGGTAACTGAGGTGCTTTGGAAGAAAGACACTAAATGTAATTTGAAATCGTTCAAATTCCACACTGATATCTGGGTTGTTCGCATGATTTCATTACCATACTAAGTACTTATAAGACTTGTGCAACAGGAATTTAACACTTCACCATCTACATCACAAAAATGTGGATAATATTTTGTGTGTAGTTTTGAGAACATGATTCTAGCAGCAGGTAGCTGGTGGTGGCTGTAGAGCATCTTAGATGCATGGAGACAGGCAAATCCTAAGCAAGGGCTGTGAGAAAGTCATTGATCTTTGGAAAGAGAGCATTACGAAGGAGATTGAAATATGATGGACTTGGATAGCCTCTTATGTAGGAAGTGCTAAAAGATCAGCTGAAAAGGATATGGTGCCACTTCAGCTGTGGGTGAAGGACTTGCCAAGTTACAAATGCATTTATATTCCATGTTATATTACAATCTGGTACACCTCATGCAGCAATACCTCACATACCATCTAATATATAAGTGCAGTAAGAACAAGTTGGTTTTTTCATCAAGTTCACTTCAGTGTTACCATCCAGGTCTTTAGCTGTCTGTTTCTTCTCATCTTGCATTTTTTCTTTTGTTTCTGCTTCTATATTGTAATTTATAGCAGTTAGTGCCAGTGTTTCGACAGAGGCTAAAACATGCCTGGGAATCAAAGGCAACGACTTATAGTGGACCTAAGCATGTAATACTAGTAATGACTCGTCTATATGATGTTACCAAGCCTGTTTATCAAGTGTTTATTTCTTATTAACTGGCATCGCACACCTAGCCATGCACTCACCAGCCTCTCCTTCACAGCCTGACCATGAACTCACCAGCCTCTCCTTCACTCCTAGCCATGCACTCACCAGCCTCTCCTTCACTCCTAGCCATGCACTCACCAGCCTCTCCTTCACAGCCTGGCCATCCACTCACCAGCCTCTCCTTCACAGCCTGGCCATGCACTCACCAGCCTCTACTTCACAGCCTGACCATGCACTCACCAGCCTCTCCTTTACAGCCTGGCCATGAACTCACCAGCCTCTCCATCACAGCCTAGCCATACACTCACCAGCCTCTCCTTCACTGCCTTGTCATGAACTCACCAGCCTCTCCTTTACAGCCTGGTCATGTACTCAGCAGCCTCTCCTTCACAGCCTGGCCATGAACTCAACAGCCTCTCCTTCACAGCCATGCACTCACCAGCCTCTCCATCACAGCCTAGCCATGCACTCACCAGCCTCTCCATCACAGCCTAGCCATGCACTCACCAACCTCTCCTTCACAGCCTAGCCATGCACTCATCAGCCTCTCCTTCACAGCCTATCCATGTAGCCAGCAGTTTACTGCTCTAGCTATTCATCCCTATGCCAGAGAATTATGGTCTTGTTGCATGCTGCCAACAATGTATCTGATGAAGGACTGGGACCATTCCATGTGTCTGTGTACTTACAAGCAATTGTTTGGAAGAGAGAGAGAGCAAGGCAAAACGCTTGTGTGGCATTTCAGAGCAGTAACAAAATCATCACAAATCAAGATCTAAGCTAGTATCAATAGTGTAGTATTACATTGTTGTGGTTATCAAGCAGAGGTATATGCATAATGGTATGGCATGCAAAATCTTGGACCTGTAAAATAATAGTATTGGTTGCTTGGTATTGATGGTTAATTAACTACGATAGTCAACTGTTTCATGGTGTTAAGTAGACGCTCTGGGATTCAGCTACAGCTGTCAGGAAGTTCAAAGTCAGAAGAGTGACCAAAACAGAAGAAACACTTTATATGTATAACTAGCAGACCAGGTGGTCTCATTTAGAGGTGATTGAGATACTTATCGTTAAATAAAAGGACACTGGAGGGAAGCAACTGCTAAAAAACAGATTATTTGGAAGAGCTTTGATTGGATAAATCTTCCAGGGTCCTACATGGTGGTCCAATATGCAGTAGCACTATGCATAGCCAAGTGGGGAAGCATAATGGCAGGAATTCACTATATACCTAGAACACCAATCCTCCAATAAGTGAATATCAGAAATGCAACAAATGCAACGAGTAACAATGACAAGTTGTTCAGTCTGCAAATGTTCAACTTGTAGAATAAAATTTTCTATGGAGTAGATAACCATGGAAATTTAATGACTCAGTCAAAATGCTAATAAAAGGATAGCTAGAATATATCATTAACAATGTGCTCTCTCTCTCTATATATATATAAATAGTATTGCGTGTAGTTATCTGGTCTAGTGTTGCATGCAGCAATGTGCAGCAATGTAGGCAGGTGTTGCATGCAGTAATGTGGGCTAGTGTTAGTATTGCATGCAACAATGTGGTGTGATGTTGTATGCAACAACCTATATAGTCTAATGTTGTATGCAACAATGTGATAGAGTATTGCATGTAATGCTCAACTCACAAATTTGTCTGATAATGATCCAACTACAAAAGAAGAGAGCATGTCCAGAGAAGAATAGCAATCCTATTTCCACTGGTGATAGTTGAAACTAAAAACCACAGGATAGAATTAGTTACTGAATTATTAGCTATTATAGTGTATTGAATATTATTGTATTAGTAGTAGTAGTAGAACTAATAGTAGTAGTAGTAATAGTAGTAGTAGCAGTAGTAGCAGTAGTAGCAGTAGTATGAATAGGAGGAGTAGTGATAGAATCAGCATCATCGTCACCACCACCCTCACAATACATTTCTCTTATTAGGGGTGGTAGTTGTTTCAGATACTCTACCGGGTAATGTTAATAGCAATTGGGATGGTTTTGATGGGGTCATGGTGATGGTAGGGCTGCCTACACTTTCTCCAAGCCTTGGTATCCATTATTTCAGTTCAACCTGGCATTGGCAGCAACAGTTTCCTCCCTTACATCACCATTATTTGTGAGGTCTGGCACCAAGAGGTCGCTACCACAGTCTCTAGCACCGATGGCTTAGGTACTTCAGCAAGCTCAGCGTGTACCTGCCACTACAATGGCTACCACCACTGGCTCTATTTCGAAAACATTACCCATTTTACAATAGAAGGGTGCCATTCCACAATAAGTTTTTAGCAGGTTAATCTGACTGAACACACACACACACACCTCCATGTTGAGAAATGGCTCAAGGATAGGAGCTAAGAAGGAAAATCCAGCAAGAGACAGTGAGCTTACTGATACTGCAAAAAAAAGACAGGCAATATATAACAAAAAGCAATCCTAAAAAGATGAGATGACCAACCCGTTTTAGATATGCCGGTACTATTTCCATATTTCCTTATCTAATTAATGTAGAATCGAGTCTGGGTCCCATATCCCTGTGTCAACGACTGCTGATGATGGTAACTCTAGTGCATCATCTGATTTGTTCAATCACCATCAATGACAGTCACAGTCACAACCACTACATCAAGCTCTTCCTTGTCAATGCCAACTATATACTGTTTCTCAGTTATGCTCAGCAACAATTGATGCGATGACTACATCACTCAGTGTAGTTCCATCAACTAGTGGACAGGTGGACTTAGGGACAATAGTTGAAGCCGCTCAAGGTAACTGGGATAAGCTTAGGTCATTAGCAAATAATATCCCAGATGATCGTAAGAAGCAATATCTTTCTCATCATTCCAAACCTTCTTCTTCTGATCATCTTCATTCACATCAGATTACCAAACTAGGAAAAACCTGGAGTGTATCCGTCCAGCTTGGATGGTTAGTACAATTTCCTTGGCTTTCATACAGCACGGTGGTCTTTGCAGATATTGTATAGTTTTTCCAGAGCAGCCAGGTAGAGGCAGTGTTTCTGGAGTTGGCAATCGTTCTGGTTTGTTAGTTTTGTCCCCATACCAGAAACTATACTCAAAAGCACTTGGCAAGCATGGTATACTTGTATGCCATGATCAGACTCAAATGCATTGCCATGCAGCTGAGATGGTAGACTTTTTTCTCAGAAATTTTAACCAACCAGATGAAAAGATAGATACAAGGCTATTGAAAGAGAACAAGCTGAAGAGAACAGGCGTGTTCTCCAGCAGATAGGTTTGGCTGTAGAGTTTTTGGAGCACTATCATTCAGAGGCCACTCTGACTACAGAGCAGATGAAGATGTCAACAGGGGAATTTTGTAGCCACACTTCAGCTTTTGGCTAAGACAGATAAGCTCCTACACAAACACCTTCTCTCAGCTAAAAGGAACGCGAAGTATACCAGCAAGACCATTCAAAATGAGGTTATTCACATATATGCATCTAAAATTAGAGAGCATATAACTGAACAGCTCCGAGAAAAAAAATTGCCTTCATTGCTGATGAAGCCACAGATCCTCATTCTAATCAAGAGATTCTTTCTGTGTGCTTCAGGTATGTTGATCTGTCCTCTCCCACTGATCCTCATATCAAGGAGTGCCTGATTAGCTTTGTCTACTTGGACCGAGCCAATGCTTCATCCATTTCAAGAAAGATTCTTGAAACAGTTTCTAGTCCTACAGTTTCTTTAGATCCCTGTAGAATTAGAGGGCAAGCTTATGATGGAGCATCTGTGATGTCATCCGGCATTGCAGGAGTCCAATCTAAAGTCAAGGAGGTCAGCCCACTAGCTCTGTACACACACTGCTACTCACACTGCCTTAATCTTTCAATTGCCAGAGCATGTCTTGTTCAGGAAGTACGAAACTTGATTTTAGTTATTAATGAAGCACACCTCTTTTTAGCTCATAGCCCTAAGAGACAAAACCTTTTTGAACTTACAGTCAATGAATTCTTGCCTTCTTCAAAAGCAAGAAAGCTTCCAGGAATGTGTAAGACAAGATGGGTGGAGAGACATACATGCTTTGAAGTGTTTCTTGAAATATATGAGCCACTTATCACTTTCTTAGATGCCATTTTGTGTCCTACTGAACCCAAATTTAGGCTCATCAGATGGGAGCTGGAATTGGGATACTGAGACAAGAGTGAAAGCACAAGGTCTGAAAGCTGCTCTCTCTTCTTTTCAAACTCTTGCTGTTTTTATAATCACCAAGAATGTTCTCAATGAAGTGAAAATACTTGCTTCAAAACTTCAGAAGCAGGATCAAGATATATATGAGGCCTATAACAAAGTTACTGAAGCGATTGAATGCCTCAGAAAGACTATTGACACCTTGTGTTATTGTGAGGTACTTGAACTGGCTGAGTCAATTGGTGTGAGTGAGAGTGTTCCAAGAAAGACAAGCATTCAACGGAATCGAAGCAACACTCCAAGTCAATCAGCAAAAGAGCATTACAAGAGAGTCATTGCTATACCAGTGCTGGATTCATTCATTAACCAGTTGGAGGAAAGATTTCAAGGTGAGGGAAAATAAAGTCATATGCTTTTGTGCCTTGTGCCTTCAGTGCTCAACTGCAATCCGAGTGTCCAACTATCACAACATATAGATGACCTTCTTTACTGGGAACAAGATCTTCCATGTTCCTTGTCTCTCAAAAGTGAACTAAAAAGATGGCAATCATTGTGGGAGCATAAGCGAGACAAAGATGACCCCAACAATCTTCTCCTAGCTCTTAGCTGTTCTGAGACTCTGTCTCTTTCCCAAACATTCATTGCTTACTAGTCATCGTTTGCACTCTGCCTATCACCAGTGCTGAAGAAGAACGATCATTTAGTTTGCTCAGGAGATAAAGACATATACAAGGTCGACTTTGACTGAACAACACTTTTCTGATCTTGCTGTAATAGCCATGAACTATGGAGTAAGAGTGTCAGTTGATGATATCTGCCATGCTTTTCAGTGTCACCCGAGAAGGCTCTTTCAAGCTTCACTATTTATTGACTGAAAATAGTTTCCTGTTTATCTTTAGTTGCTGTTCTTTTAAGCTGACTTATTCATTACACAGTACAGTGTGCATGGGCTAGTTCTCCACCCCTGCACCCCCCCCCCCCCCCCCCCACCCACCCCCGTACCTTTCTAAAATTCCTGGACCCCAGCATCTGCTTAGGTTGTTAGGCAGGCAGCGACGACCATAGCCAGGAATAATTAAGGGGATTTCCTGAGCACTTGCACTATCACTCACAATATATATATTTTTAAAGGATACCATGTTCAATTTTACATTTCTTGTTATAATAATGTTGGTGATGATATGTCTTGTTATATAATTGCCAAGAGAAATGCAGGATGGTGCTTTCTTGAAAAATGATTAATGATCTGATCATGATTCAGGAAAGAAGGGGAAGGATTTCCGGGCAACATGGAAACCCCCCTGGCTATGGCCGTGAGTAGTTCATCAACCCCCCTAATCTAAAATTCCTCTTTCTACACACCTTTCATATCGATGTGCTTTTGGAAATACTACCTAATGTTGTCAAGGGTGACTAATCCAGGAAAGGTGGAATTTGTGTAGATATATATGTGTGTATCAATAGACTTGTCCCCACACATGCTATATTCGATTCATTTCACAATGAAACTTATGTTCTCTATCCAGGAAAAAGTGTTCAACGACAGTTTTTCATCATGTTATGCTCAACATTCAGTCATCAAACACTTCCCATGTATCACTGACTCCTCTTCTTCTCTTTCTCCATCAGCATATTCCTCAAATCTCTTTCTTCGCCTAGAGGCATGTCACAAAAGTCATTTTGAGAAGGCCTTTAGGAATTGCCATCACTAGTACCTAGGGACAGTGAATCTTCAACATCACCTTAAGAACTTGAAGATCTCTCTCCAGAGTCACCGACTCATGTTCCTGAATGTCTTCATGGCTAGAAGCTTGACTTTCAAGTACTTAGCCTTGCTAATCATGTGCTCAGTCTTGGATCTTCCAAGGCTCTTCTTCTTCCAGCTTGGACTTGGAAACTCTATGATCTTCAAGGATAAAAAGCAACAGAAAAATTGCAGAAAATGGCAACTCCAAAATAGCAGCAAATGCTTTACGTAATTCTTTTATCACGTGACTTGTCTGGCCTACAGAGTGCAATACAAAATTTGAACATCTCGATCATTCTACATTGCTTTAGCAGATTATAGCGCAGAGTTTTACAACCCTATGACAAAAACTAAAGAGAGTCATAACTTTTTTTAATGGTCAGTTATGTTGGCAAGCGCTATAGGAGGTGTGCCTATGGCTCTATAGTGCCCTAGGCTGCTTTTGTTTGGTTATTCACTTACAACAATGGCCTTATATCAAACTGCTATTTACTAGAAAGTTTATTCTGGAAATTAGCTCTAAATATTATGGTTACACCACTAAATGCAGTTGTCAATCATTCTTTACACAAAATATTTCAATAACCATTATCAACTCTCAACAAACTCTCAGTTGACATAATGAAATTGCAATGACCTCAATAAATTTATTATTTAAAATTGATTATTGAGAAGGCCATTATTATTATTTTTATTGTCTATTTATTATTTATTTGTTATTTTATTATTTATTATTATAATTCTATGTTTATTTATTTACGTATTTATTGATTGTTATTATTATTGTTGTTGTTGTTTATTTGTTTATTTATTATATATATTTATATTTATTTATTGTTGTTGTTGTTGTTATTATTTGTTGTTATCATTGTTGTTATTATTATTATATTTATTTATTTATTTACATCCGGTGCACATGCTAGGCGCATGTACTGGCATGTAGCTACATAGCTACCAGTATATAGCAGGCTCACACAAGTCTTAGCTTCTGATGAAGGCTAAAGCATCTAGTCAAAACGTAGAGTGAATACAATTGGAAGTTGATTCTTGAGAAGGTGATTATAGTAATGATGATGATGACAACAATTGAAAATGACAACAACAACAACAACAACAATACTAATATAAAACAGCTAAAGTAAATCAAAGCTGGATTAAACCAAGATCCCTAGCAACCCACTAGCAACCATATACTATATATAATAGCATTATTGCTGCACAAACTGACCACAGATATGATAATAATTATAGTAATGATCAATACCAACAAAGTCATTTATAATATTGGTTCCAAATATTCAGCTAACATTGTTATTGTTATTTTGTAACAAAATATGACTATACAAATCACAATCCTGATCCATACAGGAAACTAACTACAACCGTTATTTATATTATGCTATATATATAGCAGAAATACCCACCCTCCAGTTGGGACATTCTAAATCGACCCTGACCTACATTACACTTCAGTGCCTATCCTGTGAATGTCCTAGTTTGGTCATTATGGCTGTTTTGGGATGGCCAGGGGGCATAGTGTAGGGGTTCAAAACTGTCATAGGGTCAGGTTTATAATTATGTACAACATGTAGGTAAGCCCAAAGTATTATATCTGGATGCTGATTGACTTATAATGACCTCAATCATCAACTTCAGTTGTTGTTGTTCTTTGTTTCCCAATGTTTTTCACCGCACTCCGTATAGCTTCTATAAACATGAGAGCCTCTTTAAAAATGGCCTAGCAATCTTATACATAGCTTTTCAGTAGGTTTCTCTTCAGAAGTCAATTGCATATTGTCTCGCGGTCAGTCACATTCATAAAAAAAATTCTTAGACAACGAGTTCTACGAAAATGTATTGACATGAAATATTTTCTTACAGATTATTTTTCCAGATTTACGGTAGATTGTTTATAGTCATTTGCAGCACAACAAAGATATTCCTTGCCACAATCTAGAGATACGACTGACCATTGCCAATCAATACAAATGCTATTGATAAATAGACATAGCAGTAGCTTTTCTTGTTCTTTTATTTTTTGGATGTCGTGGTTGATTAATTTCCTGGATGAAACACAGATCCAATATTTTTCCATTAGCTCAGCTCTCTTGGACAAAAACAAGCTAATACTGATTAGATCCATTCGTAAACCTGACAAGCCTTGTTAGTTGCATAGAGAAAGATAGTGGACCGTCACTTAAGTACTGCATTCATCCTGCGATTCATCCAACTACCAGTGGCCAAAGATTCCCCCAAGAAATGATTAGAAACAAAGCAAAAAATTCCAGGGATCAAGTTCTCACACCTCTTCTGCACTATGGTAGCTTCAGTGAGCTGAAATACGCTGCTTTCCTCGAGAAAACTTCATTTCCAATGTTAGTGGCCGATAAAAAATTTCAGAGATAAGGTATCCAAATTGAATGGCTACAATGGAACATACATTGAATTTTCTAAAATATTAATTTTTTGGTCAAAAGAGTCCTATTCCCACCAAATTTCTGCATTGAGAAGGACATACCTGTTCCTGTGACCAGCAGCACGGATGGAATGGTGTTTAGCAAAATTAGTCCTCCCACAGTAATAAACGGGAGCCTGAAACCACCACCCTGCAACAACAACAATAACAAAACCATTAAGCCACAAACATGCCAAGAAGAAAAACATTAGCCCGAGTCTGTTTCTTCACAGCAATTTTCCATATGAAACTACAGTTACCTAGCAACTCAAAATCAATAATAACTTTAAATACATAGTGTTATTTATCTTAGAAGAATTTTCATTTCGCATTTTTTAACTCTTTTCAGTGAGATCCATCCCTAGAGAAGAACATACGGCCCATAGTCAGAGCTTGGAAATATATGAGGCAACGGAGTGTCAGGGGTAACTCTACTTCAGAATATTTTTTATGCCTATGTAGGGCCAGTATGTTTAGGTTTTTGCAAGGTCTGATGTGAGATTCACTAACATGGAGCTCCTGTGGCAAAGCACAATGATGTCAGACAGACTCACAGCTACTTGCATCGTTTCTCAAGTCAAACCATTATCAAATTTACTATGCTGGAAATTGGCTCACTAGGCTTATTTTTCCTGATAGTGAAGGAGAGGTTGATGGGAAACTTCAGCCACTTGAACTAAGAAGGGATAGTCTCTGGGCAACAGTAGATGCTTGGAGAAATGATATCATCTATCTTACCTAGAATGTTAGCTGAATCAGCAGCTACTACTTTATAGATGCCAAACAAAAATTTAAATTCATAAACTCTTGGAAATGCCTCATCTGCCTCATACTGTCTGTATGACTTATAAAGTACTACAGTGAATACTGTACATGTACATAATCTTGCCTCCATCCTGCTTGAGCTTAGATTTTCTATATTGTGTCTCGTTTCAACCAAGAATTATAATACAAGGAGAAGAGTTCTGCTTATCAATCAACCTTAGATGACTAAAGCTGTTATGTGGTCAAGATTTAAAGGGATTGTAATTTATCCATGAGAAAGTTGGTGTGCAAACTATGGGCGCTACTGTGTGGAAATATTGAGAAACTAAAATTCGTTGAGGCAAGAATTTACCTGATAGAGTAAACCTCCTATAGGAGGGCCAAGACAAAATCCAAGCCCACAACCCACCTGAAAGATACCCTGAGAGAGTGGAAGAAGAGATGGAGGACATGGGGGAATTGAGTGATTGGATGGAAGGGGTCCAGAAGGAAAGATAAATGAGAAAGGGAAGGGGGAAGAAGGGAAAGAAAACAAACCAGTTAGTGTCAGAGACTCAGTGTCATAAAGAGAGTCAATGACGTGAGTTCTGAACATAAGTATAGCTACTAGCAATGTAGTTGTGTGCAAGATAATTGCTACATAAGGCAGATAAGGTAGTATGTATATTGAAGGTAGGACAGCATCCAGTAAGATGGATCATTATAGTACTTACCGTAAGAGTTCCCACCGATTGTGAGTAGAAGACGGGAAGGAGTGTGAAGAGAGCAGTGGTGAAAAGAGCACCGCCAATTCCCCCAGTCAATCGTAGAATGATGCAAAATGTGATAAATGTCCACCCAGATGGCGACATTGGCGTAAATCTATGCAAATTTTAAAAAAATGAAGACATGTCATGAGTAAACCCACATGAAAGAAGAGTGTTCTTAAATGGGGGAGGGGGGGGGGGGGGGGCTGTCACATGTAGTACTCTACGAAATATATTATTTTATGCTCCATGGACTTTGAGAAAACTCTCTGCCAATGAGGATGGTCTTACTTACCCTATAAGGAATAAGGAACTTCCCACCAGTAGTAGTCCCCAAAACACCATGAAACGAACACCCAAGCATGGGAGCTACACAGAGAGAAACACAACAGTGGCTTGTGAAATAGATGATTTAGTTGAGAGCAACTATAAGATGTAGATACAGAGTTGGAATGTGAGGCATAGCTTAGCAAAGCCAGTCATATTGTCGCTGTTGGATAGTAAAATAGTGCTTCCCTTACTCTGAAGCTCCATAGCTTCTACATTCTCCACTTGGTATCAAGTTCAAAATGTAGCTAATCTATGTATTACTGTGGTAACATGTGTAGTAGCTGTAAGTACATAACCGTGCTGAAGTTATAGTACTCCAACTGAGAGACATCAGTTACACTTAGAGAGAGCCATTTATTTTTGTGAAACCTGAATATTGTTTTGTTATTACTTGAATCACAGGGCTGTTTCGTCCTCTACGCACTTGGAAAGCTACCAAAGAACCCAAAGAATATGTTTCTGCTTTGGTACAGGTACTTCTGCTAGCATAGTGATTCACTCTACAAGTCAGAATCCAACTTTCCCCTCCTCCCCAAATACCCTGTTCAGACCACACATATATACACATAGGCAGAGGAACAAGGAGGGCCATGGCTACCACAGATATTTTATATTTGCCCGTTTTGCCCCCCCCCCCATCCATCCATCCATCCCAAAATTTACACATGAATGGTTTCAAGAGGCACTTGTAAATCACTTGGATTATTCTATCTTGTGTCCTAGTAGTATATATATATGTATCATATTTTCTGGTAGTCTCATTTAAAAGTACCCATAGTTATTTATCACTAGTTCAAGGACTATGCGCCCCACCCCTAACACCCCACTCGAATTATGCTTCTCCGACCATTTAATAGTAACCAGTTATTGTGATGATTCGTTCCAGATATGCCGTGTCAATTAAAAAAAAAAGAGTGACACCTCCTTAGAGGTTTACGTTTGAGCAATAGCAAAAAAAGAGTAAAGCCTTCGAAAGTGGCAAGTTCTGTGCTCAAGACTAGCTTAGATACCAGCATGATGCTATCACATCACCATGTTATGTATAATAACAGCTTCTGTAGCTTAGCTACCAGCTCAGCATGATGCTATCACATCACCATGTTATGCATAATAACAGCTTCTGTAGCTTAGCTACCAGCTCAGCATGATGCTATCACATTACCATGTTATGCATAATAACAGCTTCTGTGCTCAAGACTAGCATAGCTACCAGCTTAAGAGCTCATGCTGCCGCATCACCACATTGTGCATAATAACAGCTTCTTTGTCCAAGCATGCTGCCACATCCCATAATTAACAACTTCTGTGCTCAAGGCTAGCTACCAGATCTAGAGCATCTTGCTGCCACATTCCATATTGTGAATAATAACAACTTCTGTGCTCAAGGCATCTAGAGCATCTTGCTGTCACATTCCATATCGTGAATAATAACAACTTCTGTGCTCAGGGCTAGCCTAGCTACCACCAGCTCAAGAGTATCATGCTGCCACATCCCATATTGCATAGTTTTGCAACATGGATATTCTATCAAATTATATATATCAGTTGAAGGTGAAAGAGAATGATATTTTCTATGACCTGTAATATATTTACTTTATGTGGACAGCTTAGCAATAATATTCAGGCTGTCAGGAGCCACCACATCCATTGTTATACTCACCCATTTAAAACAAGCTGCACAGATATGATGCATACTTTACCTAAATCAATAAGCTATTTTTTTTGCATTCTTTCTTGAAAATGTTACATCTATAGAAAGAGTCTTCTCCTACAGAAATTTACTTGAGTGGAATATGACACAATGTAGGAGTTTGAAAGAAAGAGTGTTTTAATCAGATTCAAGGCACACTTAGGCACACTTATTATAGTAATAACAAGATTTATGATACTAACAGCTAAGAGTGTCCAGCTGTCAAGGAGGAGGAGGGGAATGGATCAAAGACCATTAATCAGCTTGCCATACAACAGTTCCTTTCTCTTCTGCCACCACTTCACTACCCAATACATAACACACTCGCCCACCTTCTCCATCACTGAACACTTACTCCCTCCACACCTTTCCCCAGCAGCAATGCCACCTTTCCATCCTTACCCACTCTTCTATATTCATCCAGCCACTGTCCAGTCCCTATAATTCTGTGCACCTTATCCACCAGTACCAGCCGATCCCTACTGAGTTCCCCGCACATCAATGTTCCCATCTTCCCCTGCTCCACTATCACACATGATACACCTCTCATCCCTAATTATCCCACATCTCTTCTTATCCTCTAACAACCCAGCTGACACAGTCCTCAGTCTAAATTGCAACCACACACCTTCCTGACCATGCATGGACCTCACATACCTCTCCACCCCTACCATTCTTTGCCAATTAATACAACTACAGCATACTCTTGCTGTTTACTTCCTCCTCCCAATCCTTCTCATTCCTCACCTTCATTTTCCCCTTCCACTAACCCGCTGGAGCTGTAATTGTTTATCTGAAGTTTTTCTCTCCTAAAAATTGTCCTGTTTTTGTTGGACTAAACTAAACATGCTTGGGACTGCAGTGGGCATCTAAGCAAGTGGAAGCGCAGAGGTGTGCATAGCTGTAAATTCCGGGAGAAAATGGGGGTATGTTGTAAGTGCAATAAAGACGGTATTTGCAAGAACTGTGTTTGTGCGAAGTTAGGAAATGTTTGTAGGACTTGCCTGCCTTCCCGCCGAGGTCGCTGTCGCAACATAAACTCTGCCTCGACATCAGCGAACATTTCAATTAATGCCCTTCCAAATTCTCACCTGCCTGCTGCCTCCTCAACCTCAGTCTCAGCACCAACCTCGCAATCGCCACTTTCGTCAGATGGTGCTTCTTCCTCAGTCCCTTCCACATGCCCTTCATCTGTATGCCCCTCTCCTCCTGCATCATTGCCTTCCTCATTACCTCTCTCTACCAGCTTAGTAAGTGTCCTCTGTGATTCTAACGATACCCTCCCTCCTCCACATTCAACCCTATCTTCAAGTGACAATACTCCTGCTTCTCCTCTTTTATCTCTCCCTTCCCTGTCTGTCATTCTGGGTGTGAGGGTGTCTACCCTTCAACATGTCCCCAAGAGAGCTAGGGATGCTTGGGCTAGCCTATTTCGGGGGGTTTGTAATGACGTCTGTTCAGACCCTTCAGGGATAGATACTTGGAGTAAGATGTTTATGCTTGCTCTTTGCATTCTTGCTAAACATGCTGGAGCGGGGCACAGTAACTGGCATCATACCCTAAAAACAGTGAAATCTAGGATAAGGAGGTGGCAGGCAGTTGATTTCATGGGTCTTTGGTCTGTAGTTTTGGAGGAGGAGGATAGGCTAAACTGTCATCACAGGAGATCCAAGAAGAAGAAGTTGACACCAGAGTCACTAAGGGCAGCTAATGCCAGACGGGCTCGATGTGCAGTTGAGGATGGCCAATACAAGAAGGCCATCCAAGCACTAACTTCCAATGGGCTTGCTCAGGCTTCAGATGAAATCTACATTGCAATGTTAGCAAAACACCCTCAGGCTAATATCCCTTCCAACTCCCCTGAACTGCCCCTTCACCCATCCAAATCTCAGAGGGGATTGTCATCAAGGCCTTAAAATCTTTCCCTAATGGCTCTGCTCCTGGTCCATCTTCTTTTAGGGCAAACCATTTGAAGGAGAGGTGCTCTGCCCTTCCCCAGACCGTGCCAACAGTGCCATTCGAGCCTTGACGGGAGTGATTAACCTCTTGTGTGCTGGAAAAGCCCCTCCTGTAGTGGTCCCTCACCTCTGCAGAGCCACTCTCTTTGCATGTAAGAAGAAAGATGGTGGCCTTCGCCCAATCGCTGTGGGTGAGGTTCTCCGTCGCTTAACATCCAAATGCATTTGTCGGGTAGTATATACAGGCTGAAGCATTCAGAATCCTGACCGCCTTACAACTTGGAGTCGATGTCCAAGTTGGGTGTGAAGCTATCGTGCACGCCTTGTCTCTTGTGCAAGAGGATGCCAACATCCCGGCTGAACAAAAATGGACTATGCTGCTCGACTTCTCTAATAGTGTGGATCGCGGTTCCATGTTTCGGGAAGTGAGGAATCGCCTCCCCCCCATGTCTGCTTGGATGGAGAGTTGCTACAGGGCTCAACCTATTCTACGCTTGGGTGATCACTCCATCCTTAGCTGCAGTGGGGTTCAGCAGGGAGACCCTCTGGGGCCATTAGTATTTGCCCTCACTCTCCAGCCCATCATTGAAAAAATCAAGAGATGTGCCCAATCTCCTGATCAACGCTTGGTACCTGGATGATGGTACTTTGTGTGGTTCTGCTGATGACCTTTGCTCCACTCTGGCGATCATTGAGGATGCTGGCCCAGCCCATGGTCTCAATTTAAACAGGGCCAAATCCCTGCTGTTCATACCACCTAATGACCCTCTCACCAATAACCCCCTCCCTCTCAACATCCCTATCACAAGAAGTGGTTTTGAGCTCCTGGGCTCTCCCATCGGGCCCCCCTCATACTGTGAGTCCACTATGCTTAGGCATGTGGAGAAGGTGCAGGTGACCTTGGACAAGCTGGCTGACCTGCAAGTCTCCCAAATGGAAACCACCTTTCTTAGATCCTGCCTTGCCCTCCCCAAAGTGTCCTTTGCCCTGCGCACTTGTCCCCCTAGTCACATCCGCCAAGCTTCTGCAGCATTTGATAGCTCCATGATCAAGGCTCTTTCTGACCTGGCAGGGGGGCCACTTTCAGATTGGGCATGGTTGAAGGCTTCCCTCCCTAGTTCACTCGGGGGAATGAAAATTCGACGAGCATCCCTTTATGCCCCAGCTGCCTTCATTGCTTCCCTAGACCAGTCCAGGCCCCTTGTTGACAGAATCCTGGGCCAGTCTCTGGCTGAATCAATCTACCTAGACCCAATTTTGTTAGAGCTGGCCAAGTCTGCCAATAAACCTGACTGGTGCTCCATCTGTGAAGTGGACGTCCCTCTCCGCCAAAAACACCTCTCTCACTCCATTGATGTGGCTTCCTACTCAAAGCTTGTAGCAGAGGTTACCGACATACGCTTCAAAGCCCTAACTCTTTCATCTGCCATCCCCCATGCCGGCGATTGGCTGAACGTTACCCCCTCTTATGCTCTTGGTCTCCGCCTATAAGACTGGGAGTTCAAATTGTGCTTGCGGTATTGGTTGGGTCTCCCAATGGTTGAGGAGGGTGCTAGATGCCCCATCTACCAAGTTATTTCTGACTCCTTTGGGGACCACCAAGTAGGCTGTGGTTGTAAACGGGGATCATATCCACAGGCACGACTCCATCCGAGATGCTCTATTTTCTGCAGCTCAATCCACTGCTTTCGCACCAAGAAAGGAGTTGCCCTCTCTCATTCCCGGAACCAACAGTCATCCTGCCGATGTCTTCTTGCCCACTTGGAAGAGAGGTCAACCAGCTGCTTTAGATGTACATGTTATATCTACTCTTCAGGGCAGGACATTGAAGGTGGCTGCTGTCACTCAGGGACATGCCCTTTCTGTGGGTATCGAAAGGAAAATGGTAGCTCATTCTGAGGCATGAAGGGCTGTAGGTGTCACCTTCACTCCTATGGTCGTGGAGACTCTGGGGTGGTGGAGCGAGGATGCAGCCAAGGTTATTCGGATGGTAGGACGCCTTCAAGGACATCGTTTGGGCATTCCTCCCTCAGAAGCTACTCGCCATCTGTTTCAAAGGCTCTCAATTAACCTGTGGAAGGGCAATGCCACACTATGGATCCGCCGCCTCCCAATTTGATTTCCGGGGTAGATTAACTTTTAACTGGTTGTGTTTGTATACTTTTGTGCAGCTTGTGCTTCTATAATAACACACTATAATAACACAACCAAATATCACATTCGATGGTGTTTTTAATTGATTTTTTTTTAAATAACAGAATGCATAAGTTCCATGGAAAAAGTTGGTTTGACTTTGAAATATTTTGGTATGCTAATGCCTGAATTTGTAAACTTACAAAGTAGCCTGTGATTGGAGATAATATTACCATAGCGAATGGGGCAGCACCAATGATGATGCCAGTGAAGATTGGGCTTGATCCTTTCTTCTCTGCCTACAAACAATATAACAACAACACTATGCCATCACTACCACATCATCTTATCATCTATCACTGATACTAACTGAACACTGCAACAACATTCAGTCATTGAAATACTTATACCTCATTGGGAAAGAACGGTGCCATGATCGAGTATCCTGAACTGCACAATAAGTATGATATCCACAGACACACCATAGTGAACACATCTCTCCATCTATTTCTCTCTCTCCTTCCATCAGCTTGTATTTCCCCCACAACAGCGGATAGCTCAGCTGAAACGTAGCTCTTTGTCAACGATCCTCCTTCTCTCACCTCTGCCTTCTCTTCTTCCTGGGTTAGCTGTACGCTTGAATGGGACACCAGGGCGCTTAAGCTTGAACTTTGAAGTAGATCCCCGCTCTGTGCTTGGACTAGACTCGCAGCGGAGGAAAAAGTTGAATTTCTCCTGCTGAGCATGTTGCTCCAGTTGTTATAGCTGTATTGCGAAGTGCCAACTAGTCTTGCAACCGCCAATTTTCTAAAAAATAGTCGCCAAGTGGCTTGAATTCAGCATGTAACCGTTGTTCTGTTCGTAAAACATTCCTTTGACTGTTTTGTGAGCAGAATTCAGCGTTTAGTTATTACTATTATTTTGCAGCCATGAAAACGGTCGCCACAACAATGTAAAAAAATACGAATCTGAGCTTTGCTCCAGAGATTCTGCACACTTGACCATGATATCAAGTAGATCTCTCTGTGTTCTTTATTACAGTAAAAATGCATAAGGTATAACTGCTAAAGATACCCGCAGCTAAAGTGGGGGACCTCAAAAACTGAGTGCCTGCAGGTGTGGCTGTCTGTTAGAAAGTGGTCAGCTGGAAATACAAGTGTAGTTACTTGGTTACCGGAAGTAACCACACTTTGTTTGTTTTACAGTGTTGGTTATATGTGTATGTTATTTAATATATATGCGCATATATTAATTAGCAGGGATACCTGGCATTGCCCGGACACACACAAAAAAGCAAAGTAAAGTCCAGTCATAAAGACACAACATGGTTACAAAATGCCCCACACACAACCAAAATGAATTCATCCCCAAAAGCAAAAAAACAAACACACCTGTAAAGGTACGATTAGCTACCTTCTACCTGATAGCTGGTGCATTCAGGTAAAATATGAGGCAAGTCCAATTACGCACATGGTGGCCAAAATACTGCAAAAAGGCCCAATTATGAGCTACTTTCTCCTTTACAATCAAGAAAATGGTTGGCTTTAAAGTTTTTTGTGTGGTCCCTATTAAACATCACATAAAGTTTTGTCCATGATGTCACATCCATGAGAAAAAAGGGAATAATGCAGATATTGATATCAGATATATATTCTTAAAGCTAATCTTTCTTGATGCCACACCAGCTTGAAAACATAATAGCATGGTTACATGATATTTCCCATGGGGGAGGGGGGGGGGGGGGGGGGGGGGGGGAGGGGAGGGGGAAAAGTGATGATGCCAAGTACTGATGACAGTTGCATTCCAAAATTCAAAGTCCAATCTTAAAGGTATCTGATATGAGGCGAAAACTATATACTAGTGGTGAAAATGCCCAGTCTAGAATGAGCTATTTTCTGTTTAACATAGTAGTTTGGCTCCCAGTAGCTGGGTCTAAGCAACCAGAAGCTTGTTTCCTCATGAATCAGGGTCGAGCTGCTTGGCATGAAGCAGGGCCTAGGCACCCAGTAGCTGTGCAACGAAGATGCATAATAATGAAAGTTTTTCTCTACTCTGTGCAGCTTTTCCTGATTGCCACCCTGGGTTGCTGCTCTAATATTTTGTGGCTTGTCAAAGAGATCTCATGACGAATGAGATGCCTATTCTCTTGCTGCAACCAGCTTCTCCTGAGCGCCGTTCTATTAATGAAGAGTATATAATTTTTGTTTTAGTTTTGGTCCAATTGGTGAGTCGAGAAAAATTGGAAAATCTTTAACTTAATTTTGACGCCTTTCCCGTTTTGATTGCAATGATGATTTCAGGATTTTTGTAGGGTCATTGTGATAATGCCACTGTGTTGCGTTGCCTGGAAAGTGAAAAATGCATGAGCTAAGGGTTAGGGATTGAAGTGAAAGGAACATGATGTGGTGGGTTGCTGATATAGAGATCATGTAGAGTTACTAGTGGTATTGGATGTGGTGGGGAGTATGGTTTAATTAAGCGAAAAGTATATCAATGACCTCATGGAATGTGTAGGATAGTGGAATATTAATGAAGAGAGAATGGAGAATGTGGAAGCCTTCAAATATCTTGGTATGTGGTTTGATGGGGATGAGAGGGAATGTTCATTTGGAGAAGATGAGGGAAAAGGCAGAGACATGGAGGGCTAGAATTGTTAAATGAGCAGGGTGATCTAGCATGTTTATTATTATTTTTTAGTATAGTGTTATTTTTTTATATACTAGTATTGCTGCATCTGGTTCACATGCTGGATATGTGTGCCAGGGTGGGTGGTTTGTATCACATGCTGGACATGTGTGCCAGGGTGGGTGGTTTGTATCACATGCTGGACACGTGTGCCAGGGTGGGTGGTTTGTATCACATGCTGGATACGTGTGCCAGGGTGGGTGGTTTGTATCACATGCTGGATACGTGTGCCAGGGTGGGTGGTTTGTATCCCATGCTGGACACGTGTGCCAGGGTGGGTGATTTGTATCCCATGCTGGACACGTGTGCCAGGGTGGGTGGTTTGTATCCCATGCTGGACACGTGTGCCAGGGTGGGTGGTTTGTATCCCATGCTGGCCAGGGTGGGTGGTTTGTATCACATGGTGGATAGCATCTCATTACTCCTAAGGCTAGAGCATCTAGCCAAAACGTTGAGAGTAAATTTCAAGTTGATTATTGAGGTCATTGTCATTTCGTTATGTCACCTGGGAGTTCGTTGAGAGTTTACATATTATTGTTAGTTTGTTTTGCCTTTTTTAAAGAAGACGATTTGTGCAGGATGGAATTTGAACAAATGAATGTGGCATCTTGTATGCAATGTTTAAAGTGGCTCACATCATTCCCACACTAGCTCCTTTCTGCACTCCACAAACAAATTTATCTCCCTGGACTCGAGATTCAAGTTTTCTGTGACTGCCAGTTGCCTGACATATATGATGACATGGTTGGATGCGTCGAGTGTGACAAATGGTACCATCAGTGATGTGTAGGGTTGGAGTCACCACTAAGTTCTTTTAAATAGTGGTTTTGTAATAACTACACAGATTTTCCTGCATAAACACTCAATAATCATAAACACTCAATAATATGGTGCACTTCATTACTTGTACTATCATGATCTTCAATGAAAATTAGCTTTCATCTCCACCAGATCTTCTCATCTTCATATACCTGCATAATCCCAGGAGTCTAATGTAAGCCGACATAGAAATGTTAAACGGACTGGGACTCATATACACAATGAGACGAGGGCCCCATACACACAAGAGTGTCCTCATAAAATTAATATTGGGCCTAGGGAACCCAATCATACAGAAGCCCCAGGCCCTATATTGGGGGTGCGGGCCCCATTATTTTTTATAACACGGGATATACTGAAGCATATTGTGATGTACAGAGCTGGCAAGTCGTTCAGGTAAATATAGGATGACAGAATGGGGCAAAGGGTACTACCACCGGAGAAAGAAGAGAAGAGCAGAGAAGAGCAGGAGTAGTAGAGTTGTAACCACACAAATTTCAAAGGATTTGGGCTTGCAAATATCTTCATTTTGCACCACACTGTCTGAACACCAAACAAAATTCTAGCAAACATTTGTCAACAGGGTGACTGATCTTTTACTCAGAAAACCAATATTTACAGTCTGTTAATGTGATCTAGGTCTTGGACTATAGAAAAGCTTTTCAAGCACATTCGATAAAAGACATAATAATCACAGCGCAAATGTGCCTATTGATTTAGACTCAGCACTCTTGTACAATACATGCTTTCAACTTGCTTTACCATGATAATATCTCTATGAGGCCACACCCATTTATTGGATTCTGTGTACACAACGCATTCCAAAAGGAAGGTAAAGGGTCTTTGCGCCCGATGCTAACTCTGGCAGTCGAGTCACTATCAAGAATGGATACTGGACAAGAAGGAAGTAGAACTGGGAAGACAGAGGGATCTTGTTAAGTTGGACAGCCTGGAAAACCTACATAAAGTCCAGATATTTTTCTCCAATTTCATCCAATGCTTAGGAGCTGATCCATTGAAGCTTCGTCAACAAGTTATCTCCACAGCTATAGTCTATTACAGAAGGTTTTACTCCAAGAATTCCTTCGGTGACGTGGACCCACTCCTTCTCTGCCCCACCTGCATACATCTGGCCTCCAAAGTAGAAAGTGCGGTCTGGTCCCTACCCAGAACCTGGTCATGCGATGCCGGAATGTTGTGCGGACCAAGTATCATGGTATTTTTAAGAAGGACTATCCTTACAAGTCCATTAATATTCTGGAGTGTGAATTTTAAATTAAAGATGGATTGCTGTTTGATAGTCTATCATCCGTATCGTCCCTTGACGCAGTATGTGGCTGACTTGGGCCAGCAGGATACCTTACTTCCCACTGCATGGAGGATCGTCAACGATATCTACAGGTGGGTGTGGTTGTTTGGTGGGAGTGGTCGCACAAAACAATGCCTGAGGGTTAGTGTAGCCAACCCTTTACCTCATTTGTGGGATAAGAAGGTATGGAAACACGAGTCTACCGTAAAAGCTGGTTGTTAAGCTGGTCACTGATAGGATCAGTCGACAAGAAAATAGGCACTTAACAGTGAGCATGTCGTAATTTTGGGCATAACCACATTGATTGTCATTTGTTCGCATACTTTTTCTGCTGCACGTGAGAATTGAGAAACTGACAAGTCTGGTAATTGCACTCATATTCATGGGAAAACCTGATAACCTTGAGCTTCTTTTCTGAGAAGGAGAAACATCATCAAGACCTACTACACTACACCTGCCATTTCCAGTGTACCCTCTCATTGCCATAAGATAAGCTTAAGGGACGCTTGTCGTGTGTGCCCTATCCCAGCTTTGGCAGTGTGGGTGTGAGAGCTTAGTAACTTCAAACCAACAGTAAAGTAGGTGCTTAAAACCAAAGGATAGGTGTCTAATATAGAAACTGGCTTTTACCATCTGCTTTTATGGTAATGAAGTTGTTCTGTCACCACTAATAGTGGCAGTAATTGATTAATACACACTTGTGGTCTATGTTGGCTTCATGACATGTTCCACATCCTTGTTGAATTACACGTGGACTAAAGATTTCATAACTTAGTTTTCCATCGTCCTCCTGGCGTGAAGAAGAAGTCTTTTACAGCACAAACGGAACATGGAGAAAGCATGATCTTTCGTCTCCAATTATGATATGTCATCTACGACTGTCAGGACCAGACCTGACAGAAGAGAAGGATAGAAGAGCAGAAACTTGCATAAGTATCTAATTACAATCTATCAACACTTGCATGCAATGTAAATCATACCTTGTTATTATAACATATCTTATTCCGTTAACACTTTAGTCTGAGACACTGATTAATATTGTTAATAGTTGCATGTGTATCATCCTGATTGGACAGAATCATAATCACACCTTCATATATGGTTGCATCCTGAACCGACGAGAGGTAACCTATAAAAGGGGAGTTTCTGAGTGGTAAAGGAGACTTTTCTTTGAATTGACAATTAAAAATAGACTTAAAACTCTACCAGGGGACTTTCTCTGGTGGCAGCATATCAGAGGAGTACTGAGCTTAATCCCTCAATGCCTCACAACAACCCCATTAATATCCTCTCCCACATTGACATCCTCTCCCACATTGACATCCTCTCCTACATTGACATCCTCTCCCACATTGACATCCTCTCACACGTTGATATCCTCTCCCACGTTGACATCCTCTCCCACGTTGACATCCTCTCCCACATTGACATCCTCTCCCACATTGACATCCTCTCCCACATTGACATCCTCGCCCAGATTGACATCCTCTCCCACATTGACATCCTCTCCCACATTGACATCCTCTCCCACATTGACATCTCTCCCAGATTGACATCCTCTCCCACGTTGACATCGTCTCCCACGTTGACATCCTCTCCCACGTTGACATCCTCTCCCACGTTGACATCCTCTCCCACATTGACATCCTCTCCCACATTGATATCCTCTACCACATTGACGTCCTCTCCCACATTGACATCCTCTCCCACATTGACATCCTCTCCCACATTGACATCCTCTCCCACATAGACATCCTCTCCCACATTGACATCCTCTCCCACGTTGACATCCTCTACCACATTGACATCCTCTCCCACATTGACATCCTCTCCCACATTGACAACATTGACATCCTCTCCCACATTGACATCCTCTCCCACATTGACAACCTCTCCCACATTGACATCCTCTCCCACGTTGATATCCTCTCCCACGTTGACATCCTCTCCCACATTGACATCCTCTCCCATGTTGACATCCTCTCCCACATTGACATCCTCTCCCACATTGACATCCTCTCCCACATTGACATCCTCTCCCACATTGACAACATTGACATCCTCTCCCACATTGACATCCTCTCCCACATTGACATCCTCTCCCACATTGACATCCTCTCCCACGTTGACATCCTCTCCCACATTGACATCCTCTTCCACATTGACATCCTCTCCCACATTGACATCCTCTCCCACATTGACATCCTCTCCCACATTGACATCCTCTCCCACATTGACAACCTCTCCCACATTGACATCCTCTCCCACATTAACATCATCCTTCCATTGAGGCAACTCAATCCATTGAGAAGCAGCCAGTGATTACGTTCCAGCAGGGGGAAAAATTTTGGTATGCTTTTGTGTTCCCAGACCCATGCTGAAAGGATGGGTGGCCAATGCCGGACTAGTCAAGAGCGAGAGTGCAAAGGCCATGTTAAACCTGCTGCATGCCGTAACTCTTATGGCACTTTGTAGCTTCAAGCAATGGAAACCTCGAGGGGTTGGAGTGATTCTTGTGGCATTGGCCTGGTTGTCCCTGGACACTAAGTTTACATCACATAGAGCAGAATTATGACCTAATTATGAAACGAGATAATCACTTCTTCTTTTTCTTGGCAGAGGGGGGTGGGGTGGTTTGCCTTTTTAACCCATTCACCATTAACAGCGCAATATGCCACTCGGTTTTTTTTGTCTGTTGGGGGGTAAATATGCACACGATCATTATGAGCCATAATTTTTATATCGTAAACCTATTTCCTGCTCATTTATAAACTTAATTTAAAGTGCGTCACTACCCGTAACTAAAGGAGGGTGGGGGGATATTGAAACGCAGACCTGTTTGAAGTTTTGACGACCTAAAAATGACTAGGCAACTAAACCTAGAGAAGTCGTGACCTCTGACTAGTGAGGAAGAAGATTGTGGCACCCTTGCTTACCAGGGTGAGCATTCTTGTCATGGACCCTTAGGTAAGATGGCCGCAACAAGTAGATGAGCTTAGTTACAGCGGAAAGTGATAGGTTGGTCTCTGATGAGAAAGGCATGGATGAAGAAGACTTCTCAGGTTTGTGAATGGTATCCAGCTCTAGTATTAGCCTGTTAGTTGTCCAAAGGGCAGTAACTTTTTTCCCCCCTAGTAAAAAATGCAGTTACATCGATAGCTGGGATTGTATGCTGAGTAAAATTCATGTTCATAGACATGATGGTGGATGATGGTGCTAGAGAACTAGCCTCTCTTTTGTCTCCTCACTCTCCATCTCCTCTTACGACTCAGTTACAACATATATATAGTCAATTGGGGTGTAAAAAAAGCCGGGGATAAGTTGGGGTAAAAAATTACCAGGGGTCTGGGGAAGACACAACTGCTTTAAGAATTTAAACAATCCTTGACTGTCCAAGTACTTTTAATGGGCTTTTCATTAATGTGTGTTTTTGCATAAAAATATTGACATGGAGGACATGACATGATGCATAATTTCTCCTGTCCAGTTCAGTAGTTGAGCTGCACCTAGCTAGTCCCTATAGTTCCTTTCAGCATACCTATCTCATTATTTGGTATCAGGTACTATCTGCAATGCTAGTGATCTCACCCTGTCCAGCTCAGAAGAACTATTCAGCTGCTGTATTAAGTACTATCTATAGTGCTAGTAATCTCATCCTGTCCAGCACAGAAGAGCTATTCATATTTATATCAGCTACTATCTCCAATTCTGTTCCACCAACAAATCTTTTCCAGATAGAAACTCAACATTATCATTTATGGAATCTCAGTGTGTGCTCAGGGAATACCTAAACTTGATCGTTCAGACTCTGTTTCGACATTGTTAGCTCTATAATATGTGACCTTGACAGTTCAATCCGGCAAAGTTCACCTCGTGATAACCATAGGCTTGGCCAGTTGAACAAGTCAAATGAACCTCTTCTCCTGGTCAAGTTGAACATAGCTGCTGGTGTTTATAAAATCATTACAAAAAGAAGTTGACTTCCTCATGGGGTGTATATAAAACTGATCTGTCTCCTCAACAGAGTGCTACAGAGTCACTAATCTTACAAGAATGCGAATGAAGGATCATAAACTATCAATCCTCCTAAATCCTCCATTTATGTTTACATGGCCACTAACTCTCTCTTAATCTAAGCTTATTGGTGATCAATCTCAGTCTCATCAACAAACTGATCACTCACCACATGCATCACTACCTCAGCACATACTATCTGCTCCTCTATATATATGCTACAGTTGACACAGTCAGTAATTGACTAGCACACTCCATTTATGCCTGTTTGTGGAACTCCTGTAGTCTTGTAAATAAAAGATGTAATTTCCAGTCTTTTGTATTCACTTCACACTATATAATCTATGCTGTTAAACAAACATGGCTTAAACTATGTATTTCACTACTCAAATTACCGTAAAGATAGAAATTCCCTTGTGGAGCACTTACAGCTATTGATCCTTCCAAATTATTGAATGTCCTGACCTTGGAGAATTCCAGGAAGACAACTGTAAGCCAATTTTGTTTGTGTAATAAACTTAAATTTAATAACACCTGGCTGAAAAATATCCTTGGCTTGAAAAACATCCTTCACTGTTATGTAATCCCAAGTTATGTATTTTGTGCACTGTAAAAATGGAGTGCATGACACACCGAAAGCCTTGCACACGTGTGCACCTATTGTGGCATGCTATACACACCTATTGACATTACAGTATTTCATACATACCAAAGTTATTCATATGGTGTGTGTACCACCATCTTGTGACATGGTTACCTTCTATCCTGTGAATTAGGCATAAGGACTAAAATGAAACTATTGCTAATGATAGAAATAGAAATAGATGTGCTGGATTTTTCAGCAATTTTGTATTTAAAAATACTCTGAGAATAATTGTGAATATCTCCCACATTCACTTTAGCTTACTACAGCATTCCATAACGAATGCCATGCAAGATTGTCACAACATTTCCCCTGAATCTTAATAACCACTTCTTTTAGAGAAAGTGCCACCATGGAGTGAATGAATTCAAAAGATTTCAACTCTTTCAGTGCATTCCTCTATATTCTGGCGACCAGCTATCATTGTAACAAGGACAACCAGGACCTCCATAAAGAATAGCTTGACGAAAAATGGATGATCAAATGAAAACCTTCCCTTACTGTCTGTTTTCAACCCAAGAAAACCTAAGAAGCAATACAGTATTGAGAAGAGAAACCTAAGTGTGTATATGCACACGTGTACTAGTTGCAGCAATTGCTTAGAGAAGGCCTACTCTTTTAGGAAAGTGTTTAACAACTATTTCTGATGTATGGAATGGAATAGAGCACAAATTTAAGATGGCTAGGTCAAGTAAATGGCCAAACAATGAATAGAGTATCTTTGCTGCCACTCTCACAAATTTGTGCTTGGACACCAGCTTTTATACCACTCATTGTAGATGCACATCATAGCCTAGAACATCAGCTTTTATACCACTCATTGTAGATGCACCATCATAGCCCAGAACATCAGCTTTTATACCACTCATTGTAGATGCACCATCATAGCCCAGAATATCAGCTTTTATACCACTCATTGTAAATGCACATCATAGCCTAGAACATCAGCTTTTATACCACTCATTGTAGATACACATCATAGCCTAGAAAATCAGCTTTTATACCACTCATTGTAATGCACCATCATAGCCCAGAACATCAGCTTTTATACCACTCATTGTAGATGCACCTAGAATATCAGCTTTTATACTACTCATTGTAGATGCACCATCATATCCAGAACATCAGCTTTTTACTACTAATTTTAGATGCACCATCATAGCCCAGAACATCAGCTTTTATACTACTAATTGTAGATGCACCACCTGAACACACAAACCACTCAAAAACAGCACCTCAGACCTCAGAACAATAGACAGAATTCATGACCAAAGACATTGATAGTCATTTTTGTTGAGGGAGAAATATAGCTACATTATATATTTTTTACCTTTGATTTATTAAGGTGATTAAATAAGACTATCTGTTCCAGCATAATCTTTAAGCAGTACTTCAAATTGCCTGGATTCTTATTTCTCTGGCTACATAACCTCAAAATAGAAGTGCACCTGTTTAGTTATGGCTCGCACAATTTGACATGATATGTTTCTTCTCATTCATTTGTGCTTATAGGAAATTGTCAGCCAAAATTTTAATGCCAAAAAATAAGATCATATTGTGATCTTAAAAATATCAGCATCATTGAAGACATTTTTTTATGACTGTGAAGTAAGGAGTGGCATTACTAAATTTAACCCAGTTGGATTAAGGCCAATTTACAAACAAACTCCGTCTTCTTTTGGGAAGGAGAAGTGAACAAGGTCCACAAATGCACCATCAAATTTGGGACAGCATAAGAGCCAGGCATATTTTTCAAGGCAAAGGCTGTTTGCTAATGAACAAGATAGTTGGTAAGACACTAGGTGGCAGGTACACTTATTTTATCTCTACTCACTGGACTTGATTAACGTGGTAAATTCTAGTTGAGTACGGATATGGTTCCAGTAGAGTACTAATTTCATTGCATGGTGGTTGGCTCAAGAAGAGATATTGAAGCTTGAGGGGAGAGTTCAGGATTGTAATCATAATCACCATTAAAAGTAGATGGCAAGTCTAAGAACTCTGGAGTTGATGGCTCTGAAAGATTCACTGCTGGTACCAGAAGTGGCACATTTTCTGAAACCAGTAAAGCTACAGCTTCACTTGCTGGAATTATATGCTTACAGCTGTCTTCCTGGGCTTTCCTTTTACTAGAGAAAGGATCTAATGTCTACTGACTGATGCTTCTCATACCTTACCAGGGGCGTATTCAGGGGGGGTTTCCTGTTGCCCAGAAACCCCCCCCCTGAGTACAAGCCACACCCATATTAGAACTCATTTGACAGCTGCAGCTAGCATCACAATCCTTGCTAATCCTACATATAAATTTGTACTATAGTGTACTCTTGTATTGAAAATTTAAGGCTCATAAATTTACTTCTACAAACCACAAAACTTTTAGTACAGTGCTGTTTTCTTGTAGAAAACTATTTGCTTGGAACTGGCAAGCCTATGAATATTAGTGAGTTTGTGCTAATCTCTTATAGGATTGCCTTAGCCCAGCCCCTATTCCAGGAGGGTGCACTGTATTTGAGATTGTAGTAAAGCTGTGACATGGCCAAGAGGCAAATATCCATTCTGTCATTTGGGGTGTCAGTATCAAGCAGTGAGTCTGACAGTAGCACTGCTATTGATCCTAAGAAAGTCAGAGTTCAAGATCAAAGGGAAGTAAGTCAGCCAAGTACTACTCGGTCTCTATCTCCTGATGATCTGGGAAATGTGTCAGGTCAAGGGTGTGTATCAGCTGCTAGGGTGCATGCATGTCCTCCTGGGGCTGACTTGGAAACTATAAACTTGAGGACATCAGAATTCTTAGCAGCTTTGGCTCTCTTTAGCACAGGGTGTGACTTCAAGTTCCCTACTAAAATTGAGTACTCAAAGTCTAGATCCTTCCAGAACTCCTGGTTGAAAGAGTACTCTTGGTTGAGCTACTCTGTTTCATGCAATGGTGGCTTCTGTGTGAGCTGTTTACTCTTCACCAAGAATCGATCTATTCTTGGACAGCTGGTCACCGTTCCAATGACTAATTTGACTCGAGCAAAGCAAACACTCAAGGAACACAACTTGCAGAAATCACACAGAGCAGCTATGGATGATACTGTTATATTTACTGGGCAAATGGAAGGAGGCCAGCTTTTCATACAGCAACAGTTACATAGTCAAGCATCTGCTCAAGTTCAGAAGAATCGGGAAGTTCTTAAGGCTATACTCAGGACGATCTTTTGTGGTAAGCAAAACATAGCTCTTCGTGGCCACCGAGAGGCTCTTTGGAGTGATGCAAATCCTGGAATTTTTTTAGCCTTGCTTCAATTTCATGTTGAAGCAGGTGATGCAGTTCTGAGAGACCACTTAGCTTCTACAGCCCAATATCATGCCCCAATCATTCAAAATGAACTGATTGCAGCCATTGGTGAATGGATAAGAGAGAAAATTCTACAGGAGGTTAGGCTAGCAAAGTACTTTCCTGTGTGTGTAGACGAGGCTGCTGATGCATCTAATAAAGAGCAGCTTCCTCTAGTACTTTGATATGTTGACTCGGAAAATGTGGTGAGAGAAGAGTTTGTTGAATTTATTCTTTGCAAAGATGGCACCACTGGTGGAGTAGCTGTTTCTAAAACCATCCTAAATGCAATACAAAATTATGCCTTAGACCCAAATAATTTGCGTGGGCAGGGCTATGATGGTGCCAGCAACATGGCTGGCAAGTATAATGGGGTTGCTTCTCTAATCGAGAAACAATATCCAAAAGCAGTGTATGTTCTCTGTGCGGCTCATACACTGAATCTTTGTGTTGTGGCATGTAACATCCAAGCTATTCGAAATATACAAGGAGCTCTTGTGGAGCTACGCCTTTTCTTTAGGTTTTCTCCGAGGAGGGAAGCAGAACTAGAAAAATGGATCAGTGAACTTCCATTGGGAACAACTAACAGACAGAAACTGGTAAGCCTTTGCAAGACCCATTGGGTAGCTAAAATAGAGACCTATTAAGTCTTTTCAAAGATGGTACCATCTGATATTAGTACCTTGGAGATGATCGGTACTGAAGATTGGTGGAACAGAGAGTCTGCTCAGAATGCTGCATCACTTTTAACAGCTACAAATCAGTTTGAGTTTCTTATGGCATTTGAGGTGATGTACCATGGCCTAGGCTACATAAAAGTATTAACAGCTCTCTACAGAGCCGTTTGCAAGATATTTGCAATGAGGTAAATTTAGTCGGGACTACTTTACATGAAGTTCGTGATAGCATTGATTCTCACAAGAAATGGTTTGATTCTGCAGTCACTCTAGCACAAAATATCAATGTATCACAGCCATCTCTTCCACGTCGATGTGCAAGGCAAACAAGTAGAAGCAATGTACCTGTCGACTCTACTGAAGGTTATTACAGAAGATCTATTTCTGTTCTATTTCTGGATGAGATGATATTAGATATTCACACTCATTTTTTTGAAACACAAAAGAAAGCAGTACGAGCTTTGAGCATAGTTCCATCTGTATTCATGCCCAATGCAGTCACTTAGAGTGTAATTGTTAAAGGAACTTTTTGATTTCTATGAAGATGATATGCCAAGTCATTCATCTTTTGAAAAGGAACTCCATTTGTGGATATCTAAATGGAGGAGTTTCTTATAAGAATTGCCCAAAACTCCATCCCAGGCCTTGAACTGTGCAAATGAGAGCATGTTTCTGAATATTTACTGCTTACTCCATATTGTTTGTACTCTACCCGTAACCAGCTGTGAATGTGAACGTAGTGTCAGTGTACTCAAAACCTACTTGCATACTACTATGGGGCAGCAAAGGTTATCAGGACTGGCACTGATGCACATCCACTATGGCTTAAACTTTGACCTAGATGCTATTCTTAACATTTTTGCTCGTCCCTCAAAGAATGTTACCCGAGGACATTTTGAGTCATTAACGCAACAATAATTATCATTTCTGTAATTGTATGTTCTATAAACTATTGTGGGGCACAGTCAGAATGAGGACTCTCTGGCACAGCTTTTAAGGTCCCTCCTATTGTGACAACACCCGCTAAGTCTAACTAGTCATTAAAGAAACACAGCACAAGATAGCTGTGTTCTATTGGCACAACCTCAAAGCCTATGAGGTATGAGAATTGTGTGCTTACAAGCATAACTATGTTTCCCATAGAGCTGTGCCTAGGTATGCACCACACCATTGCTTGTCTGCAATATCTTGCATTGATCTGGTAAAATTTAGCCAGTTGCTGGTTGTTGTTAAGCATGTTTCATGACGTACATATTGTACATTACCTGTTGCAGAACTATGAGATGGTATGTTAGCTGTAGCTATGTGGTATATAGCCCTGAAGTTTGGTATGCAGAGATGTCTTATTTTGTGTGCCTTGACTCTGTGAAGTGCCTCAGTGGTACACTGGTGTATGCTACTTTACTTAAACAGATGGTCAACATTGACAGTTGTTGGGTGCATGTTGTGTGTTCCTTCTGTCAGTTCCAACGGTATTCACAATGCCATCCCATTTAGTTACTTAGGGCATAGCTAATTATATATTTAGTAGAGGCTGTTATTGTGAATTATTAGGTATTGCCATATACCACGTCATGTGATATAAGTACTGCATGCTCACCTTTAAAACCAGCTGAAAAGAAATGTGCCACTTTGAGTCATGTCAAAGGGATTGTCAAGTTGCAAAACATTATTTTCCAATTAATGCACACCTTAATAGTGCAGGCTAGTTCACGCATACATACATACATACATCTCATTCTATTAATTTACTACATACATGGGTGTAGCAACAGCAGCTGTTGTTGAGAGTGTCTGCTGCCTTATGGTCGGGTTCACTGCTACTATATATCCAGGCCTTTAAATATAATCGTTATTTCCACTGTTGTGTTGTCTGTTTCTTTTCTTATCCTGTTTCCATTTCTATAATTAATATTGTTATTTATGTATTAAGTGCAAAATTGTCGGCATAGAGGCCAGACACATGTGTGGAGGAATCCAAGACAAGGACTTATAACAGACCCAAACATGGTAATGACTTTATGATGTGGACACAATTGTTTATTGTGTAATTGTCAGGAGTTAATTGGCATCACTCACATAGGCATCGCATAGGAGTTAATTGGCATCACTCACATAGACATCGCATAGGAGTGAATTGGCATCGCATAGGAGTGAATTGGCATCACATAGAAGTGAATTGGCATCACATAGAAGTGAATTAGCATCGCATAGGAGTGAATTGGCATCACAGAAGTGAATTGGCATCGCATAGGAGTGAATTGGCATCGCATAGGAGTGAATTGGCATCGCATAGGAGTGAATTGGCATCGCATAGGAGTGAAATCATTTGTGTGGTCATTGGTATCTTTATGATTGAAATTTTATTTTACACCCCTTATGACCTTATATAAGTACAAAACAAACAAGAAATACTTGAGATGTCTTCGTGGCACTTAGCTGCCATCACAATAACTGAAAAGCCTTTTACTCCCTTCTTAGTTCAGCTGTATGGATTGGTAAAAAAAATTGACTCTAATTTTAATAGACGCTCTGCCTACTTCAGATGTATGCTTCATGGTTACTCTGAGCCTCATTTTATCTGCATGATCAGTTTTGTAACCCCTTTGCAAAGTAGGTGATACAATCTGTGAAAAGGTTTAAAATTGTACAGCAGTTTTAAAATTGGTATCTTTGCCTTTGGCTTCATGTTTTCGAATATTTTGTTAGAGATGGATTTAAGAGATGATTCGTAGGATCATGCCAATAATTCTTACAGTCAAGCACCTATTTTCCATCCTTAATGCAATATTTATCATGTTCATCATAATTCATATGATAAAAAGTCATTTGCATACACAAAAATGTTATAATGCCATATAAAATAGCATAATAGTATGTAAACTACGACAGTGCTGGTAGGGTAACATATGTTAGCACACACTAATTTAGGTGTGCTATCACCTTTACTAATCAGTAGGCAGTTCACAACTTTATTGTGGTGTGTGTGACACACCTAAAAAGGGGGACCGAGCTGGAACACCTACATTTTTACAGTGTGGACCATGTAAAGACAGTAACACATCTCAACAGCCAGCAGAGAGAGCCATGCAATGAAGGAGTGAAGAAGCTTACACTGAGAAGCATGGAGACCATGGTTTCAGTTTCTACATTGAGTCACACCACATGAAATCACTGGAACTCCACCTGCTCAGCTACTTATGGGCAGACAGTTAGGCTCTCACCTCAACTTGCTGACCTCTGACACGGCCTGCTGTTCACAATATGTCCTTTCACACACACATACACAGACACACACACATGGACATAATATTGACAGATTATCCTTGTTCTGCAGGGAGTCTGCTGTTGGCAGATACATATTCTCCTCTGCATCCTCTTTTCTCACAGCTAGTGATGTTGGTGTAGTTCCTGATGAGTATGGACAGACAGGATGGCATGCAGCTTCCCCTAGTCTACCATAACTGATAGAGGGCCCCTGTTGGATAAGACCTCCCATGGCTATAGTGAAGCAAACCTTCACATGTCTTGCATATTTAGTTCCTCCTGACCTGTTGCTTTTAGGCATTATATTATCTACGAGTGTACAACTGGTATTCTGGGTGTGCTAAACTGTGGAGCAGTGACGCCCACAGGTACAGGTGTGCGATGTATGCATGATCTAGACCAAGACATTACTACATGGCCATAACTATATTAGGCAGAGATTTTTTAACACAAACTCTATGAACTTATGTAGGCCATCTGCATTGTGGGGCAAAATCATGCTTTGGTCAACGACCATATACAAGAGTGAAGTTAACCTGTGATGGAGTGGAGCAGAATCAGGACATCGTCATGTGCTGGTCACAGACATGCTTCTGTAACCTGTGGTAAGTTTAACTGCAAGTACATATGCATAAAAGGACTATCTTTACACAATGCAGACCTCCCACCACTTAGAGAAGCAGTTAACAACTCGTCACACAACCATATGGATCTAGCACTAGTACCACAACATGGTCAACCCTGGAATCGTCAGGGGGTGAGAATGGAGTGGTCTGGTCTAATGAGTGTTATAGTACAATGGTAAGTGTTGTGGGAGCACTAACCATTGCCATGGTAATAATGCTGGTGGGCGTGAACCTGGGATGGGCATGGTTTTATCAGAGAAGATCAGGCAAACAGAGAATGTGAGTCAAGTCGCTCCTGAACAATGGTGGAGAGAAAAGAATGTACCACCCTCAAGAAGGAAGTACTTCCATGGTAGAGAATGCCGACCAGATTTATTAAGCACTGGTGGCAGGAGAAACCATCCATGATCAAGGAGGAACGAACACCCTGTGAAGACCAAAGCCACCCCACCATAGGCGAAGAACATGGCCAACTACAGCAAAACCAGACTACACAAAGACCATGTATGTTCTCTAGCATTCACATGAATTGAACAGAAAGCCATTAAGAATAACAGTAATAACGTACTAAAATAATTGATTTGTAAATGGCCAAGATATGTCATGAACCTTTAACTAATTTTTTTAATAATATAATAAAATTTTTTAAGTTATTAAAGTTATTAAAGAAGGGAGTGGGGGAATTTCTTGGGCTGATGTGCATGAATTAATATGTGTTATGTATAATCTCAATAAGTTTAAAAAAAGAAGAGTTTGAATTGAGTTGATGCTTATGGGAAACAAAATCTAAATAGCTTGAGCTATTTCAATACCAAGTTCTGTTCATTGGTATATTTTCAGACTTAGCACTCAGTACAATGTTTATTCAGAGAAAAGAATAGTGAAATATCTAATTTTCCCCTCAATATAGTCCAGTGGATCACGGGAAGGAGAAAGAAAGAAAATACTTGGAACTATCTATGGCATTTCACTACCCACAACAGATGAAAAGTGATCTAGCCAGGTCAGCCCAACAGACCAGACCTGTGAAAGTTGTTAAATTGACAAGTATGTGTAGAGTTCAAGAGCCTCGCAGAGTCTCCACAAACCGAACAGCTTCAGTTAATCTCAGTTACTTCTTTGTCAATACAAGTTATCAAAGCTCTCACAATTGAGCCACAGCCACCCAGATGGAGATAAGCTCATGTAGAAAGTATAGACTTGTCTGGGAACTACTAATTCTATGAATTATCACTTTCCCACCAGCCCTAACCCTAGGCACAACACATAAGATCTGGCCTCACTCCTAGCCCTAGCCCTAGTCCTAATGTTGACAACGCTGATTTCCATGATCCTTATAATAAGAAAATGGAGTCACTGAACTGCTATTTTTCTACTTACACATATTTCCAATATTGTTAAAACCTTTCCTAGTGCACTCTAGGATGTTCCTAGGGAGGGCAACTGACCACTAGGGCTAAGTCTAATCCCGGCTTGGATCCATAGTCAGCCACCCTCATTTGGTATTCTGACATGTATCCCAAGAATGCCGGGGTTGTCAGAAAGATTGTAGCAGTTCTAGGCACCAAACATAACAATTATTGTTAATGCATCTAAGGAGCAATAGACAACCAGCTATGGTAATGATGCTCACCTTCACAGTTTTCAATATGCTGGCAGCTCAGGGAGACCACTCTTCTAATGCCTTCATATAGGCAAGGGATAGCAAAACCACAACCGTGTACTGGATAGTAGCATAACTACTACCAAGAAGTCTGAGAAAGAGTGTGTGGGAGGTCCTCTTGATCTCCCTAATTTTATTTGACCAAGGAGGGATGGAGGAGGTAGGAGTTCAAAAAATGGAGGCAGAGAGGAAGGAGAGGAAGGAGAAAATTACCACACAAAGTTCCAAATGAGAGAGAAATGGAAGTGTTATCCATCCAAGGGTAAAGTTCCAGCATATGTCCACATAAGAGGAGGAAGGTAAAGATGAGGAGCACAAGGGTGAAGAGAGCATGGAAAGTGGTTTCTTTTTGTAAAGGGCTACATGTACTGGGTGGTAGAAACCTTGATTATGTTGTGTTATGTGATACAACATATAAATTTATAAATTACCACTTGCATGGAAATGTTGACAAAAAATTAAACTAGATAGATATGTGGTATCATATAATATTATAGCAATAAAATAATAACAACAACAACAACAAACCATTCCCCACCACCACCCACCCCCAAAAAGGAGGGGGGGGAAACACCCCAAATTTCATTGGATAAATGTAGTTAGCTGAATGTGTGTAATAAAAAAAAAATAAGAAGAATGGAAAAGTGAAACGCACAACAATATATACATACTGGCCAACAACATGCCCAAGGAAGGAATAGTTTGCCACTTGTATCGAAGGATGTAATGTGAAACCTTATCAAATCAAGATGGTCAAAGCTACAGTCCTCTGAAGTAGAAAGAGAATGTTTTATGAAATATATCATTAGAGTGATCTCCTCCAGTTTGAATACAACCCACGACCAAATTCATTTCATAGTAATGCCATAGAAACAGATACAGGGATATGGTTGCACATAACAAAACAAACAAACAAGGCACACAAGAATCCTGTGATGCCTCCAGATGCAGATATGACATAGCTCTGGAAAGTTCACAAGCAGAAGCAAGTTATTATGTAAAGTGGATAAATAAATACAGTGCCAGTCAACTAAGACTCTCACTCTGTCTAGTATTATAAAAGCATTACAAATTGGTCCTTGACCTGGGACGAGTAAGTTCTAGATATCTGCCTCAACTACTTCAAGCCATCTAGCCTTGTTTACATAGGATGTAATTATGTCTCTTTTTAGTCTGATAAAAGCCCATATTCATGAATTATTCTTTCCAGTGGACTTCTTTCATAACTGGAGAAACAGACTCCTCCAGTCTTGGGGTTTGATAGCTATCAATGATCTAGCTGACAACAGCTAGAAACTTGTCCTACTAACATTCCTTAGGCTAACTGATGCAGTGACCTTTAAAAAGCACTCGTCACAGTTTGACTCTAGTTTCACATATCTACCAGTTTTGCAGACCCACTGATGATCATGACTACCAATGGTTAGACAATATTAGGGTCAATTTGATACCAAATGGAATTTGATGAGACAACAGCTCCCAGTGAGGTACTGACATCGAGATCTTGTTGGATCATAAATGTGGAAACAAACAGATCATAACCACATGATGCTTGAACTCATGATACAGTATGATGGAGCATAAATGAATTACTCCACAATTGAATGGGATACGGAGAACAACAGCAAGACAATCAGAGAGAAGAGCTTATGGTCTCACCACCAAGGGATGCAAGTGTGGCTCTGGTTGCAACAACAATTTGGTTGCAACACAAAAAATTGTGAATGCATGAAAATAAACCAACTATGTTCAGCTGGACGTGAATAGTACACTGTAGCAATACACATTTAACAGCAGCAACAGATAGTGTAAATGAGGTGCCCTCTGATGAGATGATGTTATGAAGCATTGTATTTGGAGATTAGGAAGACAAGATGATGAAGGCAGTGACAATGAAGAAAGTGACAGTGAAGGATGTGACATGGAAGAGTGTAATAATGAAGGCAGTGACAATGAAGGGGAGAAGGTTTAGCAACAACTTGGTACTGAATCATATACCAATTTTATCAACATTTTACTGTGGAATCTTTCCCCCCCCCGGACAATAGATTTGGAGTGCTATGAACAAAACTTGACCTGCACAAAATATTTAAACATGCGAACCTTACTGGAAATGTTGCTGACAATAAACAAGGTTCTTGGTGGGTCAGCAACCTAATGGATGACGAAGAGTGTGTGCTGGCACATCATAGAAACAGCTGGATAGCCAATTACTCCTGTTCTTTTAGGGTGGCAACGCTTACTGTAGCGGGCAATTCCACGACCACTAAGCAGTAAGCGAGTGAAATATACAGTGAAGTATACCAGGCATATTGACCAACTTCCTGTATGATGTCATATCAAAATGGTCGAATCGCCATGATCACTTGTTGAGAAGGAAAATGGATGGTAAAGGTTAACTTACTAGTGATGTAAACCCAGAAGGGGTGAAGTGGGAGAAACTAAAGTACTGCAGGATGATGTGGTGAAGTATGAAGGGAATTTTTTGATGTGATGGAGGAGGACTTCAGCCAAGGTTGGATTAGGATCAGAGGAAAACCCAATCAGGCTATTGGAGTTGGAGGTCTGATAGTTAAGAAATGAGTTGCAGTGCTGTGATGGTAGGTTGTGATGGTAGGTGGACATGTGAAAATGGGAGAGAAGTTGGTCATAGATTATATTTTGGTGTATAAAGCCATAGATGTAGTTAGGGTGGTAGTCTGCAGTGAAATAATGTTGGAGGAGGAGATAAGTACAAGTGAGAAGAGAATGATATAAATGAGTAGTTCACAGTAAGCTGGACTGGGAGGAGTATCATGAGGCAGTGGAGGAAATGTTCATGAGGCGGGAAGAGAGGTAAGAAGTTTAGCAAGCGTTGCGAAGAAACATAGTTGAAGAGGTGTGGAGTAGGTGGATGGAGAAAGTTTAGGCTGGGGTGGAGAAAGGAATAGGTAGGAAGAAGATTATGGAGAGGTCAGAGGGATGGTATAGGAAGTGGAAGGGTTAATTACTATCAGGAAGAAGTAATGTAGGAAGTTAAGGGAAGCAGGAAGTGAGGAAAAACTGTCAGGAAAGGGAAGAAGGAATTGAGGAAGTAAACTAAGAAAGGTTAGAGAGAAGGGTAGGACTAGTTGTAAGCTACTTTGGAATAATTTGAGAAGAATTAGAGATGATGGGGGAAGGAAGGATGAAGAGAAAGATGAGGTATTGGAGGTGATGGCAAAACACAGGGAAGAACTGGGGAAGAAAAGAGGATTACAATGACCTCAGCAATTATCTTGAATTTTACTCTCTCGATGCTTCGACTAATCTTCATCAGGAATAATGAGATGCTAAGACTCACGTAAGCTTGTTATATACCGGTAGCTAGCTATTCACTATGTGATACAAACCACACCCTGGCACATGCATCCAGCACGTGAACAGGATGTGGAAAAATAAATAACAGCTAATTTAAAAATGAAAAGAGGATGTATACTCAGAGGAGATGTGGATGGTGTGGGTTGGGTATGTGTGAGGAAGTAAGTAGGGAAGAAGAGAGGCAATGAAGTGTTTGAAAAGAGGAAAGGCATCAGTTCCTGATGGAGTGCTGATGAGATGCTGGTGTATGGAGGCAGAAGGTAGGCAGAGTTGAGGTGTAAGGTGATGTATGTGGTGATAATGTGTGCTCTACCTTGATCAGTTCTTCATTTAGTATTTAGCTAGAAGCCCACAGTTTCTTGTAGATAAACAAAAAAATACATTACCAAATACAGAAGACACAATGATAAAACAATCTCTGGTGTACATACACACTGTATCTTGTCATTAAGCCCATTGAGTGCTGATGTCCAACAATTATTTTATTATTATTATTACTATTATTACTAATATTGTTATTATTGTTGTTGTTATTAAAATATAATGTTGATTTTTAACATGGACTATATATAATGGCCATTTAAATATTTATCGTTTTACATTTATTATTATTATTATTGTTATTATTATTATTATTTTCAACAACAATAATAAAACTAACAAACGACATTAATTACAAGTTAGTTAATACCAAAATACCAAAATATAGCTTATAAAAAATTAATTAATTAATTAATTAAATAAATAAATAAAAAGCTACTGACAAGTTAAACTCCCAATCGACCCCAAAACAGGTAAGGCATTCCCTGCTGGAGTGCCACTGAGAGACACTGAAGGAGGTGAGCACGGGCATTCACTTCCCCAGTTCTTTGCTTTACCCTGAGGCTGAGCTCCTTCAGGAAAGCCATGCACCTGGTCCCGATGACCTCCAATGACTCAATGGCCACAGGCACAAAAAAGTGGCATGGATCTAGACTGGCATACCTAGCCACTTTCTTCTCCTCAGTTATAGCAGTCACAGCTCCAGCACTGCTCAATGCCGCACCTCGATATGACTGGGCAAGCATATCTGGACAGGTCACATCCCACACCAGCTGCTTGCCGATTTCTCATGGAACCATGGTTACCCCAACAGACCTTTTCCTGTCAGAATGAAAGAGACCCAATGGTTCCAGCCTGGAAGGGGCACCTGCAGATGACAATGCCCGGAAGAGGATGTTGTTTATGGTAGTATGACGGTAGAAATGTCCTTCACTCTGCTTGCAGCTAAGACCATGCGTGGCGAGATGATCCACTTCAACTCCACAGTGCTGGCAATTATGGGGACGACACAAAGTGGAGCCCAAGCGGAGATCCACGGCAACCCTGATGGTATTGTCACCCATCCTCAAACCCAGGGATGAGATGGGGAGGCCAAGCACCAGGTTCTTTCATTGAAACAGTCAAAAGCCAGGCTCGAGCCAAATCGTGAGGTGCATTCTGCAACAAAGATTCCACAGACATTGACACAATTACGCATCCCAGGACTTCTGGAAGGACGCCGCATGACCAGATGATGGGGGGTTATCCTGATCCGTAGACCATGCTGAAAGGGCATCATCCACAAAAGAGACAGGGAGTGAAAGCAAGTGTGGTGGCAGGATGGCTTGGACCAGGTCATGAGTGGCAGCAGCTGAGCAAGAAGGTAGAGGGAGCAAGTTGCACAGCACTCCTGATTCCAAGACATCCTCTCCCAATAGGGAGAGTGTTCTGCAACCAACAACAGATATCCTCATATCCTAATAATACCACTCACGATTGACTTGAGACTCTCATCATAATCTATCAGGGTAGGAGAGAGAAAACATGAGAAGTCCTGAGCATGTACAGCAGCTTAGGGATATAAAATGAATTACGCAGCAGGTTAAGGCATCTTGAGCAGAAACAAATCTGAGCCTGTATGACCTCAAGGCCACTGATTTTGTTGCTGAGAACAGTTGAGACAGAATCCAAGCTACCCAGAGGAGAGCCCAGGAGATGGGCACCAGAGGTATAAACCACATGAGCTCCTGGGAGAGAGCATAAGATGGTTCCTTTCGAAACTGCATCATGGCAAATAATCTCAATTAACCCAGTTTGTTTGATGAGCTCAAGATCATAAATTTTATCTTCAGTTGAGCCCCCCAGAGTGATGTCATCTCACACAATTTCGATGGGACAACTGAGTGCAGTTATGATGGAGTGAGAGACAGAAAAATAGAGGGCCAAGGGGATCTCCATGCTACATCCCTCTGGCTGATTGCAAGGACTTTCATGGAGGATGGTGAAGAACAGAATGAACAAAAGGGTAGATTACATGTGCTACGTTATAGACAGCTTCCAACATCTTGTCTCTGTGCACAGAATTGAAAGCATTTTTGAGGTCAAGCTTTACTACTGCATGATTAGGTTGCAGGTTGTTGAGAAACTGACAGCTGCTTCGCCCCCCCTCCCCACAGCCCCCTCACTGATCCCAAAAACCTAGCTGCCTGGGTGCTAGCAGGGAGCCATGTCCCAACTGACCACATTCTCAGCTACCTACTAGCCGACAAAGGGAGCATCCTATTGTTTTTCTCTAGAGTCAATAGGGTAGCCCCCAGAAAAGAAAGGACGGATAGAGGAAATAATTCTCTCCTCTAGGACCATGGTAGGGAAGGCAGCTAAGGCTGAGAGAAGGGAGGAGACATTGGGATAGTTCAGCATGTCCTGCAGATGTCAGGACCACCAGGGAAGGATCTGATTGCTCGAGCAACATCCCTTTCTAAAATAGTCAATAACAAGGGAAAGACATCAGGGGTGGGTGGGATGGACGCATCAGGGGTGGGTGGGATGGATGCATCAGGGTGAGGAGAGGGGTGCTACTGTGTCTGAGGGCAGAAAAGGTGGCCACACCTCTCAGCCATGGAAACCTCCGAGGAAGCCAAGTGAACAGCTCCTTTAAAATCTCCCTTCTCTAGCTTCTCAGACACTCGGCAACCCAATGACTCCAAGGAATCTGGAGCAGTAGCTCTCCTCTTCCTAAGGGGGGTTCAGGAGGCAGGGGGTCTTCCTCCTCTCTTAGCTGCTTATTGACCCCAGATGCTACCAGTGCTGACCACACCTTGGGGGCACTCTTAGACATCTGGAAGTGAAGAGGAAAAGCCTCTCCCAATTGCTGAAAACCAAACCTTCCAATATGGTAACTAAATTTGAAAGGGCAAGTGCTCTAGATCTACTAGGGATCCTCTTTAGAATCTTAGACCTACTGATAGCGGCGGCTTACCATTTGGAGAGGCTGCTCAGGAGAGGAAACAGGTGGACATCATGTGGCATGGGGCTACCTATAGATGGCAAAACTGCAGCAAGAACTCCTGGTGGCCGATTCGATCCAGGGCAGCGGCTATTCAAGGGTCTGTGAGTATGAACTAGGCTCGCCAAAGTCACAGAGAAACACTTCAAACAAATACGACAGGTAGAGCGAGCGGACATTGTTAGCTATTATTATTATTATTATTATTGTTGTTGTTATTATTATTATTATTATTATTATTATTATTATTATTATTATTATTATTATTATTATTATTATTATTATTATTATTATTATTATTATTATTATTATTATTATTATTATTATTATTATTATTATTATTATTATTATTATTATTATTATTATTATTATTATTATTATTATTATTATTATTATCACTACTACTACTACTACTACTACTACTACTACTACTATTACTATTATTATTATTATTATTATTATTATTATTATTATTATTATTATTATTATTATTATTATTATTATTGTTGTTGTTATTATTATTATTATTATTATTATTATTATTATTATTATTATTATTATTATTATTATTATTATTATTATTATTATTATTATTATTAGTATTATTATTATTATTATTATTATTATTATTATTATTATTATTATTATTATTATTATTATTATTATTATTATTATTATTATTATTATTATTATTATTATTATTATTATTATTATTATTATTATTATTATTATTATTATTATTATTATTATTATTATTATTATTATTATTATTATTATTATTATTATTATTATTATTATTATTATTATTATTATTATTATTATTATTATTATTATTATTATTATTATTATTATTATTATTATTATTATTATTATTATTATTATTATTATTATTATTATTATTATTATTATTATTATTATTATTATTATTATTATTATTATTATTATTATTATTATTATTATTATTATTATTATTATTATTATTATTATTATTATTATTATTATTATTATTATTATTATTATTATTAATTATTATTTGTCCAGAGCACAATTTCAAGTTGATTATTTTGGAAGGTGTTGGTATTTATTTGGCAATGTGTTTCTCTCTTTTAAACCACATATCTTATGAAAAAGGTTATGACTGAGCTTATAAATCATCAAAAATATATATGGAATCTTGAAAAAAAGCTTAACAGGAACATAATGACTATCATGCTAGCATGTGTATTGGCTTGCTGATTTTGAGCTCAGTCAAACAATTGGCTTACAAACTACATGCCTCTGTTACACAATGTGGATTCAACCATCACAAGAACATTTTATCTTCTTTGTGAGAAGCACTTCTTGAGAACTCTTCCTCCCAATCTTTGGGTATCTTAGTAGATAAAGTTGCAGTTTCTACTGTAATGTGTATTAGACAGCCATCACAAGTATAATATCCCATCATTTATATTCTTCACCAAGGCATGACACATAGTTTGATCTACCAGCCTTCTATACCAGTGACTCAGTGAGCTATGTGTGGTCAATGAGTTATATATCGTGCATGTAGCAAGAGTATTCATGGAAGCTGAGTCTATTCTCTTAGTTACTGATGAAATGTTCTACATTTCATTGGAATCATTCACTTAAATGGTTAGTAGCAAATGAATGTTGCTCAATAGAGAATTTTTAGCTATGACAAGCGCATGTAGATTTTCAATTTTAACCCTTACTTGAGGGATCTGTTCACTTGCTAACTAGAACTCAACAAAAGATGTTATGTAGCAAGCTGAAGCCCAAGCCTTATGTTTCACTGTGTTCAAACCCCTAGTATATAGAAATGAATGAAAGGCATTGTATGTCAGAAGCACCTCAATTAATTACCAAGAATCCTATCATATACCATCGTGATTACACCACGAACAGCATTGCACCAGCCATTGGTCTATCACTTGCCCTAGCTTAGCTGCTGCCCTGGCCCTAATCCTAGTCATTGCCCTGGCTATACCCCTAGCTGAAACCCTACAATGGTACTGATCTGTACACTATTGATGATGTCATCATGATGATGTAATACAAGGATTAAGCCATGGGGAAGTAGCCCTAATATTGATCTGTAGACTATTACTGATGTCTTTATGATTATGTTATGCTGGGATTGTGACATGAAGAAGTAGCTGACGATTATATGTATTTTCTTTAATGCCCACCCAACATTGCACAGTCAGATGTCCTGCAACATGATGGGCTGGTCTGTTCAAAGGAAATCTGCTTATTGAAGTGCTTGAGAGAAGAAGGTTTTGGTTTAAGTAGCTAGCTACTTGGAAGCAGCTTCTTCTGCATCTGTGTGGTAAAATATTTATTGCTGACAGGAGGATCATGCATAAGTCGGCAAGAACTTTATGTAATAGAGATTATTTGCACTCTTGATACTGTCTATATGTTCAGTATTTTCTCTTCAGCATATATATCTTTCCTCTATATCCCAATTATGTACTTTTTCTTTCTTGTATTTTCTGTCTGTGCATCAGCACCCTTGAGCAGGAGTGCTGCATGTGAGGAGCTTTGGGAAATATCGAGTGAGTAATCGAGAAAGTTGTGTGTATCTCATGTCAACTGAGAATTTATTGGGAATTGTTTTTCTCTTGCCAATCTTGTACTTACTACACCCTAATGACAGATTGTGTACAATTGATACAGGACCTACATCAGGGAAGTCAGTGTGTGTGTGTGTTTGTGTGTGTGTGTGTGTGTGTTTGTTTGTGTTTTTTGTGTGTGTGTGTGTGTGTGTGCATGTGTGTGTGTGTGAGTGAGAGAGAGAAGGGGGGGGGGGGGAGGGGTAGTTCATAATAAGCACATCAGTGCTTTGAGTACCAAAAGAAGCTCCTGTTGTATTCCACCACACACCATACACAACAAAAATTATCCACGCTGATGATTGGCTGAAAGTTGGGCAGCGGATATGGATGCGCGGCAATAAACTTTCCCGCTCAACCAACCGCCAAAAGTTCAACTCGCCGAATATCATAATCTGCTAGCAGTAAGAGCAGATATGCTTGATAAAAAAAATCCAACTCTCACCTCTGCTGCAAACGCAGGCTCAGCACCTAAGGCGCAACTAGAGCTTGAAAAGTTAAGCATCAGCATCAACTCGAACATTCAGCTGACCCACGAAGAAGAAAATACAGGAGATCGCGAGATTTTGGAAGATGTAGTAGCATTACTGACAGAGAACTACGTATCAGATGAACAATCTGCCGTGGTGACGGAAATAAAGACAAATGGAAGGGAAGGGAGGAGTAAATGGCGAGATGTGTTTGCAGTGATGTGTCTATGGATATCCTACTTGTTGTGCAGTGCAGCATACTCCATCATTGCACCATTCTTTCCCAATGAGGTAGGTAAACTGTTATTTGGGTCTTCAGACATTGTCATTGATAATAATGGAAGTAATACACATGTTGTTGATGATGTTAATATTGCTGTGTTTGTAGGCTGGGAACAAAGGGGCAAGTCCAATCATAATTGGTGTCATTGTCAGCTCCTCACCATTTTGTGTGGTGATATTGTCTCCAATCCTAGGATACTTTGTAAGTTTATTAGTCACACCAACATTGGTTTTCATAGTAAGGGATAAGGATAAATTAACTAGTTATTTGGTTAATTATTGCAAGGCAGATTATCTTTTATAATGGTTAATAAATTACTATATTATGTAGTTTCACATAGCCAGACCATGAACATAGTCAGGATTTGACAACATATATTTCTTTTTAAAAGAAAGAGTGACAGTAACATCCTTGCTGGCTGTAGAAGGGTTGTGGACATGGGCGTTGCTAGGGTGTAGCTAACCGTTACCCAGGCCAACCCCCAACCCTTATGCTAGGGGTTGTGTAGAGCCACAGACCAGTGGGGTCCAAGGAGTTAATCCCCTGGTACTCTCTTAGAGCAGCCACTCTCCTAGAGCATCTACATCTTAAAGCAATCGCTCTATTACAACGTAGCCATTCAGCAGTTTAATTAAGCTATTCTGTTTCAACTTAAATGATCTCAGAGGCTCATCAATGTCAACAACCTTTGATTTTTTGGGAAGAATATGATGATCAAACATTAAGGCCTATAATTATAATGTTATACTGTGAATTAAAATGGTATTTTTGCTAGCTTTGTTTAGACTACTTGGACTTTTTTCATCTAGCCTGCTCCACTCAGCTTTCCTGTGTAGGCATTCATTATAATAAATTGTTAATTAAGGATTACTTCGCCAAAGCACTCCTGAGATACTATATAGTTAGGACTAATGTTTGTCACATGATTGACCATGCTCAGCTTCCCATATAATACACACCTCATGTACATTGTTTTAAAGCTGTCTACGACTCTTGTGCATCCGTTAGTGGTTCCTGAAGAATCCCAAATCCACAAGTACAGCTGATACTTGTTGGGGTGATTCCATCTAAAACAACAAACATGGCTACATCAATGCAGACCATCTGCTACACACTTCAGACATGATGAAGAAATTTTAATTTGTATATCTTCAATGAGAATATGTAGAAGAGATGACTCAGGTATTATGGAAATGTCATGCCAATATGTTGCTAAAATGAACTTGAGTTATGATAATGATAACATCCACAGCCACATGATAACAGTGTTGCCATAATTTTTGGGGTAATTTCCAAATTAACTCGTGTGTTATCAAAATATTTTGGCAACAAAAAATCCAAACAAAATCCAACAATTTCATGAGAAATAACTTACTCATAGCATTTACACACGTCTTTAATAGTTCAGTGTTCGGTTTAAATTCATAGCATTTTTGAGTTGAATTGCACTGTTAAAAGTGAATTTAATGTAGAAATTCCTAGTCTGTTTCTGTGCTTCATTTTGTTGAAACCAATGTGGCTGAATAAACGTTCGGTATCAGCATTGCCATGGGGTATAACTAGAATGGCTTTTGCGAGTTTTGCCAATGTGGAGTAGCGATACTCAGTTTCGAAGCAGTCTTTGATTTGGCTGATTGCATGCCAATACACTTATCCACCTCTGTAATGGCCGTGACTTTAGAAGTAATGGCGACATACAGAAATCCATAAATTCCTCTTGATTTTGTCACCAACTTGAACTACCTGAGGAACACACTCTGCTGCAGCAAGCACCTGACCAGCCATACTGTATTGTTGTAAGCCCGATTTGAGATTTGAGAGTAACTTGTGCTCGTAGGTTATCGTTTGACAGCTCCCTTGGCTGCAGCAATCCACCAAGCTTGGATAGTCTCCCTAAATTTTCTCACATCTTCAGATGATAATCCATTGTCTTCTTCAAGGTATGATAGTGTGTTGTGACCTACGAAAACTTTGTGTAAAGGGAGATACTCTTCTGAGTTATCAATACACACTTGTGAAACATGTTCAGCAGCACACACGGACTCAGAATTCATGAACTGTAACAGAAATTTTCGTATTAAAGCCATCGAGTTCTTGGTAGAGAACATGAAGAATTGGAGATTGCTGCTGCATGTACCTGTTGAAATTATTAACAATTGGTAATGCAGAACATAGAAAGAGCAAGTAAGCTTTGGTCAGAGGCTTTTCAAGTACAATTTTTACTCTTCTCACTACTGCCTGCTTATCCTCAGTACTTCAAAAGTATGAGAGTAAGGCTTCATATTGCTCGATAAGATGATTTACACAAGCTTCAAGGCTGAGCCATCGTGTTTGGCATGCTTTTAACAACTTGTGTGGCTTGCATTCCACAAAACTCTGAAATTCTTCAAACTGTCGCAGCCGCCTTGGGCTCTTCTGGAAATAAGGCTCTTCTGGAAATAATACCATACATCAGATGTCAGATCTTCCAATTCATCAGGCAAGACTTTGCAGGCCTCATTTGCTGCTATGTTACAATGACAATGAAGAGCAACTAAAGCTGGCTGCTTACATCGTAACCGTGACATCACTGAATTTCGTGCTCCCAACATTACATTGGCCCCATCTGTACCTAATCCGACAAGATTATCATAAAGGAGGGTAGTGAATTCTTGAAAATGCTTATCGATTGCATTAAATAGCAGCTCTGCAGTTGACCTCTCTATATTCTCTAGGACAAAGAAGACACATCTCACTGTCCTTTGGTGTTATCGAAGAATCGAAGCATAATAGCAGCTTGTTGTGTAATGGTAATATCAGTTGTCTCATCAGTTTGGAGGCTGAAGTATTTAGTCTCTCTAACTGCTGCGGAAATGGTTTTCCAACAATCCTGGGCAATAACTTTCAAAACAGCTGTTGCTTTAGTACGACTGCACTTTAAATCTTTAGCAATAGAAGATACATGAAACATCAACTTAAATAGTTTGGTACAATGATCTCCCAATTGAAAGGCAAGATGGTGCTCTCCAAGGAAATATGCAAAGAGTACTTCTGCATGGATTACAGACTCCTCTCTTATTGGCCCAAAGTAGGACTGTAGAGGCAGTACACCCACACCATCTTTTTCTGAGTGTTTGTGTAATTTCGTTTCCTGTGTCTCCTGAGATCTCTAGTGCCACCTCTTCCAAGGTTTATATCATGAGAGCAAAAGAAGATCCCTTTCTCGAAGTTGTGGTCCATGGAAAAGTCTTTGCATACTGTCTACGATAGACACACAATCGCTTTTTTGCAGACTTAGAAGACCTGATAGATGTAGAGATTTGACTGTCAATGTCAATTTGTGAAACCTCATTATCAGAGTCAGAATCCATATCTGAAGAATCTTCTTCTGGTAACCTTGAAGTACTGGGTTCTGAAGATGCCATAGCTAACTCTCTCTGACACTCACTGTGAAAGATTCTAACTCTTGCACAAATCAGGCTTTAAATACCCAACCAGATAGCTCATGCATGAGCATGCACATAGATCAAAGGGTTCTGGCTCTGCAGGCATATTCCTGCCACAGACCTGGGTGAACACAGGACAGTGCAGGTGACCACATAATAACACAGACTGTGCGCAGGAATATGCACAGACCGAGTGACCACATGAATATTCCTGCAGACCAGGTGACCACAAAATAACCACACTCGGCTAATACCACAGAGTGGTCTTGAAATAGGCTGCACATGGTCTGATATGCATGAAATGTCAAACAATTTTCTAATGATGAAAAATCCAAACATTTATTGATAAAATTCAAACAGAAAATTTAAGGGTAAAAAATCCAACACTATGGCTACACTGAGATAATAGTGAAGGACTTATTTCCTTTTCTATATCCTGGTCAGCAACTGCATGATTTTTTTAATTTCTTAAAAACATTTTTTTAACTGAATTCCTTTCTGGAAGTTCAATATTTGTTACTTCTGGAGGATTTAGGTTCCAATACAATTTTTTTTTTTACCTTACCAAAATTCAGAAATGGGTTATGGACACATGTAAACCTGCTGCATTCAGATTCATACCAACATGACACAATCATTGTTTTTCATCAATGATGCCATAAGCATAAAAACTAAGAAAGTCCTCTGCAGTCCTTGGACACTCTTACATATTCTAGAACATAGTCATTAGCAAATCTCAGGCTCTGATATAATTAGGACTAAGGAGAGTTTTTTTAATTAGAGTTAAGGTTGATTGGCTAACCCGACTGCAGCAGAGGTGCAATCAGTAGCATGCAAAATTTAGCTTCTGACTTCGCAGGCCTATCTTCAGAAATTCTAATAGCTGGTTTTGGCAGCTAATTACATACTTGCCATAAAAAGATGATTGCCAACATTTATTATCAGAATGAAGTGTGATGCTAGCTCAATATTGTGACCAAGTGTACCAACATAGTTGCTAGAAGTAGGAGGAGTCAAGGGTGGCCCACCCAAGTTTTCTAGCAGGGACTAGCCCAACCTTGGAGGTACACTTATCATGTGGCATTTTCTAGGGGTGATGTTGGCTGTTTTTACAGGCTCCATAAAGTGGATGATTTTATGAAGCCTTTAAAATGCTGACATTATAAACATGTACAAATTTGTAATATTGCTTATAAGTGTGAGACAAATATGGTAATTTTGCCTTAAGGGCCTAAAATTTTCTATATTTCCTCATACATGTATTTAGTTTCATGTTACCAGTTGAAATATGTACATGCTGTAAGACTGACATTTGACTTTGCTAAGAATAAATGCCATACTTCAAGACATGAAGTCTTGAAGTGGGAGACTATATGCAATAGAGTCAGTGGATATCTGTGACTTGTCATGAACACCTGCAACAATACTGACAATGCTGACTTGTATACTGCAATATGAGATAATGTCTGTTTTATCAAGACAGAGGATTTTCAACAGTTTAACATGCTATGCCAAACTGTCATGGTCAAACCAGGAAGTGAATATAACCTAGGTGTGACTAGGAAGTGGGTGTGATTGTAAACAAGTAATTCAAGTGGATTAGAATAGCTAACAGTCATGAGTCATGTAAAACATTGCCCAGTGTCATGTATGGATATCAACTTCTTAACTACTGCATCAGGACTAAACTCAGGTCCAGACTGGCCATCAGGCATACAGGGCAATGCCAAGTGGGCAAGTGCTTAAAATGGTTTGGTGCCTTGCGAAGCAATTTTTTTGTTATAATGGCCATTAAACTATCATTGAATCCCAGGGGCTTATTCAATTCATTTATTGCTGGCGGTCAATTATTGCTTAGGCATGAACTGAAAAAATCTGGGGGGAGGAACACCTCCCATGTGAATGTAAAAAATCCTGTTTACACTTTGCAAAAAAAATCTGAAAAGAAGCCCATGCTCGAAAAAAGAAGCCCACAATGAATAGGATCCATGCAGCCTGAAGTAAAGGACCCTTTCTGCCTGAAATGAAGGACCCATGCAGCCTGAAGTAAAGGATCCACACAGTTGAAGTAAAGGATCCATGCAGCCTGAAGTAAAGGATCCATGCAGCCTGAAGTAAAGATCCATGCAGCCTGAAGTAAAGATCCATGCATCCTGAAGTAAAGGACCCATGTAGCCTGAAGTAAAGATCCATGTAGCCTGAAGTAAAGGATCCATGCAGCCTGAAGTAAAGGACCCATGCAGCTGAAGTAAAGGACCCATGCAGCCTGAAGTAAAGATCCATGCAGCCTGAGGTAAAAGATCCATGTAGCCTGAAGTAAAGGATCCATGCAGCCTGAAGTAAAGGACCCATGCAGCCTGAAGTGAAGGACCCATGCAGCCGAAGTAAAGGACCCACGCAGCCAGAAGTAAAGGATGATTTAATACTCTGCCCTTCCCCCCTACTTTCAATAGCTTCCTCCGTCTCTGTACTAGCATGTCCTTTCTGTGAAGCACAACTTGATGTGAACTAATAGAACATCAGGATTGCAAATAAGTAAAGCTCAGGCATGTATCTGGGCATACTCTTTCTTGAAGTGAATGCCTAGCTGGGGGTTAGATACATGAACTTTTTGTCCCAGAGTTCCATCTATATCAACTGAGATTTATAGTGGACATCAATTTCATGGATCTGCAACAAAAAAGGGAGGAAATGAACCAGGTATACAATTAGTTCAACAGATCACTGGCTCTGCATTCCAAACATTCCCTTCGTCTACCAGCTGCGAATAGGTGAGAAAACAAATCTCAACCATTGCGTCCATCATGTGTTTATTCATACTTAAATTTTTATTTTTTGTCTATTTATTTACTATTTATTTACTATTTATAATTATATTTATATTTGCATATTTGTTTATTTTTTAATTGCATTACAAGCTTTTTAATTACATTACAAGCTGTGTGATGCACACAAGTTTAGTATATGACTACAGTTGACATACACAGCATTGGACCAGATGACTGATTAACATAAGAAGTACCATTACACCACCTAGCTAAGTTGCCTGTACCAATCTTGCATCCTTAACCAATAATTTACTCCAAGTATTATTCTTGCCAGTGCTACCAATTGAGAAACTATCACAAAGAACAAAATCCAATGACTCCTCATGAATCATATTATTGGAGTCAATAACCATTGCTCCGGAACTAATTCTTCCATGTTCAAACAATCAGCTGCTTCATCTACACATAGAGGATAAAACCTAGAGCAGCAACAACTTCTGAACGATCTTATTTCTTTATCACTCTCACCACACAGGAAATAAGTTCATTTTGAGTCTGTGGGGACTTGTACTGAATATTGTGCAAAGCTTTGTCAAAGTGATTGGCTAAAACATTATCAACATTCTTAGAGCAAGAAGTTAACAGGATTGGCCATAATGTTCAGCATATCCCCTTAGTGATTCCCTTGTAGGGACATTTTTTCATATTCCATCCTTGCAGCAAACTTGTAATCAACAGCAGGTCTAAAGGCATTCTTTAGAAGCCAGTAAATATACCTAGTAGTGGTGACAGGATTATCTGATTGATGTCTCTCCTGCTTAGTTGAATGAGATAAGGGAGAAAAACAGCGCTTAGCTTTGTATTATACTTGATATCAGTTCACATAAGCTCATTGAATACAGCTGGAGCTCACCTGTTCCACAAGTGTACACAGCACTACATGCAGTGCACTACTAGGTTAGCTGATAGAGATGGTGTGGTACACTTACTCAAGGGCTTCATATATGGAGTAGAAAGGCAAGGCATAGCCAGCCATTAATTATGCCTATGCGATTAAATGCTCATTTCTAATATTGCGTCTATATCTGCATCCTTCTCTCTCTGTTAGTTACCACAGTTGGGTCTCCGTTTCATGGTATTTGCCGGACTACTGCTATTGGGAGGTTCCGTTGTCCTGATGGGGTGAGTATAATTGTATTTCTCAGTGTCCGTGGGACACTAAGAATAAAAGAATATGCATCAGCATTAAGAATGTATTAGCACTTGCAATAAAAATATGTATCAGCTCTAAGACTATATAGAATATGCATAAGCACTAATAAAAGAATATGTATTAGCACTAATAATAATATAATATATATGTATCACCACTGGCAATATGCATCATAATGTGGCAGGGTTAATTACAAGGCAAGCCCTTTGTTATCAAAAATGTCTTCAATTTATATTTGGATAGCTTTATGTCAATGGTGCCGCCTGGGTGGATATTTATTATGCTCTGTATCATCCTGCGCATGGCTGAGGGTGTGGGGTCTGCTCTCTTCATTACTGCTACATTTACACTCCTTCCCATCCTCTACCCACGGTCGGTGAGCACTCTCATGGTATGTACTATGACCCACTGTAGTGATCCACTTACCTCATATACATAGATTTTTTAACACATATATTTTAAAAACTTCATTGCTAGAGTACTCAGAACATGATGTGTTGTTTTGTTTTCCCACCCTTTCTCCTTCTGCCCTTCCTATCTCTCTCTCTCTTGGCTCCTTCCATCCTTATTACTTACTCCCTCCCTCCTATACACACACACACACACACACACACACACATGCACACACACACAATTCCTATGTCTCCCCAAATTTAGGGTTTGTTTGAAGTGGGATTTGGATTTGGATTTGCTGCAGGGCCCCCTTTAGGTGGTTTACTCTACCAGGTAAGTTATTAACCCCATGCTGGTCTGAATTTTAGTATTTTTTACTTTTATCACATTTCCTGTACCTCGCTCCGTAATTATTGATCCCTGCACTCTAGAGCTATTTGTGGCTTAGGTGACATGTTTTTGTTGTTGAAGGTTGGTGGCTTCATGCTCCCATTTATATCTGTGGGAGGAACGGTTTTGTTAGTCACCATTCCATCTACACTGCTGCTCACAGGAACAGGTACGTCCTTCTCAATTATATAGCTAAGTATTTCATTGGGACAGGAACCAGACCTGATCACACTCAAAAATAGTGAAATCTCATATATAGCGTGACTGTATTTTATTGCACACCACATAAATAACCAAAAATGCTATATATCCTTCAAGCTCAGGTGGGCACATCATGATGACAAATAAGTGAACTAAGAAAATACAAACTTGGAACTGAATCTGCTTTAGCTACCAACTATATACTACTGAGCAGGTATTTAGCTGCATGTTGGACACTTACATCAACAAAGTTATTAGTCTCGTCACCAAGCTACAGGGTAAAGCCATACAACACTCGTAACTCTCTCTTTGAAAAGAGTTCCTTGCTCAGCATTTTTATATTTGTTTCTGTGTTTTGTTTTGGTGATTGTGTGTTTTCAAAGCGGTGTATTGAATGATCTCAATTGTCCTCTATGGGTAAAAAATTTATGAGATTTCACTATGAAACCATGAGATCATGAGAACCATTGAAAAGTACAAAAAAGTGTGAGATCTTATGAAATATTGTGAGAGAGGAAGGTATGAGGGACCCATATGGATAGGATTGAGTTGCTAGGATATTAATACCCTAAGAAAGAGAGAGACAGACAGAGAGAGTGTGAAAGCTGACCACATATTTAATCAATTAGTCAAAATAATTTTGCCATCATAATATTTGGGATTTTATCCTTTTGGGACAAGTAATGAAACAGTTTTTATCATTGTTGTCATCATCTTTGCAGGTTTCACAGAGAAGCAGACATCAATGACAAAAGTGATGTTTAAGTTATGCACAAAGTTTCCCTTCATGGTACTAGGTAAATATTAAGAAAAGTACATCTCACTTCAACTACAGACAGTGACGGTAATAAAGATGTCACAAGTCTAGTGTAACTGTAGCTTTCCTTCTAATCTAGAGGGTAACAGCTAGTGTCTAATACACTACAGAAGTACTGAAATAAGTAATAACCCTACAAATCTGAACCAAGGTGTGCGTAGTAGACTCACAAAGTTCATGGTTTGTTATTGCTTTTGAGATGGGGATATTGGTTAGGTAACTTTCAATCTTCTGTTGGTACAGAGATTGAAGTTTGTGATGATGAAGCAGGCAAGTAGCCAATTAGCTGCAAATCTGTTAAGGTGTAAGCAGGAGGACCTGCAATCACCAACATAGAGTACTTCTGCTGATGTATAATTGGCAAGGTCAAATAAAAGTAACTTGATTATCAATTTTTCATAATAAGTTTAGTATAAGGATAGTGTCCAATAGGACTTTGTACCCCTCAGATGCATAATAAAACTTTCGGGTGTCCAGACTGAGCAGCATAATGATTAATTAAATGAAGTAACTAATCATATTAACACAAAGTGGGATACATTCAGTGAGTGAATAGGATTTTACGAACTTGGAAACAGCTTCAAGTAAGGAGTATTTAATTACTAATGCTGCCAAAAATGTAACTAAATTTATGGCCTAATCTATAAATGAACCTCAGTTATCCATAAATTCAGTTTTCCACAAGGTAGTTAGTTAGTTCCTAGCCTTCTGGATAACTGAATTTCTACTGTATACTTTAGTAATAAGGTTATTTCTGGAGTTACCCTAAACAACAATTACAAAGTTCTTGAAGGAGAATACTCTATATATCATAACAAGAGGAAACAACAAAAATAGAAGCAAAACAAAAAAAAGTTTTTATAGTCTGTAAAGGTCCTCTAAATATTTGTCGTAAATATACTTTTATAAACATTTCCCCCCCCCCTCCCCCCCCACTTTTCCCAATGTGTATCCTAATGATGCTATAAGAAATTCATCAATAACAACAAACATTCATCAGACAACTTCAGTGAAACCAATTCAACCAACAATATCAGTGGTGTAGGAAGATGCTTTGATAAAGGGGGGCTCTACTTTAGGTTGAGTGTAAAAGTTAGTACTACACAAGAAGAACATTTTAAGCAAAGAAAAACATTCAACATTTTCCAAAATTCAACATTTTCCAAAATATATAATTAGCCTCGAGTTAATAGAAACAAAGACAAGTCCAGTGCATCGGTTCTGGAAGTGTGCACATATAACAGAAACAGGTTGTTAAGTCAGCAATCACTCATTGAGCTTCTTAAGAAAGTCTTAATTCTCCGAAGAGATCTAAACGACCTTTCAGCTGTAGCTGTAGTGACTGGGAATGTCAAGTAGATTTTAAGAAGTTTTTAAACCTCACTTAGCATTGCTTTGAAAATATCATTCATATTCATGGCTTCTGCATTGGGCAGCATTGAGCTTGAAGCAACAGAAGCTGATATAGATTTCCCTCAAATGATTGCAAATCTTCATTGTGTCCACGAAGCGGCAACCCTTGCCGGGAAAGGTACTTTATGCAAGAAAGTAGATTCATCAACATTTTCCTGTGATGCCTTTGATCAGATTCAAGCTGAGCACATATTCCAGTTGCTGCAGATTTGGTAGCTGCTATTTTTAACACAGCCTCTCTGTGCATGACAATAGCCTCGTGATCACGAAATTTTTCCAGAGCTTTCTTCAAGTTTGTAAAGCCATCATCCACAAATGCAGATTTATAATGCTTTGATATACCTAGAGATTTAGCACTGCGACAAGTACTACAATATATTTTAAAGGCTGTAGAACAGACACTTATCCAAGGAAACTCTTGTACCAACTCGGCTGAATATGTCTTAGATATGATTTCTTGCCACTCCCTTTGCTTTGATGGGCCAGGTCTAAAGGGTGTTGTGGAGTAGAAGGATCAGAACAGCATTGGCATTGGTAGCAACTTTCATATGACAACTCCAGGCTATGGCAGGTAGAAGCCTCAGCATTGCCACTTGTATCTGTAGACCTTGCCATACCTATATTGAAGGGTATTGAAGGGTAAAAAAATATATGCATGGTCACTGAGTAAGACCTTATAGCTAGCTAGCAGAAACCTTGGTGGCTCAGTCAGCAGTAAAGTCTGAGCATAAGCTTACTCTCAAGTTCGAGATGGTGTGCAAGCTGCGTGACTTTGCCACTCATCGAGGCATTCCCAAGCTTGTGGCATGTGCTGATTCATCCCCAGAATAGGATGGAGTGGACTGTCCAGTCCAGACTTTCTATGTCCTAAGGACACTGCATGAGTCTAATATCCAATACATACATGTGTACAATGATAAGCAATGTCTTTCTCAAGACACACCCATAATTCCAAACGAGAATACAGTATCTTGTCTGGGGAGCTTGCAGTTGGTTTAATATTATGAATGTGTGTACACTACACAATAAAATCCATTGAGCAATGCTTTGTGAGACCCCTGCCATGCCCAAGAGCGATATTCCCAAGTAAGACCGCCTCTCTAATAAGACCAGTTGGAAGTTCTCCCTGGGTGGTCTTAATAGGGAGGGACCACTGTAATTAGATGACTTTATTAGTTAGGTATATACATATAAGCAGAGGTACCCAGAGTTGCCCAGAGAAGATCTAGCAGAGGAACACAAAATGAAAATGAGGGACATGATCCCTCCAGGTATTGAACTCTAACATTAGTCTCCGAAACCCCTTTTATGGTTACTCAATGTTTTTGTCGAACCAGTTGAAGACAACACCTCTCTCCATTTCAACACCTATGGCTTTTATCTGATAGAGTAGGGCTAGAAGCAGCCTAGTTAACAAACTAGTTAAGGTCTCATGTAGCTATCACAAGTTGCATTATTTGTGTGCTGTCATAGGAAATGTAAAAACACTATTTCCTAAACATAATTGCTGACTGACCAACAACGCCAAGTGTCATGCTATTCGATGGTGGCTTCCAGTCTGGATTCAAACCAAACTTTTACAAAAACTATCTATATAGGCATCCATCCAGTTAGTTTCCAGATTGGACCTTCCATTTGGCAGTGCAAAGCGGACTTACAAACAGACAAACACACAAACTGATGCTACTATTTTATACATGTAGATAAAATGACAAAAGCACATTGTGTCCAATAACCACACCAAATATTTGCTGCATGATCAAATGCATTCGGTTGTTGTGATTGTGTATGAATATTGTGTTGTAACTGTATATGTACATAATTCCTAAATATGAATGCAAAGCACCGGCGCGTGGCAAGCTGAAGCACAACTTGCCAAGCCTTATATTTCCTGGATTTTATTTGTACATAACAAGGGTACCCACCTGCAGGAGTGTTATCAAGCTGGCAGGGGTGGGTGACAATGGACAGTACATTTTTAGATGAGAAAAATATGTAACAGGCTATGGTGAGTGGAAGACCTTCTATTGTCCTTTAACACTTGCTGAAGTGGAGTTTTCTTCTTTGATTGCATTTAAATTGCGGGTAAATAGTGTAAATCTATAGTAGTGGGGCAGACAACCTCCTCCCCTCCCCCGGCCCTCCCCGGCTCTCCTCGTGCCATCCTTGACCACGGGCAGGATCTGTCTGAATTACTGCAGAGTGTGGGGAAGCATGTTGATGCTTTTGATCATTCATCAGTTGATGGCATGATGGGCACAGCATTGGCCTTATAGGTGCAGCATTGCAGCATCAGCACCTCCTTAACAATGATGGCAGCAGCATCATGTCTTTATTAAATGGCTGTAAGTGGTTATTTTCAAATAATTGCTTTTGCTTGCCTGCATGACATTGGCCAGAGTTGTTCCTTGGCTGCAGCTAATCTATGTAGTGGGTGTCCAGTGGCTTCTTGAAGAGGGTACTATAAACTCTTTGGTTAACCAGAAGGAGTGTGGCTGCAATGCCACTAAGCAGTAGCCAGCATGATCTTTTCTCCCTGGGCAGGGTTCTGGCTGTGCCCTCTGGATTATCAAGGAACATTGTGCCTGCAGATAGACAGTGTTTGTCATTCTTTATAACCATGTTGTTTCTTTGTGGATTTGTTACCTCCTCCTTGGTTGGTGTTGGTGTTCTTTTGCTTCTCCTTACCATATCCATAGAGTGGGTGTAGACATGGTGCTGGTTCTTGGTCAGGTCCTCTTGGGACTCCTGGACATGCACAACCATTGTCTCTTCGTTGTAGTTTATTCTCTCACCATTTGTCTTTGCAACTTCCCTTCAGTGCTGGGAGGCTGTACTTCCCAACTATGTCAACTCTTCTCTTTTGTATTCAATGTTTGAGAGAGCTATGCCCACAAGTGACAGTTCATGGAAGGAATTGTGTTTTTACCTTGCCACACTTGTGTAAACCCTCACAACAAATTGTGTATCCACTTCATAACTATGGTATGTTGAGGAAGCTATGTCATATGAAATTTCAGCATCCTTTTCCTGCGCTACTAACTATGCAGCCAATCGACCTCTTTTGCAGCCAATTCTCTTTGCTCGATCTTCAATTCTGTCAGAGAGTTCTCTCAATTAAAGATGACCATTTCCTTGTTGACATGAGAATTATCCATATTTTTATGGTTGAAAGATATGTCTATGTATGGATACACGGACTTTCCCATTCAATTCACCAGTGAGGGCTCAGTTTGCTTGCCAACGATTTTTCTCAATTGAGACAACCATTTCTAGTTTAAATAATCTTTCTTTATTTAATATTAGTGACAAATTCATATTTTTATGGGTGAACATCTGGTGAATGCATACACAGCCACATGATATGCCATACATGCAATACCAACTTTCCGTTCAACTTGCATACTTTGCTTTCTAACCACGCACAATTATAATTATTATACGAGTTGCTCAAGTTTTTATGCTCTACTAATACATATTAAGTAGACCATCTCACGTTTCTTGCAATGTAATTTTGTTATTTGTATAATCTTTGATTGCAGTTTGTTTGCTCTCTGTGTGTTTTGCAGCATCAGTGAGCGCTCTGTCCATTGCTGCATTTGGATTCCTAGTTCCCATTCTCCAGCCATTCCTTAATGAAGAAGTGTGTATTCAACCTTTCTAAATAATTTCTTTATTATTCTATGAACCACTGAAGTTGCACAGACTGCCCTAGTTTGGGGAACCTTTTTTTGTAGGAATCAATTTTAGTGCAAAATTTCAGTTGACCAGATTAGCACTATGGAAAAATCAATCCACATCCACGCTGAAGCTGAAGTCAAGGAGTTTGAAATGAACTGTTATATTCCTGGATAACACACATGTGCCTAATTTGCATCAACCAACATATTGTATCCAATTACTCTTCAACATTGTGATAAGCAACTGCTTTCATCTTGTCACCATGCAGTTCATTTAAGTTCTTTCAGGAAGCCATGGTGACAGCTGTCAGAGAATATCTAGGAAACAGTTCAGCGTGCGCACACATGCAGAGACACATCCTCACACATGAAAATTAATTAACAATGAAACTACAACAGAACATAACTATTGCCTGATCAAAACTACAGGAATACAAAATTTAAGGGAAGTAGTGGCAATGTTTCTACCAAGTCAACAAGAATAAACGTGTGTGTGTGTGTGTGTGTGTGTGGTTTGTTGTTGTGATTAGTGGAATGGTGATTGATTGTGCCATTTATTGCTACAGAGATCACAACTACAGTGCTCAGACATAGAATTGATGTCAGTACAACATACATGTGACTTTTGTGTGTATAATATATACATGTCACTCTAATATCATGTTTACACGTTTATGCATGCAAGTCATCAGATTCTCATGTCACTCTTGTGTGTATAATACTGTTTTAATCTTTACCTTGATATTTGTACTAGTTTAACATAAAACCAGTTGAAATAGGATTGATATTCTTCACTGGATCTGCAATCTACATGCTCTCATCATTTGTAATTGGACCATTATCTGACAAATTTGTGAGTGAATTTACATCCCCACATAGTCTATTAATATTAGACCACTTTTCTGCATGCTAAACAACACTAGACCACAGAGTTGCAACTCATAGAGGGCACCAACAGCCTTCACTAGCTCCCTCTTAGTCCAACCTGAGATGTGAGCTCCTTATTTGTCTGGCTCATAAGACTAGCTCCTTCTCTGGTAAAATAATCAACTGATAAACGTTATTTGTTAATTAAATACTTTTCGCTATTAAGTACTGGATCGCTTGCTTGTTTGTCTAGAAGTGGGAGTGCTAAACAACCTAAGTTTGTGGTACATGTAAAGGCTCACTGCTCTCTCAGGCTTCAGCTGGCCCATGTAGATGTAGCTATCATGGTAGTGACATTTGAACTTAACTGACTTGTCGTTTCCATATTATAGGGTCCGAGGTATTTTATCATAACAGGATTGGTAGGGCTTGGATTCGTTTTCTTCTTCTTTGGACCTCCAGAATTCATCGGCTCTCCGTATGTCAGCAAAGTTAACAAATTATGATCTCACTCAGCCTAGGTATCAATTATGTTGATCAGTCAGAATTATTTTAGTCATAACAATTTCAGTGGCATATGCTTGGTTGCAAAGTTGAGCCAAGCTCTATCCCAATTTATTTCAACTTCAATATAAGAACACACTGTTCACGTGTTATCAACTTGGTCTCCACATGCAGCAAGATTTGGATCACATTCACTGCCATTTCTTTCCTTGGACTAGCAACTGCGTTTACCATTAATCCTGGGTATGCTGATATGCTGGCCATTTCAACGTGAGTATTACCTAATAGACCTATAACTAAAAGTTTGGGAGTTTTCTCAGCAAATTTAGTGCTGCATATAGACTGTATCACTTATACTTACATATAATCTCTAAAGATTGTGACAGATTTGCTGTTTAGTTGTAGAGTTGATGAGTTTTAATAATATATGATGAACTAAATTATAGGAGGGATATGAAGGAAGGAGAAAATCTTGTCACTGTGATAGCAGTAGTCTCAGGAATAGCTTCTTCTGCTCAATCATTTGGGTAAGGTTGTTGTACTAGTGTGTGTGTGTGTGTGTGTGTATAGACAATCTCAACTGCATTCAACTATAATGTGCATGTGAAATTTCTATTTAATTTTCCACATAACCTCTCTCTCCTGGTGCTTGTTTCTTTCTGGTATTATTTTCCGCCCTCCTATCCTTCCTTCCTTCCTCCCCCCCTTCCCAATTCCTGTCACCTCTGCAGTGCATTTATTGGACCCCTGGTTGCAGGTACTCTTACACAAGCATTTTCACTTCAGACAAGCTCTGTTTTTCTAGGTGAAATGTTCATGGCAGAGGTACGTTATAAAAAAAAACAAGAATGTTTTAATAATACTCACTTTCTGGAGGACTAAAAGCACATGAGTCATAGGGAGGATAGATAGTTTTTGTCATGCTTTATGAGGTCATACTATATATGACATTTTGAGCACTCTACATTTTATAGTACCACTCTGTAATAATATCTTCCTATAATTACAGGCTCTGCTGCTGCTAGGTGTGACTGCCATAGACAAATACATTGGCTTTTAGACACTCATTCATCTATCAGACACCTCAATGCCATTTTTTAATCTTTCTTTTGGAGGTGGGGGCTTGAATTCGTGAACTGTTTTCATTTCTATATTTGGATGTGTTAGAATCATCATATTTGGATGTGTTAAAATATATAAATACTTATTACAATGATATATAAAATAGAAGATTTATTGTCAAAGAGTCACACATGTATTAGAAACATACAAACTACTTGACTGATACACTAGAGCCTTTCAACTTATGAATGGTGGGATATCAAGTGAATCCAGAAACAAATGCAAAGGAGGTATGGGTGTGTCCACAGAGCATAAAGAACCTAAGCACTAGAGTAGCCGCAATGGCCAGATGAATAGTTTAATATACTGCTAACTATGTCAGGTTTTCATGTGCAGTGGAATATACTTTGACATCGCAAGCTCAGGAACATTTCCCAGTGTTATTCATACGGCAAAAGATTAAAATATCTTTTGAGGAACTGGAGTAATTTTTTAATCATTTAAGCTGATAATGATGCATGATGTTGGACCAATAGGACTGTGTTGTTGACATTCTGTACCTGCCACACAAAAGCCTAACTAAATATAGTTACCAGATGTATACTTGCTCCCCCCCCTCTTTCTCTCTCTCCATATATATGTATGTCTGGCCACGAGATTAAAACTAGAAGTGCATTTCTGATTAATTTATGATTTATTAAAATTATCCTTAAAAGCAAATGAAAGCCTGTAGTTCTCTATGATGATCGTCGAGGTTTCAAAGGTAACGCAATGAATCTCCAATAATGTAGTTACTATATATATACTGTACCAATGAAGACAGAACACAACTCAGTTGGACAGACTCTGCTAGACTCAGAGTACTAAGAGCTAACTAAGAATATGCAAAGACAGAACAGACAGTAGCTGGTAGATAACAGCCCGACAGTTGGAACAAAACCATGCAGAAGAAGCCAGGAGACTGGACAAGAGGGATGAGGCCCACCATCAGGAATGGGAGAAAGAAGCAGAAGATGGTTCAGAGCTGAGGAAGCCAGGAGAACCGAGCAAAAGCAATATGAAGAGGGAAGGAGGAGAGGTGTGCTGACGAGGAACGTTGGGTCACCCTGCTCACAGCCAACCAAGAGGCATCCACCCACATGAGGGAGGAAGCCGAGCGACACTGACTCCAGGAGGAGGAGCTGAGGAAAAAAATGAAAGAGATATCATCCATCAAGAGAGAAAGACTGAACAACAGGAGGATGTTGGAGGGCCCTGAAAAGAAGAGAGCTGCGAGGGATGTACCGAAACTGACCACAGTCAAAGACGTGGGTGATATGGAAATGTTCCTAAATAACTTCCAAAGCCACATGACCTTGTTCGAGGTTCCTGCCAAATATTGGACAGCTAACCTCCTACCCCTTTTAGACCTCGTTTCCTTTAGGTGAGCTCTGGTGGATCTAACATCGGAGACTGCTCAGCAGCTACACATCAGGACAGCTTGGCGCTCTGGGCTAGGGAGATTACCTCCAAAGCCGAAGTCCTACGCTGGTTCTTTAGGATGGGTATTTGTCGGGACGTGGTGGATATGTGCTGGCGATGCAGCTCTCTGCCAACAGCAAGGTTCCTCTGGTACCTCTCCCTGTGATTGAAATCCCCTTCAGATGGATTGCCATAGACATGGTGGAACCCCTGCCTATGTCGGGTGAGGGCCAGCAGTTTATCCTCACCATTTGTGACTATGTGTCTCGCTATCCAGAGGCTGTTCCCCTCCATTCAACCATCAGTACTGAGGTTGCTGGGACTCTCATGGAATTCTTCTCCAGGGTGGGGCTTCCTGAAGAGATCCTCACTAACTGAGGATCCAACTTCTGTAGCCATCTGATGGCTGAGTTTTAGCATCTATTCGGGATCAGCTCCATCAGGACGTCAGCCTACCAGCCGGAGACTGACGGAATGGTGGAGCATTATAACTCTACACTGAAGAGTGGACTCAGAAAAATTATATCAAGTATTTTGGAAGTCAGTGGCATAAATCCTTACTGTATTTTTTGGAGCTACCTCATAGCTCCACCGGGTTCAGCCCATTTGAACTTGTGTTTGGAGGCAACCCTAGAGGCCCTCTTGATGTACTTAAAGAAGAACGGCTAAAAAGGAACTTACTGTTCCCATTTTGACAAGAACGAGCTGTTTGAGACAAGAGCCCACTCAGACTGCCTGGAGAGTGTTGTGTCATATTTGTTGTTGACGTACTCCAAGCTCCAAGCTGCTCGAGACATGGCTTTCACCACAGAGAGTGCCTCCAAGCTTGCCATGAAGGAATGGTAAGACTCCAAGGCCAGACAGGTCCTTTGTGGTCAATGACCTGGTTCTGGTCTTGCTCCCCACATCGACCAATAACCCCCTTGCCAAATGGAAGGTCCTTTCCCTATTTCCAGAGTTTTATCACCCACCCCCCACAAGGTGAAGATGTCTGGCACAAGGAAGCCATTACTCACTTTTCATGTAAATATGCTCTCTCGCTGGGAGTCGCCATTGGCTGTCTGCCTCCACAGCACTATAGCTGGACACTCCTTATATACCCGGCCATGAAGAGATACCTACTTGGTTGACCACACCCTCCTCAGCCCCTCCCAAACTGAATCCAGAACTCATCCCTTCACAGACAGAAGAGCTCCACATTCTGCTCACCCAGCACCACTGTCCAGGTATGTCCACTGGAAATGCAGGTGGCCTGTCTCGACCTTCTTGGCCGATAGAGAACCTGATGACCATGCCCCAGTCACAGCAGGAGGGGGAGGGGGAAGGAGTGTCGGGGATCCCCAACCTAGTGGACCCCCACAACTCAAGAACACAATTAATATGGATTCAGAGTAATTAAAAATACACACACTAAGTGCTGATGATACCAGACTTACCTACTTAGTTATGCAGTTGACCATATAAGGTCACTCCAGCTGGCAGCCTATTTAAGGGAGCCAGCCAAGGGCGCATGTCTAGTTGTGAATTATGTCTTCATTATATTCCTCTCCTATTTCCCTGAGAACACCCCACCCTACCCCACTACCATTCCCTGATCCTAACAATGGTTATTTTTATGTCAACTGAGAATTCATTGAGAGTAAGTTGATTATCGAGGTCATTGTAATTTTTTAAGCAGATAAATGAACAATTTTTGTATTATGTAGTCAGTTGACGGGCATCATTTATTTGTGCATGAATTTTAAATTATTAATCTGCTTTGGGCCTTATAAATGTTATATTTGTCATTCTTCCATCTCATTGGTGAGGTCAGAAGTTAATCATGGTTAAAATCAAGGCATTTGATGGATTAGCAATGGCAATAGAAGTAGGCTTTAGATGTTTTGTGATGTGTCCACATGGGCTTGTTGATACTTGGACATCTTTGGTGAGAGTGATTTAGTTGTCCATGAGCTTGATGATACTTGGACGCCTTTTGATTGAAGTGATCTAGTTATCCATGGGCGTGTTGATACTTGGACTTCGACTAAAGTAATTGAATTATCTCTGTTGTTGTCTTTGTACAGACAAAACTAATGGTGAAATCTGATTTTTACCTCTTTCAGTCTTCATCTTCCTGCAAAAAAACTTATAGCATTTAATTAGTCACAACAGCTGATCGGTAGCCACTCAGTCCAGCAAAGATCTATCAAGATGTTGTGTTCTAATTATGATGCATCTATATACTTCTAAAGTATAATATGCTAGAATTTGTGCTGATTTTTTTTAATAAGTTTAGCTTACTGTACACTCTACCAATGCATGTAACTTTTGTATGGTTTTAGCCATTTGTATAATTTTAGAGTTGGAGCTATTTTATAAGCTGTTAGTTACACTGCAAGCCATGGGCTATAAAGCTTCTTTTAATAAGTATCTTTTTTCATAGTAAATGTTGGGGTTGGGATTTCTTGTCTCCAGTGGGGCTGCTGGCTTGAAAAAGATTCCCATTCCTCATATAGGTGCCCAGTGTTACGGGTTTTTACACAAGGTGTCAAGTAAGTGACTTTCAGTTAATGCTAGCAGGACACTTGATACTAGTTATGCAAACAAGAAAATAAGGTTTTATTTAAAATTTAACTGTGTAGTATATATATAATTCAATAAATAAAATATACACCTATTACAAGCAATTCAATCTTATTGCTACTAATAAGATAATTACAAAATAACAACAACACCATCTTTGGAAGTCCTTATGGGATTTCTCTGCTTCACAAGGTGTGACTTGAGCCCTTTTGGGTTAATCTTATATAAATGCAATTCACTATAATTCGATTTAGGACAGGAGAATTGTTCATATATGTTATGTTTACCATCATCGATCATCAATCATTATGACAGGTAGCAGATACATGAACATATCGAGCAAAAAGACTGAAAAGAGATGAGATGAGATTCATGAGGTGTTAATATATAGCGTCTACGAGCCAGTGTATTTGTCTATCACAGTCACGCCAAGCAGCAGCATTGCCTGCAATTATGGGAGTGTTACTATATATAATGCCAAGTTGAAGTACATGATATGTGCATGCCAATATAGTATATATAGGTATGTTTAGCAAACAATCAGGATTGACTTGGGTCAAGGGAAAACATGTATATATATATATATATATATTTATATATGGGAGTCAGACATAATTGAAGGAGGAATGGAATCACTTTGAGGAGCTGCAACTTTTTTCTGAATTCTTGTGGTTGATATTGGTATACAGAAATTAAAGCACAATTGTCTACACTCAGTGTGGTGTGATACTAGCCTAGAGCAATAGTGAAAATACTGTAGTATGTGAATTCATAATACATATACCTCCGCCATGAAGACTTCACCAAAAAAGAGAGAGCTTGTCTGAAGTGAAAACTTTTCAGTAAGGGACCCACCAATCAGAGGTCCAATAAATTCACTGCGAAGGGACAAAAGGGGATGGAGTAAATGAAGAGGATACGGCGATGAAGGGAGGAAATGAAAGGAGGAAATGAGGGAAGGAAGGAAATTGAGGAAGTAAAGGGAGGTTAGTGGATAGTGAGTTTAGGTGCAGGAGTTGATGGTGGTGGGAGGAGATGTGGAACTGAAGGAAACAGGTGAGGAGAATGGGCACAAAAGGAACAACCATCGGAGTGAAGGAGAGGGTAAGTGGATAGTAGTTGAGGTTGTCGATATGCACATATTTACATATTTACATAAACTTACCCAAAGGATAAGGTAGAAGTAACTGTTCCTGAAACAACTGCTGTCACAGTGACAAAATTTTCCCCTTCTTTCATAATCCTCCTACAATTAGCCCATCATTTTAACAATTACACATTTTCTAAACAGGATTAAAAACTACGGTGTGGAGTTAGGTGTATGTGTGCATGTGTGCGTGTGGTATACAAATCTGTATTGAGTTTATACAAAAGTTGTTAATGAAACTACTTCATCTTCAACTCACTTTGCAATGTTCAACATATCTGGATACACAGGAATAATGGTGAGGGCAGTTGCTAGTCCAATGAAGGAAAAGGCGGTACATGTGATCCAGATCTTGCTGCATGTGGACAATGTGACAATATGTGCTTATACTAAACACTATGTCAATTTAGACAGCTACCATAATGGCCAAGAGAAAAAGTTGGTAATTAAGGCCATAAAATTTCATCGGACTTGCATGTATTGTCCGACTGCATCTGTAATCTAGGTTGCTACATGGGTGGAGAATGTGGGAGGAGTCAATATACCCATATGGAATAAGTTCTAGCAAAAATTCTGATGAAGGCTACCAACAAATATCTTAACCGTCCTCCTATAATAAGCACCATATGGTATAATGAATTTTAAAACAATCGAGAATTGACCATTGATGCAAAAAAACATCTCTAAAAAGTCGTGCTCTTCCTCTGGCAATTTCATGGCAATATCTCCAGGGTAACTACATGGAATTCAAACCTTAGTCCACACAACAACCGAATGAGAGGTGCTGGTAGCAGTGCTGCTTGGCTACTTTGCAAATGTCCAAGGTTGGTACTGAGGAAGTTGAACCTTACCATGTACCGCCCAGTATGGACCATGAGCAACAAAAACTGTGAGCAAGTAGGACTATATATTTACTTGATGTAGATGTCACTATAACAGCTAGCATTAGTGATCATAGTCGGGCAGAGAGTGAGTGATAACTGTTGGTGGTGAAGACAAAGGTGCTAGCAGCTCTTCCGGTTTATGATGAATTCTAGCTGCTAAATACAAAGGCTTGGGTTCCAGAAATAATGTTTTGCCTTTCTCCAGGTAATAATTCACTTAAAGACTGTTAATTTACCATTGTTAGTCATGATGATACGATAAGAACAACAACACAACCTTGAAACACTACATCCACACAGTCAGTTCAATACCCAAAAGTTTCCAGGACTGAGAAAGAATTTCCTCATTAAACAAGTAATATAAGGTGTTTAAATTATTTTTCAGTTTTCTTTGTTTTTTCACTTTCAAATTGTAACTTGATCCTTCAATAAGGTAGTATATAACTGGCGACCCAAAACACAGCTGACAACTGTGACATTTGTCTCCACATATCTTGTGCCTATCCATCATCTATATCTTACACATGACCTTCGTACAACAGGTCGTTCACTATAATTGAACCACCAGAAGATTCCAAATTAGCCAAAGCGATTCAGGAAAATGGGTAAAGGGTAACCAACCAAAGAAACCTGCTTATGAGTGTGCTGTTTTGAGCCGAGCTGAGTTGATTCAGCAACTGCTGCACATTTTCACCACAAAAGAAATGAAGAGAATGTCAGTTGTGAAGCTTACTCTTGTGACAATAATTTATAATAGTACAGACCAACCAAACCAGATAGCCTTGTGATCATGATCACCTTTTAAAATCATGTACACCAATATTATAAAAATGTTGGCAAACAAAAGGTAAAGGGTCTTCTAAATGTTTGTGGTCTACATTGGATTTTCTTTTTTTGAAATAAAACGTCTTATATACATCATAAAATATGTAGTAAGAGCCCTCCTTGCAGCAGGCCTCACTATGCTTATTGTAGTAAGCACCCTCCTTGTAGCAGGCCTCACTGTAGTAAGTACCCTCCTTGTAGCAGGCCTCACTATGCTTATTGTAGTAAGAGCCCTCCTTGCAGCAGGCCTCACTATGCTTATTGTAGTAAGCACCCTCCTTGTAGCAGGCCTCACTATGCTTATTGTAGTAAGCACCCTCCTCGTATATAGCAGGCCTCACTATGCTTATTGTAGTAAGCACCCTCCTTGTAGCAGGCCTCACTATGCTTATTGTAGTAAGCACCCTCCTTGCAGCAGGCTTCATTATGCTTATTGTAGTAAGCACCTTCCTTGCAGCAGGCCTCACTATGCTGTAGTAAGCACCCTCCTTGCAGCAGGCCTCACTATGCAAGCACCCTCCTCATAGCAGGCCTCACTATGCTTATTTTAGTAAGCACCCTCCTTGTAGCAGGCTTCATTATGCTTATTGTAGTAAGCACCCTCCTCGTATATAGCAGGCCTCACTATGCTTATTGTAGTAAGCACCCTCCTTGTAGCAGGCCTCACTATGCTTATTTTAGTAAGCACCCTCCTTGCAGCTGGCTTCACTATGCTTATTGTACTCCTCGTAGCAGGCCTTATTGTAGTAAGCACCCTCCTTGCAGCAGGCTTCAGTATGCTTATTGTAGTAAGCACCCTCCTTGCAGCAGGCTTCATTATGCTTATTGTAGTAAGCACCCTCCTTGCAGCAGGCTTCATTATGCTTATTGTAGTAAGCACCCTCCTTGTAGCAGGCCTCACTATGCTTATTTTAGTAAGCACGCTCCTTGTAGCAGGCCTCACTATGCTCCTTTCAGCAATCTAGGATTAGACAGAACACATGTAGCAAGTTCCCAGTATGGGAAACCAATGATCTATTTGCAGTCAAGGAGTTAGAAGTTTTAAATAAGGATCAAGAACAACAATAGCTACAGCAGAGCAACTAGATAATCCGTGCCTAGAACTTCTTCCTTGCAAATGAACACATATTTCATTGATGTGTGGCACTTAGAATAAATGGTGCAAGTTTCATGCTGCAAGTGCCCACTACCTTTAGGAAGAATTCACCAACCCGATTTGGAAGGTAAAATCATAGCTTTACTATTGTTGAAGCCACCATCTCCTATGGGGTGACTAAGGTTGTTTTCCAATAGAGTAGGGCTAGGGGCAACCTTGCTAGCAAACTGCTTGTGTTATGTGACCTCAACCATAGCTATAGTATCCTAAAATTAGCCATATTTAGATCCAATCTAAGAAATAATTTTAAACAAGCTGGTTTCAACTGATTTTGGTAAGTATGGGTGTCAAGACTTACCAAAAAAAAGTAAGGTGGGGTAGGGGGTGGGGAAAACTTTTGGGTGGTCAAAAGGTCATCGATCGCCCCAAAATTGTAAAACATTGTATCTCGACAACTAAATACCCAAAAATTTTAATCTTGGTGTCAAAATGCTCAGAATTGTACCATGATGATGCACAAAAAATCTGGGATCCTTTAGGACCAACTCTTGAGAGATGTTTGTGGGTGTTATCTGTATTGAGAGTAGTTGTGGCTTGTGGTCAGGTTTGCTTAGAAACCTGCAGGATCTTGCACAAAACCTGCATGATCCTGCCCAGCTTGCACCCTTTGATGGGAGTAGTTGTGGCTTGTGGTCAGGCTTGCTTAGAAACCTGCAGGATCTTGCACAAAACCTGCATGATCCTGCCCAGCTTGCACCCTTTGATGGGAGTTGGTGGTTTGTGCAGGATTCTCCAAGAACATTATGTGTGCTGCGTTTGTCTATAAAAGGACTAGACATTGGCATAAGGTTGGTATCTTACTCCATTCGAGCAAAATGGAAAGGAGGTGTGAGATTTGTACTGAGGACTCATCAGAAGCAGGAAAGCTACAGAAGTTGTACACTAAGGGCTATGAGAACCTAATTGAGCATTGTAGACATATCAGCGACTCTTCCTTGTTGGAAAGAAAATGGACTAGCAACATTCCTATGACCGTCCATCAAAGATGCAGAGCCCTTTTCATGCAAAAGGAGCCTGATGTTGAAGAACAGGAGCATGAACCACGCCCTAAACGTCAAAAAGTGTCACAATCTGTAAATGACGATAATGGTAAGAGTCACTTGAATTTCTAATCTTATTGCAATCCCCTACATAACATGCATACAATATACTGTTGATTTGGCTAACTTAGTCCAGATAATAATTTCAGACCGGGGTCCTACACGATTTCCATACAGTGAAAGATGTATCATCTGCAATGAGGACATCCATTTTGACGAAAGACATCCTGCCAGACAGCAGACCATACGTCGGGCATCAACTATCACACTTAAGACATCACTTCTGAGAATAGCAGAACAATATCCTCAGGTTAGCAACAAAAAAACACTAATATGCAAGCATGCACTTATCTGGTAAAATGTATAGGATATTTTTTTGTTTTTCTTTTCCAGGTTCATGAAGCATTCATGGAAGGAAATCACACAACCCGTTACTCCAATGAGCAATTTTCTGGACAGTTTTCTGACCAGACAATCGAAGAAACCCTTATGCGAAAAGCAAAATCAAATGGTGGCTTAACAAGAGGAAGGATGCGTAACGAGAATTCTGTGAAAGTATGGGCTGGCACATTTTCACATCTCAAGCTTCTAGGGGACCTGATGGAGGAAATGATTGGTGGGAAGCGGAGTAAGAGGACACACAAAGACCTTGGAGCTAAGCATATGGAAAACGACAGACAATGCGTCAAGTTCATTTCTGAATGGTTTTCGACCCACAACCCCTTCACAAAGGTTAGTATGTATGTGTTTCATGCACTGATAGTTGTGCAGACATCATTCTAGATTTCAATTGACATTTCAAAGTTATCACACAACGATTGCATCTATGTATGTCATTTCAGGTACATAATCCCATGACCATTGCTTCACTGTCTAGTGGAGGGACTACCACCGACAAGTCAGCTGTCAACTGCGAAGATGCAGTGAGGATAGGGAAAGAAATGCAGAAGGATCTTGATGATGAGTCACCTGTTAAAAGCATGAAGACATCAAACAAATGCAAAAATCTGGCTGCCCTTCAGAAGAAAGTAAGAATAGGAGACAAGAAGGTGTACATCGAAAAGACCCTACTCTTTAATAGGTTGATCATCATGGCAGAGAGAGATGAAGGGATTAAAGAGATATTCCGCTTTGAACTGACACCTGTCCCGGCGTCTCTCTTCACTATGGATCGTATGATGAGGAAACCCCCAAAGCATGAGTTTGGAAGGATGCTCAAGGAAACAACAACAAAACTTGACTTGGACATGAACAACAAAATGCATGTTGTTGATGGAGGATGGCTACTTCATCAGGTAAAGTGGGCCAGCGGTGCAACCATCAAGACCATAGTTACTACCTATGCCAGGTATGTTACAGCCAAATTCAAGGATTCTACTGTAGTCTTTGATGGCTATGGGGAAGAAGCATCATCGAAAGATCATGAACATATGCGGCGGATGGCTGGGAAGAAGGTTTCTCGGGACTTAAGGGTTACACCAGAATTGACTATATCATGTGACAGAGAAGTTTTCCTGGCAAATGAGAAGAACAAAGGAGCTCTAATCATGATACTGTCTACAGAGATGGCAAACCACAATATTGTTGTACGTCAAGCAAAAGATGATGGTGACACGCTCATTGTAAAGACTGCATTGGACTTGGTCACAAGTGTGAATACCCCAGTTGTCGTTGTCGCACAAGACACTGATATATTGGTTTTGCTCTGTTATCACCGGCCAAGCAACTGTTCTAATTTGTACTTGCAATCAGATGTTGATGGTCTTTATGACATCTCTACTATAGACGTTGTTGACCAGGAAGAGTTCCTCTTCAAGTACGGCTGGTCTGGAAACGACACTGTTTCATGCATTCATGGACATACCAAATGTGCTCTCTACAAATGCAAATTCCCTGCCAGTGTCATCACTGCATTTACAAGTATGACTTCAACTGAATCCACTATTCGAACAGCTGGATTAAAAGCAATGCAGATCACATACGGCTGTGGGGATACTCATCTTGAAAAGGCTCGCTATCTGAAGTTCCAGAAGCAAGCATCAAAGGGTAAAATCGACCCCGATCGCTTACCTCCAACGGAAAATGCAACAGCACAGCATTCCCTTCGTGTACATCTTCAAGTTGTGGTATGGAAGCATCTAAACACCACTGTTCTTAAGCCAATTGGAAGATGATGGGATAGGTAGCAATGGAAAACTCAGACCGAAGATGCTGTCCATTCCTATTGCCCCAGACAACCTTCTGAAAGGAATTTGCTGCAACTGCAAGGAAGGGGAGAGGCAGTGCCAAACCATGAAATGCAGCTGCATGAGAGCTGGCATGTCATGTGTTTCTGCATGTGGTGTGTGCTGTGGACACTGTTCTAATGGAGCAGATGTAGAGGAACTTGGTAGCGATGAAGAGGAAAATGACTAAATATGTTATAGCTATGCTGTAATCAGTATTTCAATTATTTGTTTACTACTTGATTCTTTGCACTTGATTCTTTGATGCATTGTTTGACACCATGCAGCTTCAAAATTATATGATACATAATAATATTATGCCATGTCAATGACACTTTTTGACCTTTGACCTCACATTTGGAGGTCAAGGTTTGGTAACTAAGGGTCCAAAAAAATTTGGGGGGCCCTTCTTGCATAATTCTGTGCATTTTGACACCAGGATCAACCACATGACCTTGTTTTGTTACCGAGATACAAGTTTAAGTGATTTAGGCCGGGGATAAATGACCTTTAACCCCAGAAAAAGTTTTCCCCACCCCCTACCCCACCTTACTTTTTTTTGGTAAATCTTGACACCCATACCTACTAAAATCAGTTGAAACCAGCTTGTTTAAAATTATTTTCTAGTTGAGATTTAAGTTATACTACTAGTGTAGTTTGTTGGTAAAGGTGTCAAGTTGCCAAATTTGTGAGCTATTATCGGGAATGTGAAAAACACATGTAGGTATCTCTAAACAAAATGGCTGACAATGCCAAGTGCTGAGCCGTTTTCGCTGATGGTAGCTTCAAAGAAAAGGAGACCCCATCATGTAGATCTGAATCAAACTTTACAAAAATCACACAGTCATCCATCTGATTTCTTAAGTGAAGTTTCACCTGGATCTGACCTGATGTTCAGGCATGTATAGTGGACACACATACAGACAAACAGATGCTACTTCATTATAAATGTAACCACTTGAGATAAATTAAAAAACCTGTTGTTAATTCCAGCTTTAAGGTAGTCAAGAATGTTGTTCACAAAGAGAACTAGTAGGTATCATGCACAGAGGCAGTTCAATGTCAGCAAGAAGCTAGTAAGGGCTTGGTAAAAGAACTACCTTGAACATCTATCATAACATTTACTCTGGATTAAAAAGAAACCCCAGGAAATGGGTTCATTTTAGCTATTCCGCAGCGACTTATACTCAGTATGGGCATTATAGTAAGTGTACAAATCTTAATCCGATCCAAGTTTACATAACATGCAATACCTATGAATATGTTACAAGTGTTATCAACTACAGACGTACGGAGAGCTGATGAATTCTGGAGGTCCAAAGAAGAAGAGTGAAAAAGCATACAATACCAGTCCTGCTATGAGAAAATATCTAGGACCCTGTATAAATAGAGAGGGAATGGTGGGTTAAGTTAAAAGGCAACTACATAATGTGTACTGATTCATGTGTCTAGAACTTATACATTATATCCTTTACTGAAGTGCTCAAGCAACATAGGTAAACTTATGTTTAGAGACTGCATGCAGTGCAAGCTCACTTCCACAATGTTGTTTAGTGTTGCTTGATCTAGTGTTGCATGCAACAATGTGATCTAGTTTTGCATGCAGCAATGTGGTCTAATGACGCATGCAACAATGTAGTCTAGTGTTGCATGCAACAATGTGATATAGTGTTGCTTGCAACAATGTGATCTAGTTTTGCTCTAGTGTTGCATGCAACAATGTGGTCTAGTGTCTCATGCAGCAATGTGGTCTAGTTTTGCTCTAGTGTTGCATGCAGCAATGTGGTCTAGTGTTACATGCAGCAATGTGGTCTAGTGTTGCATGCAGCAATGTGGTCTAGTGTTGCATGCAGCAATGTGGTCTAGTGTTGCATGCAGCAATGTGGTCTAGTGTTGCATGCAGCAATGTGGTCTAGTATTGCATGCAGCAATGTGGTCTAGTGTTGCATGCAGCAATGTGCTCTAGTGTTGCATGTAGCAATGTGGTCTAGTGTTGCATGCAGCAATGTGGTCTAGTTGCATGCAGCAATGTGGTCTAGTGTTGCATGCAGCAATGTGGTCTAGTGTTGCATGCAGCAATGTGGTCTAGTGTTGCATGCAGCAATGTGGTCTAGTGTTGCATGCAGCAATGTGGTCTAGTGTTGCATGCAGCAATGTGGTCTAGTGTTGCATGCAGCAATGTGGTCTAGTGTTGCATGCAGCAATGTGGTCTAGTGTTGCATGCAGCAATGTGGTCTAGTGTTGCATGCAGCCATGTGGTTTAGTGTTGCATGTAGCAATATGGTCTAGTGTTGCATGCAGCAATGTGCTCTAGTGTTGCATGTAGCAATGTGGTCTAGTGTTGCATGCAGCAATGTGGTCTAGTTGCATGCAGCAATGTGGTCTAGTGTTGCATGCAGCAATGTGGTCTAGTGTTGCATGCAGCAATGTGGTCTAGTGTTGCATGCAGCAATGTGGTCTAGTGTTGCATGCAGCAATGTGGTCTAGTGTTGCATGCAGCAATGTGGTCTAGTGTTGCATGCAGCAATGTGGTCTAGTGTTGCATGCAGCAATGTGGTCTAGTGTTGCATGCAGCAATGTGGTCTAGTGTTGCATGCAGCCATGTGGTTTAGTGTTGCATGTAGCAATATGGTCTAGGGTAATGTGATGTAGTATTGCAACTATGATGCATAATTATGTTGGTCACTCACACATCTGTCAGATAATGGTCCAACTATAAAAGAAAACAGCATGTAGACAACTGGTCCAGAGAAGAATACCAGTCCTATTTCCACTGGTGTTAGAGAAAACTGCATGCAATGCAAATAAATTAACAATAATAACAACAATAATACTTACTACAAAAACAAAAAATAATATCCATTTGTATAAATAATAAACAGACACAATATTAATCATTACTATAGCCCCCCCCCCCCCAAAAAAAATAATTGCATCAACTAATTCTCCAGCAAGCATGACGATTATCTGAATATGTACACACCTCTTTGTTGAGGAAGAGTTGTAGCGTGGGAGTGAAGAATGAAAGTGCAGTAAGTGATAGACAGTTAACAGACGCTGCAAAACAAAGAAAACATTTCACTGATGAACAAATAAACGCATTCCTCCACATCACCATTCCTCCACATAACAACATCATTATCAGAAATAAACATTCGTATGATTCAGCCAGCTCTCGCACAGTTGGAGTAATGCCATAAGACACGTTTCATGAGATACAACCCCACACCAAGGAGAGAGGGTCTGCGGATGCTTTTTCTCGCAGCTTTCACGTTTAACTTCCTGGGCTTTCATGTGACTTGATGAAGTCAGCAGATCCTGTGATGGAGAACTGTCTGGTTTGAGGGTGCTTTTGCTGCTGCAGCGAAAAGGAGGGAAGTATCTAGTTTGTCACATCGTGCCTTTGTTGAAGGAATGGATACCGGTTCCAATTTTCTTTGGTTGAAGTGTTCGGGGATGACTGAGAGAGTTTAAGGCTTAGAAGGCCAACCAAAAGAACTAGACCATGTGGTACTGGGTCATTTAAGTTATATTGCGAGTGGACAGAATGAGACCCCTTCACTCCCAAGGAAAATGAGGAAAAGGACAAATGACGAAGATTATGCTCCTCCACAGGCTCCCCAATATCTCCCATCCTCTCCAGGTGTTATAGACGACATTTCTACAAAGCTGCCAAGTGTTTTTGTAACCCCATAATAATACCGTGGGTTTAAGACCCGAGGTACTAATAGTAGTACACAAATATTAACATTTATCCTTTATAATATACATATGTTGTTATGAAAAGTAAAACAGGTTCCCGGATTGTCAGGTTGACCAGATTTCTGCAGAAATTAGGTCGTGATCTTGGAGAAAAGAGGCGAAAGTCAATAGCTCATCAGGTTAATGATAAATGATGCTTTGGTGAAGCAGGAGATCAAAAATCAGGTGCTTATACATAGCTTGCATATTCTGTGCTAAGAAAGGCAACACCAGGAAAAATGCAGTCATTTCAGTGGAAGAAGCTGATTGCTGAGTTCAATACACATGCCCCTTTAATTATTTTTAGATGCCTTCGTGTTGCCTTACTAGTAAGGGCAATCCTGTAGATCACATTAGTAGCCAGTGTGTGGTGACCATTGGAATGAGTGTTGTTACTTTTCTTTCAAATGAATTTTCTCAATGGTCAATCTTTATATGCTCGTCATTTGGAAAAACAACTGAGAAATCACTCTTTAGTTGATGTGAATTCTGTCCACATGTTGTCTCATATATTATAACTCTATAGTAAGCCTCAGAAATTAATGCCGTGTCTTCTCTTAAGGCCTGTCTGCACTAGAACATTTTTAAAACCAGATCTGGCCCACAAGGGTCAGGATCTGATCTCTGTTGTGTTAACACTAGTATAGTGCCCACTGATTATTGACACTTCAATAATGCCGCATTACTTGGGTTGGTGTGCTATAGCAGAAAGACACGAGGGAAATTGAGAGCATTTGAATCCAGAAATGCAAGTAGTGTAAGTGTGCTCAATTTCAAACCAGACATTGAAAACACAAGAATATGTCACCTCCATGTATATATATCATTGTAGTTAGTTGTTTTATATGATAATCGTGCCTTTTTTGTGTTTTTTCCCTTCTCATAATGTCTGATATAGTAGTATTTGGAGGTAGCAAACGGTTCATGTGAGTAAGAGGAAGATGAGGGAAGGGAGGGAGCAAGTTCTAGTTGAGGTATAAAAAAGGGAGACTGTTGGGAAGGTTGGGATGGTGCTGGGTGCTGGTATTATTAGGATGGATGACCTACTGCTGCTTGCTATCTTCACTAGATTCTCTGTACCTGAACTTTGGTTCTATTTGGGCCCTGCTTCCTCCAGGACAATTTCCCCCCAGAAAAATTTCACCTCATATTTTCTGAAATAAACGATCTACTATTATGGGAGTCTGTGTTTGTAGTAGTCAGTTACAGTCTAGCTGCTATAGCTACTAGACCCCTGGGCCAAATTATTTGTTCTGCACTGCTGTCAAATGCACTTACTCCCTTGGTCAGCCTATGGACCTTTTCTGCTCTATCATGGTCCTGGAGCTGGACACATCATCCATTTCTTTTGGATATCTTCCTCTCTCCTGACTCCCAACACAACCTTTGTCTCTACTGCACTCCAGCTTGATGGCAAGGTCAATTTAGTTAGTAACTGATCCTTATATCCAAGTTTTCATGAAATTGGGATCCAAACTATGAAGTAGTATATATGAATTAGGATTAGATCCTCATCCTTATTCCCTTCCTTCCCCTCCTCCCCCCCCCCCCCCCTCTTCCCCCCAAGTGAGATAGTGCAGATAGGATTGGGTAGGATCAGGTGCGCATCAGAGGTTTAGAGCCAACATAGATTTAGAGCTTCCATATTATATGTTGTGCATTTAGGAGAAAGTCATGATGCTGTAGAAAAATTAGTTCCTTGAAACAATGAATATTCAACAGCTAATTACTATAACAGTCTGCAAGGGGCAAAACAAGTGAGTGTTACATCACACTATTTTTAGGTTCTCCTTAGGGTTCATCAGGCCCTCGTATGGATGAACCCTGCACCTGCATCACATGCACCAATGCCAGGTACTGATGAGCTACACTCCACTATTAATCTCTGTGCCATATATTATCTCACATCATCAGTTACCTACTAATTCAGATAACAATGCTTGTGACACCTCTAGTAGTACAGCCTCTTCACGCTGGACATTATACACTGATGATGTTGAAATGGAAATGCGGGTCTATTCCAGCACCAGCACCAGCATAGCACCCATCGTACACGTGTGGGCATTATTATTGTGAATCCCTCTAACTCAATGACACTAACTTCCTGTATGGAACCTGTGTGTGTGTGTTAATTGTTAATTGAATGTTGCATCATCACATGTGCTTTGTGCATGTCCTTGCTTGTATTTCAGTAATAGTAACTGATGAAAACGGAAATATAAGCAAACTAGCTCTCACATTCGGTTCTATCATGAATCGAGCCGTTCAGATATTTATAAGGACCCCTTTGAGCTTATAAAGACTCTGATTTATACCAAAACTGTGCCAGATACTTGATCCTCCTGTCATCTATCTAAAGCTCCACAATTTCAATGCCCATGTTATGCCCTTACAAAGTAACCGAGATCCATAATCATTCTTACTGTACCTAAAAAGATGACACCAAGTCGTATAATATGTGCTTGTCCAACCCCTTCTTGTAAATAATATATACCAACATGAACAATAAAATAAAATAAAAACTATTTTGGATTGACTGGTCAAAGAAAGAAAGGCAACTAGAGTCTACTCACATAGACTACAACCAGTTAGAGCGCCATTACCATTCATATACGCTAATCAGAAAATAAATAAACAAATAAATAAATAAATAAATAAATAGATAGATAGATAGATAGATAAATAATAAACAAACAAATAGATAAAGTAAATAAATATTTTATATGGTAAAGGGTAATCTAGCTCTACATGGATAGACTCTTTTTTTCCTGTTCTAGTCACCTCAACGATTAATGTCCACATTAAGCATACAAGGATATACAAGGTATAGTGTGTGTTTAATGGTCACCCTCTATACCAAGGCAACAGCTCTAGGTGTAAAACAGACAATTGTCATTGTCCACCATGTATCCTCAAATAGATAATGTGTGTACTACACCATGAACTGCCAAATCTTACTTGAAGGTGTGCACAAGTAGAGGGTATACTTACTTTCTTCTAGTTGCAGAATGGGCACACATGATAAATAGATTCATGAGGATTCCATGATCTTTTGGGCCATCTTCATTGCTTTCAAGTCGATCACACTGGTCTCTCCTCTTCATTGTGGAGTTTAGCTAACACACTATGGTAATACTTGTACCAGTAAATGGAAGCTAATGATTCCATAAAAATTATTATGCTTTGCTTCTAGGGCTTTTATAGGTGGGCCGATCTATGTGGCACCAAGAATGTCAATAATGGCATCAAGAAAGCAGCATGTACTACTAAAGAACCCCTGACTGTAGTTTACTTAGCAAGAATGGAAGATTATTACAAGCAGCATGTACTATTAAAGAACCCCTGACTGAAGTTTCTTAGGTTTACTACTTGCAAGAATGAAAGTATTATTACAAGCAGCATGTACTACTAAAGAACCCCTGACTGTAGCTTACTACTTGCAATAATGAAAGTATTATTACAAGCAGCATGTACTACTAAGAACCCCTGACTGTAGTTTCTTAGGTTTACTACTTGCAAGAATGAAAGTATTATTAGAAACAGCATTTACTATAGCATTTACTACTAAAGAACCCCTGACTATAGTTTGCTACTTGCAAGAATGAAAGTATTATTACAAACAGCATTTACTACTATGAACCCCTGACTGTAGTTTCTTAGTTTACTACTTGCAATAGAACCCCCCAAAACAATCCCCACGAGGGAGTGGTATATACATGGTAGCATAGCAAGAGCTGAACAAATGCTGCTGATACAGACTCATCTAATGGCTGAAGTTGTTAACCTTGCTAATATGAAAACAAACTTAAATGTGGCTCAAGGAAGTCTGTGGCAGCAAATATATCAACTATGCATGCACCAACTACAGCTTCTCCTTTTGCGTGGCCATGAAGGGAGCTAAAACTCACCAGCAAACATAGATATTGTTTTTCTTGTATACCAATGATTAGGAGAGTGTGTTACATACCAACAACTGGAATGGTGACATTTAAGTGATACCTTCCAGTCTTATAGATAATTTGTGGTGGAAGGAACTTACCACTTACCTGAGAGTGTATCAGCAAGAACAACCTCTCATCATCCAATCCACTATGTTAATATGCGCTTGGTCTTCATCTTCATCCCATCTGGTCAAAGCTGGCAACCATTCAAACTGGAAGTTTGTTGAAGCTACAACCTCTCTCTCTCTCCTTCTAAAAAAAACCCTTGACATCAGAATAATTATCAATTTTAATGGCTTCGAGTTGACTTTCTTTCATAGGCATGCCTGGAGAGGAAGGAGAAAGCTAAGCACTTCTTCAGCTCCAATGGTTCCTCATTTCCATTCAACAAGGAAGTGCCATATGAATCACAATTTCCTAGCTGCAGCTAGGACAATAACCGATGAACTAACTGGGGAGCCACAATGGCGGTTCTACAAAACTTCTTTTTAAAGTACATCATGTCCTCCAGAACAAGAAGGGCTTGCCACGATTTTGATATTTCAGTTTCCTCTAGAACCTTGCTTCCATGAACTGCTTATGGAGATCTCATTTGAAGTTCAAGAACAGTGGATTCATACATACAGAAGCCCAATGACTCAGAGAACTTCCCACTGTTCTTTTGTTTGCCGTTGTATTTGGGCATAGCAACCAGTTTCTTGGTCGAAATGGTGCTGCTCGCTCCACTTTCTTTTCCATCCTCTGTGTTCCATCTTCTCTCTCTTGCACCAAGGACGTTACATCAGCCATCAAAGTCATAGAATCACTCGAGTCATTTAGCCAGTTCCTTGAAGACATATTCAGTTCTGGTTCTAGATCCTGTTGTTGTATTTATATATACAAGCTCGGCATACGTAAAGCTCGTTAGTCGTCATTAAAATTACGTTATTATTTCTGGACTTACAGCCAAACTTATAATGGATGCAATCTTCTAGCATCCATCTACACCGAAATCTCCCAATGTTAGATAAAATGATGAAAACTTTAATTGGATATACGCTTCTTAGATGGATGTCCCTCAGCCATTCTTAGATGGATGTCCCTCAGCCATTATGCTCACAGATTACTTAGAGATTCACTCAACGTTTCGACTAGATGCTCTAGTCGAAACGTCGAGTGAATACAATTTGAAGTTGATTATTGTGAAGGTGATTTTAATGTTATGTCAACTGAGAGTTCATTGAGAATATACTGATGTTGTGAATGTTTCACAATATTGGTGTCTGTACATGCACATACTTGCCTATCAGCGTGCACCACAACGGAATTAGGTAGAGTGGGAATGCATGGTCTACAAGGGTGTGGACATGTAATAAATAGTGTGTGAACCTTCTGAAGGACAGTCTACTTGAGGATATGCAGTACATAGTACATGGGTAGTTCTCCAGCTAGACTTGATATGGCTCACCTAGTACCAAGAAGGGAAAGTTAGTGAATAACTTAAAGATCAAACTCTTCACTGACGTCTGCTTCTCACTGAAACCTGGAAATGATGATGACAATCATGACAAAACTGCTCCATGACTTGTCACTACGAGGATAGCATTATATAAAGGCCAAAAAAACTGGTTAATTTAGTTTGGTAAACTAGCTCAAATACCCTAATCCAATTGGGAATACAGTTCATCCCTCTTGCTCTGATTCTATACATTTGTAGCCCTATTCTGTAAAATCTGGTTGTTGCATCCCCACCAAATGTCAAGTTCTATAATTGTCGTATTTTAACTGAGAAGGACATACCTTTCTCTGTGACCAGCAGTGTGCAAGGGATGCAGATCAGCAAAACTACCCCTCCCATAGAAAAAAACGGGAGTTTGAAGCCACCAATCTGAAAAACAAAGAAACAAAGAACTGTTAGCTAAGCAATAAACATGACAGGAGGAGGGGGTTAGTGAACTCAGGCAGATGATGATGACCTTAACAAATAGTCTTTTAATGTCATGAACATCGATCTTCGACCAATTTTGATCACCCAATTCAATGATGCCCAGCCTGCACAAGAATCAAATGTGCAAAATGAACCATACAGATTCTTTATTTCATCTGCACATGCCCCAGTGGACCGCTAGATCAGAAATAAATTCTAAAAAGGGCCAATAATTGCAACTGCATACGTGACCAACTGCTACTGTTTCTGGAAGCTCTTGAACTATATATGCATACCAGAAACACTCCAAATTCCCCCATTCTTGGAAGGGGTTCTTTGCCAAAGTTTTGTTCTAGACGAAGCTCAACTTAGCTAACTTTTGTTTGCTCATTACTACTGCCAGCATGCAACTGAGACCAAACTTCTCTACTGTGTATTGATCATTCAATTCATCTAAACTCCATGCAATCAAGTCCCCTCTAGTGGCCTCGATTTCACCAGACGTTTCATTACTTTTGGGGGAATTTTCCTTGATTTCGGATGGGGTCTATGGAAGTGGAAGGGACATCTGACCTTCCTTCTTGACATCTTCAAAATGTTGAGTGCAGATATTTTTTCTCGCCAGGAATAAAGTCCTTTACCTCTCGATGCATTATCCACTACCTCTCGCAGTTGCATGCCACTCACTGCTATGCAAAGGGTGAAATGATAGCTCTCTGTCTCTTTTTGTGTTTGCCAAGTGGTAAGTTGGGAAAAACAAAACAAATATCAATAAATCTAAATTATACCAAAGAAGGCACGGCCAGATGTGTGTCATTAACTCTTCTCCCGGCGAGTTTATTTGGAAAAAAATTAAAAATTGACCATTAAGTACAAATAAATTGATATTAAATCAGAGGTTAACTAGCAACCATATACCACAAGATAGCTCTACTGTTGGACATCATTGTGGTCAATTCATGTTGCTAGGTAACCAAACCACACGTTTATGAATATCATTATAATGTTGTTTAATAATTTTAAAAAAATTAAAATTGTAAAATTATTATTATTGTATTGTAGATTATTGTATTGTAGATTATAAATATCCTTCTATTTTCAGCCAACTTTAGGAACAACTGAGATATGCTGTGGTATGACAGACGTTTGCCTGACTAACAGAGAGGACATAATTTCTACTGAATAGAATTCCCACCAATATTATTGATACAATTCCCATAACCAATAATATTGATACAATGTACACAGAATCAAAGAGCAATTATACAATACAATACTCTGTAATGACATACTCATAGTCTGATATACAAGTGTCCTCGTGCAGTAAGACTAGCACTGGATGAAGGTAAGGGGGAGAGTCGGACACTCCTACTTCTGAGAAAAGTACGTCCTCGTGTAGGTCTACAAGACGAGCGTCCTCGTGCGGTATGGATGAAGAGAGTGGGGTAGGTGTGTTTGCATCACTATCTTTATCAGAACTCATCTGAACGTGGGGAAGCTGTGCCATGGTATTATCTCCGTCATGGTCCATCACTTGCTCCATCAAACCTGAACATGATAGAGTTGTTATTCGTCAACTTATTAGACAAGTCAAGGAATCAAGTACAGCTAGAACTATAGTAGGCTATTAGACAGGTGTAGCTAACACCGTGATTTAGCTAGCTCCTCAGACTATCAGGCTTTATATATAGCTAGCAAAGTACATTGACTTACCAGGAGGACTTCCAGGATCAATGCCTTCGCCTCCAACAGCATAGCTTTGCATACTGCCATGGTTTCGATTGGAAAAGTCTCTGACGAGTAGCTCTACTTGGTCACGATCCAAACTGGGCTGCCCACGGTAGGCTTCACTCTCCCCTTCCTCAGATTCATCGTCAGATAACCCGATGTCGTCGAAGTTGTCGTCCAGGACCGCTGTGAGCACCTCATCAAAAGATAGCCATTTTAAATTCTATGGCAGAATTGACCCCTTGAACTTTACGGCGGGATTTCCCTAGTTACCATGGCGCTATTGCCGTATAATTTTGAATGTAGCTGCAGTATGAATAGCGCTATTTTATGATATTTTTGAAAATAACCCAATGATTGATTTTTTATGATTTTTCGAAAGCAATTACGCCATATGGCGCTTACACCGGGAAAAGAATTAATATGCAAATGAACTGACTTCGTTGGAGATGTCACTATATGTAGCTAACACAAATCAATTTGGTTTTTGATTACCTGGTAGAGTAAACCCCCTAGAGGGGGTCCTGCAGCAAATCCAAACCCTCCAGCCACCTCAAACAAACCCTGAGAGCATCGAGTAGAAGGTGAGGAGACGTGAGCAGAAAGAGAGGAAAGGGACAGGAAGAGAGAGGAAGAGAGAAAGGGGAGCGAGAGGAAGGTGGGATAAATGATTAAAAATCATGGAATCGGAAGGTTTCTATTAATTAAAAAGAAGGAAGGAGGGGGAGGGGGGGGGGAAGGTTTTTGTGCTAGATACAGTAGACCCTCGCTTATCCGGATATCCTTTGAATCTGAAACCTCGCAAATCTGAATCACTATTCCACTTGTGCATGTGCTAAATGACCCTCCTGATAATCATAGAAATTATGAGCATGCGCATGCTTTTTATAGGCAGCTGTTGCGAAATGGCTCTCGTGAAGAAGAGACTGCAAAACGAGCACACAAAAGGCTAGCAACAGAGCAGAAAGTCAAGATTCTAAATCAGTTTGGAAAGAAGAGCTAGAGTATAAGCTTATGTTTGGAGAAGGAACTTCCACGATCTCAGATATAAAGAAGAAGGACAGTGAGTTGAGAGCTTACAAAAGAAAGCTGACAGAGATGGGATGCAGCAGAGAAGTGAAGATTGGAAGAGATCAGGAGTTAGAAGAAGCAGTTTTTCTATGGTTCAGTATATATTCCATGCGGCAGCCTATCACCAATTATATGCTGCACATTGTGACTTCTATTTCTATTCAGTATTATATTTCATGCCGCAGCCTATCACCAATTATATGCTGCACATTGTGACTTCTATTTCTATTCGGTATTATATTTCATGCCGCAGCCTATCACCAATTATATGCTGCACATTGTGACTTCTATTTCTATTCAGTATTATATTTCATACCGCAGCCTATCACCAATTATATGCTGCACATTGTGACTTCTATTTCTATTCAGTATATATTTCATGCCGCAGCCTATCACCAATTATATGCTGCACATTGTGACTTCTATTTCTATTCAGTATATATTTCATGCCGCAGCCTATCACCAATTATATGCTGCACATTGTGACTTCTATTTCTATTCAGTGTATATTTCATGCCGCAGTCTATCACCAATTACATGCTGCACATTGTGACTTCTATTTCTATTCAGTGTATATTTCATGCCGTAGCCTATCACCAATTACATGCTGCACATTGTGACTTCTATTTCTATAAGAATCAACCATGTAGAAACCTGTAATAAGATAAGGATATTCGTATAATTCACTAATCCTAAGGGGCTGAAGTCCAAGGCTATTAGGATTAGTGAGAGTCTACTGTATATAAAGATGATGTTACAGGGACATGCATCAGCAGATCGGAGAAGAGTATACGCACCGTTAGAGTGCCCACCGAGTTTGGGTAGATGACAGGGATGAATGTGAAGGTAGAGGTGATGAAGAGAGCGCTGCCAATCCCCTCAGTCATGCGCAGGATGATACAGAACATGATAAACATCCACCCAGAAGAAACCATGGGCATAAAGCTGGGAAAATGTGAACGAAGAAGCACAACTTGTAATTGGAACTTCACATGTAATAATTAGAATTTATAGAGAGAGAATGTGTATTGACTTTGGAGCTCTGTCATGACAAATTTGGTCCCCCCATACTTGGTTCCCCCTGGAACTTTTTCTTTAAAAAATATATTCCCCCTGAAACTTTAACTTTTTACTTGAAAAAAAAGTTCCCTCTTGAAAAATAAAGGGCTAGGGCTAGGGTGGGAACAAAACTTTCAATAAGGGGGGAACAACTTTGGGGGGGGGGGGGGGGGGGGGGGGAACAAATTAAACATTACAGCTCCACCACCTCATGTATGAAATACAGCTGAAACCATAGCTAGCTCTCTCTCTATCTTGCTACTAAAACAATTCTTTACCTATAACTTCAAAACTGAGCCACTCACATTTCAGGAGTATCTCTTCATTAGCAACTGTAAGACTCCTACAGGAAGTGCTCTTGAATATATGAAATAAGTACTTTTTGCTCGCTCAAGAGTTGGCTGCAGTTAACTTAGGCATCAATATACTGACATGCCATCTATTGTACAGTCTATTGCTGTAAGAGCTGCAAAATTGTCAAGAATATCATGTTAGCTATAATTCGAGAGATGATGTGCTAAAATGCTTTAGTGGGCAGTGCTTTCCATCTGTCACTGGGTGGGGAAGGAAGGGGGGGGGTCTTCTCTCTTAGTCTATACACGCACGCGAACAACTTCAGAATTCAGCAACTCCTGCTCAGTATTCTAATTATGAGGGCTAGGAGCTGTAAATATAAAAGTCCAATCTCCATTTATACATGCTCACAGTACAGTAGCAGAAGCTAAATGCTGTGCATTGGAAATGCCCATGGAAACAAATAATACCCCTAGAAAGTTATATCTCTCTTTGTGGTACCCAGTAATTAATAATAGGTACATTGTGGTACCAGTAATGCTAGATACATTGTGGTACTCAGTAATACTAGGTACATTGTGGTACTCAGTAATACTAGATACATTGTGGTACTCAGTAATACTAGGTACATTGTGGTACTCAGTAATACTAGATACATTGTGGTACCAGTAATACTAGATACATTGTGGTACTCAGTAATACTAGGTACATTGTGGTACTCAGTAATACTAGGTACATTGTGGTACCAGTAATACTAGATACATTGTGGTTCTCAGTAATACTAGATACATTGTGGTACCAGTAATACTAGGTACATTGTGGCACTCAGTAATACTAGGTGCATTGTGGTACCCAGTAATACTAGATACATTGTGGTACCCAGTAATACTAGGTACATTGTGGTAACCAGTAATACTAGGTGCATTGTAGTACTCAGTAATACTAGGTGCATTGTGGTACTCAGTAATACTAGGTACATTGTGGTACCAGTAATACTAGGTACATTGTGGTACCAGTAATATTAGACACATTGTGGTACCAGTAATACTAGATACATTGTGGTACTCGGTAATACTAGGTACATTGTGGTACTCAGTAATACTAGATACATTGTGGTACCAGTAATACTAGGTACATTGTGGTACTCAGTAATACTAGGTACATTGTGGTACCAGTAATACTAGACACATTGTGGTACCAGTAATACTAGGTACATTGTGGTACTCAGTAATACTAGATACATTGTGGTACTCAGTAATACTAGATACATTGTGGTACTCAGTAATACTAGGTACATTGTGGTACTCAGTAATACTAGGTACATTGTGGTACTCAGTAATACTAGGTACATTGTGGTACCAGTAATACTAGACACATTGTGGTACCAGTAATACTAGGTACATTGTGGTACTCAGTAATACTAGATACATTGTGGTGCCAGTAATACTAGGTACATTGTGGCACTCAGTAATACTAGGTGCATTGTGGTACCCAGTAATACTAGATACATTGTGGTACCCAGTAATACTAGGTACATTGTGGTAACCAGTAATACTAGGTGCATTGTAGTACTCAGTAATACTAGGTGCATTGTGGTACTCAGTAATACTAGGTACATTGTGGTACCAGTAATACTAGGTACATTGTGGTACCAGTAATATTAGACACATTGTGGTACCAGTAATACTAGATACATTGTGGTACTAGTAATACTAGGTACATTGTGGTACTCAGTAATACTAGGTACATTGTGGTACCAGTAATACTAGACACATTGTGGTACCAGTAATACTAGGTACATTGTGGTACTCAGTAATACTAGACACATTGTGGTACTCAGTAATACTAGATACATTGTGGTACTCAGTAATACTAGGTACATTGTGGTACTCAGTAATACTAGGTACATTGTGGTACTCAGTAATACTAGGTACATTGTGGTACCAGTAATACTAGACACATTGTGGTACCAGTAATACTAGGTACATTGTGGTACTCAGTAATACTAGATACATTGTGGTACCAGTAATACTAGATACATTGTGGTACTCAGTAATACTAGGTACATTGTGGTACTCAGTAATACTAGATACATTGTGGTACCAGTAATACTAGATACATTGTGGTACTCAGTAATACTAGATACATTGTGGTACTCAGTAATACTAGGTACATTGTGGTACTCAGTAATACTAGGTACATTGTGGTACTCAGTAATACTAGATACATTGTGGTACCCAGTAACACTAGGTACATTGTGGTACCAGTAATACAAGATACATTGTGGTACCAGTAATACTAGGTACATTGTGGTACTCAGTAATACTAGGTACATTGTGGTACCAGTATAATACTAGGTACATTGTGGTACCTAGTAATACTAGGTACATTGTGGTACTCAGTAATACTAGGTACATTGTGGTACTCAGTAATACTAGGTACATTGTGGTACCAGTAATACTAGGTACATTGTGGTACCAGTAATACTAGACACATTGTGGTACCCAGTAATACTAGCTACATTGTGGTACCAGTAATACTAGGTACATTGTGGTACTCAGTAATACTAGGTACATTGTGGTACCCAGTAATACTAGGTACATTGTGGTACTCAGTAATACTAGGTACATTGTGGTACCAGTAATACTAGGTACATTGTGGTACCAGTAATACTAGACACATTGTGGTACCCAGTAATACTAGCTACATTGTGGTACCAGTAATACTAGGTACATTGTGGTACTCAGTAATACTAGGTACATTGTGGTACCCAGTAATACTAGATACATTGTGGTACTCAGTAATACTAGGTACATTGTGGTACTCAGTAATACTAGATACATTGTGGTACCAGTAAATACTAGGTACATTGTGGTACCCAGTAATACTAGATACATTGTGGTACTAGGTACATTGTGGTCCCCAGTATTACTAGGTACATTGTGGTACCAGTAATACTAGGTACATTGTGGTACTCAGTAATACTAGGTACATTGTGGTACCCAGTAATACTAGATACATTGTGGTACTCAGTAATACTAGGGTACCAGTAATACTAGATACATTGTGGTACTCAGTAATACTAGGTACATTGTGGTCGCCAGTAATACTAGATACATTGTGGTACTCAGTAATACTAGATACATTGTGGTGCCAGTAATACTAGATACATTGTGGTACGCAGTTATACTAGATACATTGTGGTACACAGTAATACTAGATACATTGTGGTAACCAGTAATACTAGGTACATTGTGGTACCCAGTAATACTAGGTACACTGTGGTACTCAGTAATACTAGATACATTGTGGTACTAGGTACATTGTGGTACTCAATAATACTAGGTACATTGTGGTACCTAGGTACATTGTGGTACTCAGTAATACTAGGTACATTGTGGTACGCAGTAATACTAGGTACATTGTGGTACCCAGTAATACTAGGTACACTGTGGTACTCAGTAATACTAGATACATTGTGGTACTCAGTAATACTAGGGTACCAGTAATACTAGATACATTGTGGTACTCAGTAATACTAGATACATTGTGGTACTCAGTAATACTAGATACATTGTGGTACTAGTAATACTAGGTACATTCTGGTACTCAGTAATACTAGATACATTGTGGTACTAGTAATACTAGGTACATTGTGGTACTCAGTAATACTAGATACATTGTGGTACCAGTAATACTAGGTACATTGTGGTACTCAGTAATACTAGATACATTGTGGTACCAGTAATACTAGATACATTGTGGTACTCAGTAATACTAGATACATTGTGGTACTCAGTAATACTAGATACATTGTGGTACTCAGTAATACTAGGTACATTGTGGTACTCAGTAATACTAGATACATTGTGGTACTAGTAATACTAGGTACATTGTGGTACTCAGTAATACTAGGTACATTGTGGTACTCAGTAATACTAGATACATTGTGGTACTAGTAATACTAGATACATTGTGGTAACCAGTAATACTAGGTACATTGTGGTACCCAGTAATACTAGGTACATTGTGGTACTCAGTAATGCTAGGTACATTGTGGTACTCAGTAATACTAGGGTACCAGTAATACTAGATACATTGTGGTACCCAGTAATACTAGGTACATTGTGGTACTCAGTAATACTAGATACATTGTGGTACTAGTAATACTAGGTACATTCTGGTACTCAGTAATACTAGATACATTGTGGTACTAGTAATACTAGGTACATTGTGGTACTCAGTAATACTAGATACATTGTGGTACCAGTAATACTAGGTACATTGTGGTACTCAGTAATACTAGATACATTGTGGTACCAGTATTACTAGATACATTGTGGTACTCAGTAATACTAGATACATTGTGGTACTAGTAATACTAGGTACATTCTGGTACTCAGTAATACTAGATACATTGTGGTACTAGTAATACTAGGTACATTGTGGTACTCAGTAATACTAGATACATTGTGGTACCAGTAATACTAGGTACATTGTGGTACTCAGTAATACTAGATACATTGTGGTACCAGTAATACTAGATACATTGTGGTACTCAGTAATACTAGATACATTGTGGTACTCAGTAATACTAGATACATTGTGGTACTCAGTAATACTAGGTACATTGTGGTACTCAGTAATACTAGATACATTGTGGTACTAGTAATACTAGGTACATTGTGGTACTCAGTAATACTAGGTACATTGTGGTACTCAGTAATACTAGATACATTGTGGTACTAGTAATACTAGATACATTGTGGTACCAGTAATACTAGGTACATTGTGGTACTCAGTAATACTAGATACATTGTGGTACCAGTAATACTAGATACATTGTGGTACCAGTAATACTAGATACATTGTGGTACTCAGTAATACTAGGTACATTGTGGTACCAGTAACACTAGATACATTGTGGTACTTAGTAATACTAGATACATTGTGGTACCAGTAATACTAGGTACATTGTGGTACCAGTAATACTAGGTACATTGTGGTACTCAGTAATACTAGGTACATTGTGGTACTCAGTAATACTAGGTACATTGTAGTACCCAGTAATACTAGGTACATTGTGGTACCAGTAATACTAGGTACATTGTGGTACCATTAATATTAGACACATTGTGGTACCCAGTAATACTAGATACATTGTGGTACTCAGTAATACTAGGTACATTGTGGTACTCAGTAATACTAGATACATTGTGGTACCAGTAATACTAGATACATTGTGGTACCAGTAATACTAGATACATTGTGGTACTCAGTAATACTAGATACATTGTGGTACTCAGTAATACTAGATACATTGTGGTACTCAGTAATACTAGATACATTGTGGTACCAGTAATACTAGATACATTGTGGTACCAGTAATACTAGGTACATTGTGGTACTCAGTAATACTAGGTACATTGTGGTACCAGTAATACTAGATACATTGTGGTACCCAGTAATACTAGGTACATTGTGGTACTCAGTAATACTAGGTACATTGTGGTACTCAGTAATACTAGATACATTGTGGTACCAGTAATACTAGGTACATTGTGGTACTCAGTAATACTAGGTACATTGTGGTACTCAGTAATACTAGATACATTGTGGTACCAGTAATACTAGGTACATTGTGGTACTCAGTAATACTAGGTACATTGTGGTACCAGTAATACTAGTACATTGTGGTACCAGTAATACTAGGTACATTGTGGTACCAGTAATACTAGATACATTGTGGTACTCAGTAATACTAGGTACATTGTGGTACCAGTAATACTAGGTACATTGTGGTACTCAGTAATACTAGGTACATTGTGGTACTCAGTAATACTAGATACATTGTGGTACTCAGTAATACTAGATACATTGTGGTACTCAGTAATACTAGATACATTGTGGTACTCAGTAATACTAGATACATTGTGGTACTCGTAATACTAGGTACATTGTGGTACTCAGTAATACTAGGTACATTGTGGTACTCAGTAATACTAGGTACATTGTGGTACTCAGTAATACTAGGTACATTGTGGTACCAGTAATACTAGATACATTGTGGTACCAGTAATACTAGGTACATTGTGGTACTCAATAATACTAGGTACATTGTGGTACCAGTAATACTAGATACATTGAAATGCTATTAAGTCAGGACACATCCTTTTTGATCTCTAAAATCTAACCAAGTCAATATAACATGATATTGACAAACCGCGTGATACATCTTTTCTTTTCACTTCACGGACTCTTATCTGAAAAACTGTCAGCCATGTATTCTACTTACCCTAGTAGGACAAAGGCACCGCCCAAGAGCAGTAGTCCGGAAAATATCATGAAACGGAGACCCAACTGTGGTAGCTGCAGAGGGACAAACATGCAGGTCCAGACCAGAAGGAGACAAGAATTACTAATAATTATGTGCAACACAATATCACAAAGTAGCAACAATTTAATCTCATTAGCATTAATGGCTGACTTAATGTAGTACATGCATGCTCCATGTTCCTTCCTTGAGTAGGTGTGTTCCCTATGGCATGCTCAAGTAGGTGTGCTCCTTATAGCATGCTCAAGTGGGTGTGGTCCTTATAGCATGCTCAAGTGGGTGTGGTCCTTATAGCATGCTGAAGTAGGTGTGCTCCTTATAGCATGCTCAAGTAGGTGTGCTCCTTATAGCATGCTCAAGAAGGTTGCTCCTTATGGAATGTTCAAGTAGGTGGGCTTCTTATGGCATGCTCAAGTAGGTGTGCTCCTTATGGAATGTTCAAGTAGGTGGGCTTCTTATGGCATGCTCAAGTAGGTGTGCTCCTTATAGCATGCTTAAGAAGGTGTGCTCCTTATGGAATGTTCAAGTAGGTGGGCTAGCTTCTTATGGCATGCTCAAGTAGGTGTGCTCCTTATGGCATGCTCAAGTAGGTGTGCTCCTTATAGCATGCTCAAGTAGGTGTGCTCCTTATAGCATGGTCAAGTAGGTGCGCTCCTTATAGCATGCTCAAGTAGGTGTGCTCCTTATAGAATGCTCAAGTAGGTGTGCTCCTTATAGCATGCTCAAGTCGGTGTGCTCCTTATAGCATATCAAGTAGGTGTGCTCCTTATAGCATGCTCAAGTAGGTGTGCTCCTTATAGCACGTTCAAGTAGGTGTGCTCCTTATAGCATGTTCAAGTAGGTGTGCTCCTTATAGCATGCTCAAGTAGGTGTGCTCCTTATAGCATGCTCAAGTAGGTGTGCTCCTTATGGCATACTCAAGTAGGTGTGCTCCTTATAGTATGCACAAGTAGGTGTGCTCCTTATAGAATCAGACCTGCCAACCCCAGAGTCATGAAAATCTGGAGATCCCCCAAAAAATTCTCGAAAAATCTGGAGATTTGGTATAAAATCTGGTTATCATTTGCATCAAGTCATAACATAAGCATGCTAAGCATACTAAATTAATTTCCCCCCATTCCCCCCCCCCCCCCCAAATAACACACTGCTTATCAGTGTAATGATTATGATTATAGCAAGAAGTTGCCCTTTTTGCATGGTCCAAAATTTTCTCATCAGGCACCCAGCGGAACAGGGAACTTCAGATTCAAGGAATGCTAGCTTCATGGCTAGAATGCTTGACAAAGTGCCATCGAGCTTCATTGCCCAGCGTCTGTCTTATTCTTTCCGACAATGCTCAAGAGTCATTCCTCTTCAGCATTACTCTGAGGGAGGACAAAAACTACCTCAGCTACACGAAATAAGTAGTTGAAACGCTGACAAGGTAGTTCGGATAAGCGGATATGCAAAAAATACCCACAAATATTAATCATAAATTCATGAATGTAATTAAAATGCTGAATCACGTTGGAACTATTTTCAATATACTTTTAATCTGCAGGTCCTTTGGTTAATAAGAAGCTCACTTCCTGATACTAGAAGGATTTAGGTCCTCAGCAACTGGCATGCTGTTTTACATATATACATATTTTTTATATTCATAATGTTGTATTTTCTCTGAGCAAATAGTCCACCGACTGCAGTGCCTTGGGGCTTGCCCATTTTTTCTGAACGAACCACAGATATAAAGCATTTTCTAGTTGTTCGTCTTTAGCAAGGCGCATGACTTTGCGAGTTGCCCGACCAAGGTTGCCCGCGAACTCTCGAAGTTTGGCATCGTTCTTGTTATTGTCGACTTCTCTACGCCTTACTCTTCCGCCAGTCCGGCTTGACTGGCTCCATTTGATATCTTGCTTAGCATGGACTCGACCGACAAAACTACTCTCTTCCTTTTGCTGGACTAGTTTCCACGTGAAACTTACGTAAACGATTTGGCAGATCGACGACCATTACCGGGTTTATTATTTAATGAGGTACGTATTATATATTTTTTTAACCTGAACCCTGATCTTCAATTCCTCGATATTCAATTGGGAGATCTTGAGATTAGTGTTGAAATCGGGCGACACCCGGCAGCATCGGGTGAGTTGGCAGGTCTGTAGCATGGTCAAGTAGGTGTGCTCCTTATAGCATGTTCAAGTAGGTGTGCTCCTTATAGAATGCTCAAGTAGGTGTGCTCCTTATAGCATGCTCAAGTGAGTGTGCTCCTTATAGCATGCTCAAGTAGGTGTGCTCCTTATAGAATACTCAAGTAGGTGTGCTCTTTATAGCATGCTCAAGTAGGTGTGCTCCTTATAGCATGCTCAAGTAGGTGTGCTCCTTATAGCATGCTCAAGTAGGTGTGCTCCTTATAGCATGCTCAAGTAGGTGTGCTCCTTATAGCATGCTCAAGTAGGTGTGCTCCTTATAGCATGCTCAAGTCGGTGTGCTCCTTATAGCATATCAAGTAGGTGGGCTTCTTATAGCATGCTCGAATAGGCGTGGTCCTTATGGGTCTAGAGTAAAACATCTCGTCATGATTTATCTTGCTTGATCACTTGATTCTCCATGACTACAGGAATACTATGAATCCTCTCTCACCACTTCCAAGGAGTAGTTTTCTCAATCGATAGACTAGAGTGCTTATAGTGAGCTAGCTTACTACCTCTTTGATACAGCAAGATTTGTGCTTTAACATACTTCTATGCGTAGACTGTCGACTTTGTTTTCTAGTTGGGCATCTGAGAGGCTTCTGGTGTTGTTCTGGTAAGTGTCTAGCGAGTAGATAGCATTCTAAGCTAACAACTTTTCTCATTTCTGCTTTTTTCTTCTCGTTATGAAAGCTGGGAAGAAGATCTAACTGACAAACTCTTAATAATGCAGTCCTCATGCTATAGTAAGCAGCTTATGGATTTGAAAGAGGGCAGTTGGGAGACTTCAAGACTATTCCCCACACCACCATATCTACTCCCAACACCCACACCACTGCCCCTGCTACTGCATCATACACCTATTCCACTGCTTCACATTCTCATGCTATTGTTTCTCCCTCCCATGCTACTGCTTCCCACTCCCATGCTACTGCTTCCCACTCCCATGCTACTGCTTCCCACTCCCATGCTACTGCTTCCCACTCCCATCTACTGCTTCCCACACCCATGCTACTGCTTCCCATACCAATGCTACTGTTCCCACATCCGTGTTACTGCTTCCCACTCCCATGCTACTGCTCCCCAACTCATGCTTCCCACTCCCATGCTACTGCTTCCCACACCCATGCTACTGCTTCCCACACCCATGCTACTGCTTCCCATACCAATGCTACTGCTTCCCACATCCGTGTTACTGCTTCCCACTCCCATACTACTGCTCCCCAACTCATGCTTCCCACTCCCATGCTACTGCTTCCCACACCCATGCTACTGCTTCCCACTACCACATTCCATACCCATACCACCACTGCCTCCTTGGGTAGTGGGTGTGATTTGATAACATCAAAGAAGAAGGACAGACCTTCGGCATGTAGCCTATAGGTAACACACTGTCATGATGTGACAATCTGTCCGGCATGTAGCCTATGGGTAACACACTGTCATGATGTGACAATCTGTCCGGCATGTAGCCTATAGGTAACACACTGTCATGATGTGACAATCTGTCCGGCATGTAGCCTATGGGTAACACACTGTCATGATGTGACAATCTGTCCGGCATGTAGCCTATAGGTAACACACTGTAACACACTGTCATGATGTGGCAACCTGTCCGGCATGTAGCCTATAGGTAACACACTGTCATGATGTGACAATCTGTCCGGCATGTAGCCTATGGGTAACACACTGTCATGATGTGACAATCTGTCCGACATGTAGCCTATAGGTAACACACTGTCATGATGTGGCAATCTGTCCGGCATGTAGCCTATAGGTAACACACTGTCATGATGTGACAATCTGTCCGGCATGTAGCCTATAGGTAACACACTGTCATGATGTGACAATCTGTCCGGCATGTAGCCTATAGGTAACACACTGTCATGATGTGACAATCTGTCCAGCATGTAGCCTATAGGTAACACACTGTCATGATGTGGCAACCAAAGCAGAGGAGACCTTCGGCATGTAGCCTATAGGTAACAGACTGTCATGATGTGGCAAAGAGGAGATCTTCGGCATGTAGCCTATAGGTAACACACTGTCATGATGTGGCAACCAAAGCAGAGGAGACCTTCGGCATGTAGCCTATAGGTAACACACTGTCATGATGTGACAATCTGTCCGGCATGTAGCCTATAGGTAACACACTGTCATGATGTGGCAATCTGTCCGGCATGTAGCCTATAGGTAACACACTGTCATGATGTGACAATCTGTCCGGCATGTAGCCTATAGGTAACACACTGTCATGATGTGACAATCTGTCCGGCATGTAGCCTATAGGTAACACACTGTCATGATGTGACAATCTGTCCGGCATGTAGCCTATAGGTAACACACTGTCATGATGTGGCAACCAAAGCAGAGGAGACCTTCGGCATGTAGCCTATAGGTAACACACTGTCATGATGTGGCAACCAAAGCAGAGGAGATCTTCGGCATGTAGCCTATAGGTAACACACTGTCATGATGTGGCAACCAAAGCAGAGGAGACCTTCGGCACGTAGCCTATAGGTAACACACTGTCATGATGTGACAATCTGTCCGGCATGTAGCCTATAGGTAACACACTGTCATTCATGATGTGACAATCTGTCCGGCATGTAGCCTATAGGTAACACACTGTCATGATGTGGCAACCAAAGCAGAGGAGACCTTCGGCATGTAGCCTATAGGTAACACACTGTCATGATGTGACAACCAAAGCAGAGGAGACCTCGGCATGTAGCCTATAGGTAACACACTGTCATGATGTGGCAACCAAAGCAGAGGAGACCTTCGGCATGTAGCCTATAGGTAACACACTGTCATGATGTGACAATCTGTCCGGCATGTAGCCTATAAGTAACACACTGTCATGATGTGGCAACCAAAGCAGAGGAGACCTTCGGCATGTAGCCTATAGGTAACACACTGTCATGATGTGACAATCTGTCCGGCATGTAGCCTATACATGTAGGTAACACACTGTCATGATGTGGCAACCAAAGCAGAGGAGACCTTCGGCATGTAGCCTATAGGTAACACACTGTCATGATGTGACAATCTGTCCGGCATGTAGCCTATAGGTAACACACTGTCAGGATGTGGCAACCAAAGCAGAGGAGACCTTCGGCATGTAGCCTATAGATAACACACTGTCATGATGTGACAATCTGTCCGGCATGTAGCCTATACATGTAGGTAACACACTGTCATGATGTGGCAACCAAAGCAGAGGAGACCTTCGGCATGTAGCCTATAGGTAACACACTGTCATGATGTGACAATCTGTCCGGCATGTAGCCTATAGGTAACACACTGTCAGGATGTGGCAACCAAAGCAGAGGAGACCTTCGGCATGTAGCCTATAGGTAACACACTGTCATGATGTGACAATCTGTCCGGCATGTAGCCTATAGGTAACACACTGTCATGATGTGGCAACCAAAGCAGAGGAGACCTTCGGCATGTAGCCTATAGGTAACACACTGTCATGATGTGACAATCTGTCCGGCATGTAGCCTATAGGTAACACACTGTCATGATGTGGCAATCAAAGCAGAGGAGACCTTCGGCATGTAGCCTATAGGTAACACACTGTCATGATGTGACAATCTGTCCGGCATATAGCCTATAGGTAACACACTGTCATGATGTGGCAACCAAAGCAGAGGAGACCTTCGGCATGTAGCCTATAGGTAACACACTGTCATGATGTGACAATCTGTCCGGCATGTAGCCTATAGGTAACACACTGTCATGATGTGGCAGCCAAAGCAGAGGAGACCTTCGGCATGTAGCCTATAGGTAACACACTGTCATGATGTGACAATCTGTCCGGCATGTAGCCTATAGGTAACACACTGTCATGATGTGGCAACCAAAGCAGAGGAGACCTTCGGCATGTAGCCTATAGGTAACACACTGTCATGATGTGACAATCTGTCTGGCATGTAGCCTATAGGTAACACACTGTCATGATGTGACAATCTGTCCGGCATGTAGCTTATAGGTAACACACTGTCATGATGTGGCAACCAAAGCAGAGGAGACCTTCGGCATGTAGCCTATAGGTAACACACTGTCATGATGTGACAATCTGTCTCCTATAGGTAACACACTGTCATTCATGATGTGACAATCTGTCCGGCATGTATCCTATGGGTAACACACTGTCATGATGTGACAATCTGTCCGGCATGTAGCCTATAGGTAACACACTGTCATGATGTGGCAATCTGTCCTTGTCCTTACGATTATTAATTGGCATAACTGACCAGCTCAATGTCACCGGATTTGTGAACATCTTGTAAGGTTTAATATTAATAGGGAAAAGGCCCTGACCACATCTGACCTAATGTGGTGTTGTTATAAAGTACCCTATCTATACACATTCATGCTATGGTCTGATTTACATACCAAAATGTAGCCCATTCAAATGTGGTGGTAAAGACATACATGTTTTGTTTTTGGAACTGCAGGTTGGAATGTGATACCCAAAAAGGGCCTGACCACATCTGACCAAACGTGGTTTTGCTATATATATAGTATCATATGTTTGCACAGCTATGGTCCTGAAACTGTAGCCCATTCAAATATGCTATTAATTATTTTGACATACATGTTTTATTTTGGAACTTCAGGTTGGAATGTGAAGTGAAATCACCCCCACAAAAACCTGACCAGCATCAAGTGTTGAGTGGCTATATATAACAAGTGTAGTTGCTAGATCAATACCAACACTTTCATGTTTCATAAGTGGATCTATGTTCACATGAAGGGGGAGTGGGACTAAACCATAAAATACGAACGAACGCTAACACTGTTTTCCATTACGACATTGGAGCTCTATAAATGCTGCACACTTCACTGTGTGAACTCAATATACAATAGCTAAAAATATAGATCTCTCTCGTTGGGTAAAAAAAAAAGTTGCATAGGTAGGTGTAACCATGCCGAAGTTACCTCCAGCTAAAGTGGGGGTGCCTCGAAATTTGAGTGCTTGAACTGACTGCAAGTGTGGCTCCTGGTAGAACTACTGTGCTAAAGAGCTGAAATTACGTGTAAGAAGAAGCCCTATGCAATGAGTGCTTCCATTGGGTGCTAAGAAGTGATTAGGTTGTCAACAGTGGCCACTGAAAATGTGGATGAATAGCAATGGAGGACATTGGTATACATCAGCCACTACAGGCTCTTATCCTGCAATGTGGATGGATAGCAATGGAGGACATTGGTATACATCAGCCACTACAGGCTCTTATCCTGCAATGTGGATAGCAATGGAGGACATTGATATACATCAGCCACTACAGGCTCTTATCCTGCAATGTGGATGGATAGCAATGGAGGACATTGGTATACATCAGCCACTACAGGCTCTTATCCTGCAATGTGGATGGATAGCAATGGAGGACATTGGTATACATCAGCCACTGCAGGCTCTTATCCTGCAATGTGGATGGATAGCAATGGAGGACATTGGTATACATCAGCCACTACAGGCTCTTATCCTGCAATGTGGATAGCAATGGAGGACATTGGTATACATCAGCCACTACAGGCTCTTATCCTGCAATGTGGATGGATAGCAATGGAGGACATTGGTATACATCAGCCACTACAGGCTCTTATCCTGCAATGTGGATGGATAGCAATGGAGGACATTGGTATACATCAGCCACTACAGGCTCTTATCCTGCAATGTGGATGGATAGCAATGGAGGACATTGGTATACATCAGCCACTACAGGCTCTTATCCTGCAATGTGGATGGATAGCAATGGAGGACATTGGTATACATCAGCTACTACAGGCTCTTATCCTGCAATGTGGATGGATAGCAATGGAGGACATTGGCATACATCAGCCACTACAGCCTGCATGCTAAAGAAAAAAACTCGTGTAGATTTCTGTAACCACACTTTGTATTTTGAGGTAACACCACTTATGCTACAGGAAACTTTGGCATTTAACCTATATATATATTATATATAATACAACATTTTTGGTATCAAAAGAGAGCACACAGAGAGATCAACACATTCATACAGTGAATGTGCAGAATCTATGGAGCTCCAAAGTCGTATCACAGTATTTTGTCAGCATTGGTTTAGTCTCCCCCCCCCCCATCCTTCCTTCAAACATGGAACATAAATCCACTTATAAAACATGTAAAAGTGGCGATATTGATCTGGCAACCACAGTTGTTAGAGCCACTTAACATTTGATGCAGGTAGCACTTTTTTAGTGTTTGTTGGTGATTGACACCACATTCCAACCTGCAGTACCAAACCAAAATCATGTGTGGCAAAAAGCATATTGACTGGGCTACATTCAGGTACTGTTAACCCAGAAAAGTTAGCGGGCCATTAATGTTAGCGAATTTAGCGATGGGGAAAAAATTGCCAAAGTTAATAGGCAGCGCAGCCAACATTTGTGGCAATATAATTACGAAGTTCAAAAACACTCACGCGTGCGTGCTAGCTGTCAGCAGAGCACGAGGTCGTCACTGATTAGGAGCTTTCGAGTTTTGATCGAGCAACTGCGAACTTACAGCTATGTCGATTGTTCGTTGGTTTAAAGGCAATGCTGATGGATCTAGCTCAGTTTGTTTACCAGAAGGTGACGGAGCAACAGCTGCAGCCAACAAATTATCATTCCATATGTCACTACTACTAGAGCGAGCTGGATGCAGGCTGATCTTGGCAATATTCATGTGTTTGCAGCTCATCGCTGTAGTTCTGTTCTTAAAAAGCTTCAAGACAATAATATCCACCAAGTGTTTGGAGAGTTGCAGCCACTTGATGTGTGCGTAAATGAAGAATTTAAGGCTTTAATGAAGGACTCCTTCACGAGGTGGTATGCTAATGAAATCCATGAAGCCCTGGATGGTGGGAAAGAGATATCAGCTGTTAAAGTGGATCTTCGTGCATCATTGATCAAGCCCCTGCATGCAAACTGGTTAATCAACAGTCTTGGCAATCTTTCATGCAATACTAAAGACTAAAACAAGCATTAAAAAAACCCTGGAATCAAGGACTTTATTAATGATTAATGTACTGTTCTTATTTTCACAAGGATTTCACCTTGTTTTTCATGCTATAAAACGTTAACATTAATGGTTGCTAAAATGTGCATGATATCAAAAACGCAAAATAAAAAGGTCGCCAACTTTTCTGGGTTTACAGTATATAAATCACGACCATATATGGATGTGAGCAAAGACTTTCTAAGAAAACCCACACAAGGTCGGACCTGATCAGGCCCATCCCACCCCCACCCACCACCCTCACCAGTTCACAAACCGGTTCTCCAGCCTTTACACACACACAACCCAAGGAACCTGACACCTTCCAAATTGTAACCACCGTCCAAATAATGAGCTTTGACTGACATAATTGGCAACCTCAGCTCCTATCACGTTTTACTATGAAAGCAATGACTAACAGGTCCTCAAAAGGCCATGCATTATTTACTCACACTCTAGAAAGTAAACGCCAGAGCCTGAGAATGTTCACAAAGGTCCCAGAGTCATGCTTGGTTACATCAGGACACACGGGAAAGGTGTCAGACAATATGATCTAATGTTGCATTACAAGCCTAGAGTGGTAGCTGACAACTTGCCAACATCCATAGCAGTTCTGCCTCTGAAGTGGCAAAAAAAAAAAAAGAACTTCCCCATTATATACTGTACCTGGGCAGTCATCAAGACACTTCACAGATCAAGGTACCTAATTGAATTAGGTGTAGTGTGCTAGCTGAAGACGTCTAGAGCCAATTTGTACCTGAGCCAATTTGTACCTGAGCCAATTTGCACCTGAGCCCTTGAGAACCACACCTGTGTTACATAAGGTATTCAGGAACTCCCCCATTATACGTGAAGAACGTGGACTCATCGGTGAGTCCATCATGACACACCTACGCTACCAAAATAATAAGACTTCCGTAGACATGGAATTCTAGAGCTAAGAATTTCCCCATTCACAGATAGACGTGTGGCAAACACTGACAGTGATGGCTCACTAGTCACAGCCCTAACCTTCATTCTAGCCCTGTCACTCAGTCATAGCCCTAGCCCTTTAATCGCAGTATTGGCCTGAGGTTACCCCTGACCAACTCAATGCAAAGCATAGCGGGTAAGGGACGACAGGTAGGAACATGTGTGACAACCATTTCTTTAAGGCCAGCGTTGCCCATTTATCATAGTTTATGTAAACGTCCATAACTTTGTTGTCCTTCTTCCCCTACATTTTATTTTGGCACCAGAATACAGCTCTCTGCAAGAGCTTTCTAATGATGTGCTTTATAAGAAGTTTCAGTAAAGTATAGAGGTTTGGAAAAATTCTGACCAGAGTCACAATAAAATGTCCCTCTCCTAAGATATGCCCTATACACACTTCCCTTTTATGGATGTAATAGAGGACCACTAAAGCTTGATTCCAGCGAAATTTTTTAACCTCAACACTAACGGAGTTTTCTTGACAAGGTCAACAATAATAAGGGTATATACACATGACTATATAATTGGACTAGCACTTCCAAATTGAAAAACTCCGTGCTACAATCGTAGAGCAAAGATAGAGCTACAAAATGATATATAATGAAGCAGGTATACATAAATTTTTCCTTGAGATATCTGTCTTGACCTTCAAAAAAACATGTTTCTGAGAAATCGCTATTGAAGTTGGGCTACTACTATATTGGGCCACCACTAGACTACTTTGTAAGTACTTTGATTATAAGTGAGAGCCTGGATAAAATCCACCATAACTAGAGACTTGTGCATCCAAATGTTTTCAAATTTGAAAGACAATTTGTACAGATGTTTAGAAAGGATATAAGCCCCCCAAAAAATATTGTCAAAAAATTCAAAATAATGGGCAACGCTGGCCTTAATCTTACGCACTCGTGAGTCTGTTCATGTTGGGGAGGGGCACATGTACATATATATGACTGTGCAATGCATAGGTGGAAGGTTGGAGACCTGTAGCAACCTAAGATGAACGACTCAACCACGTTTCGGTAGCCACGAGCACATGCCAAAAAAAAGTGAATATCAATCTGGGAACTCTTGCTGCAGAGCGTGCCAATCCACAATAACAACTACAACTAAATTGTGAGCACTTGGACTGTGCAGCTGTTTTGGCTTCCACTTTGCTCCCTTCACACTCTATAGGTGCCGGACTTAACTGATCCTGGTTGTGCTCAATTCTAGATTTTGTAGTTCCCCCCGCCCCTCCTCCCTTCCCCACCCCCCACAGTAGTTCCCCCTGCCCCTCCCCCCCCCCCCCCCCGCCACAGTAGTTCCCCCGCCCCTCCTCCCGTCCCCCCCCTCCCACAATAGTTCCCCCACCCCTCCTCCCTCCCCCCCCCCCCTCCCCACACACAGTAGTTCCCCCGCCCCTCCCCCCCCCCCCCACAGTAGTTCCCCCCGCCCCTCCTCCCTTCCCCCCCCCCCCCCTCACACACACACACAGTAGTTCCCCCCGCCCCTCCTCCCTCGCCCCCCCCCACCCCCTCAAGGTGTGAGTAGTGAAAGGGAATCCACAATCTACCACTCATTGCTTTGTGTGGCTTGGCACCGTGTAAATGAATCTGCTGTATTTGGGATCGAAAACTATACAAAGGTTTGTGTGCACTTGTGAAAAACCGTTTAGTTGATTTTCTCTCCCAATGAGTTGGTAGCAGCGAGCAACTTTTTCAGTAGCTGAAGCACCAACATGTTGGCACATTATTATCAGTGGGAATGAACATGGCCGCCACACTATCACACTTTAGGTAAGGCATATTGGGAGTTTAATCTAGGGGCAGAGAAGAATGGAGAGAGCAAAAAAAACACAGCAAGTCGACATTTTCATTCATTGCATAAACTTTTGTTGTTGTTAGCACTTGACTTCACACTCCAACCTAATCATAACGATCTAGCACCTGATTATGGTGGCACAGAACCAGCTCTTGGGAAGCTCCTTCATCTTCCACCTTTGCAAAGTTAAAGGCACCAGTCAAATTGAACATCACCAGCTCTACATGTTTAGTGTTGTAATCCCCTCCTCCGAGGAGGCTTGAATAGCTCATTGGTGTTCACCCTTCCACTCCCATATCAGAAAGCCACGTTGCTTGTCTTGATTCTCTTCACAAACCTCACTGGTATCATTATGGGAATCACTAAATGTCCTTCCAAAAGTAGACTGCATTATCCTTCCCTTCCTGCTGGACATTTACTCCATGAAGCTTTCTTGCCCACAGCCTCAACTAGCTCCTTATTTAGCTTGCTGATGAAAGCTTGCATTGTCTCCCTTCACTGACTTCACTTCCTCTGGTATCCTTTCTGTCTGCTAATCATCTTGTCAGAGGGCAAAAGAAGGGCATGCGTAGTTTCAAGTGCTGTATGCAAACATTGATATTCTAGTTGGTAGCCACAGACTAGTGAAGCATGGTTGATTGTTTCTGATGAAGGCTAGAGCATTTAGTCCAAACGTCGATAGAGTAAAAATTGAAGTTAATTATTGAGGTCATTGTAACTTCGTTGTCAACTGAGTTTGTTGAGAGTAAATGGATGTTGCGTTTTGAACATTTGAAGCGTTTCCAATCCCTCTACATGGAAGAATCCAAGGTTGAACTACCCAGTGCATGACTTGCTTGCTTCATTCTAGTCCTCTTGACATGCTGCTGCTAGTTGCACTATGGCTGAACTACCAAGTGCTGGACTTGCTTGCTTCATTCTAGTCCTCTTGACATGCTGCTGCTAGTTGCTGCACTATGGCTGAACTACCCAGCACATGACTTGCTTGCTTCATTCTAGTCCTCTTGACATGCTACTGCTAGTTGCTGCACTATGGCTGAACTACCCAGCACATGACTTGCTTGCTTTAATTCTAGTCCTCTTGACATGCTACAGCTAGTTGCTGCACTATGGCTGAACTACCCAGCACATGACTTGCTTGCTTCATTCTAGTCCTCTTGACATGCTACTGCTAGTTGCTGCACTATGGCTGAACTACCCAGCACATGACTTGCTTGCTTTAATTCTAGTCCTCTTGACATGCTACAGCTAGTTGCTGCACTATGGCTGAACTACCCAGTACATGACTTGCTTGCTTTAATTCTAGTCCTCTTGACATGCTACTGCTAGTTTCTGCACTATGGCTGAACTACCAAGTGCTGGACTTGCTTGCTTCATTCTAGTCCTCTTGACATGCTACTGCTAGTTGCAGCACTATGGCTGAACTACCCAGCACATGACTTGCTTGCTTCATTCTAGTCCTCTTGACATGCTACTGCTAGTTGCTGCACTATGGCTGAACTACCCAGTGCTAGACTTGCTTGCTTCATTCTAGTCCTCTTGACATGCTACTGCTAGCTACTCCACTAAGGCTGACACACCAAGCGTGTGACTTGCTTGCTTCATTCTAGTCCTTTTGAAATGCTACAGCTAGTTGCTGCACTATGGCTGAACTACCCAGCAGATGACTTGCTTGCTTCATGCTTCATTCTAGTCCTCTTGACATGCTGCTACTAGTTGCTCCAAGCAACCATCAGTGTATAGGCTACTCACCGTCTATGCTACACACAGACAACAGTACAGGAGTGTTGCAGATACTATGATGTATATCACATACCAGCCACAACAGCAACCATATAAGTTTAAAATTAATTGCATTACAACTGCTGTGGAACGTAACAGATACTGACTGATGAAGCCGCAAAGCTTCTCGGTTACTATGTGAGCCTGTGTGAGACCTATCAACTTACTGGTCATGTGAACCTGGCCTCAATAAAGATCTGGCCAACTGGTCCTGCTTAATGTGTTTACATAGAATGTGAGTGCCACATGTTCTCCAATAAGAACTGTGGCTACTATTCCCCTCTACCTACTGAAAGGATGGTTCTGCTACTATTGGAAGGATGGTTACTATTTAAGCAAGTTCCACTTTAAAGAGTGTTCAACATTTTTTTAAAGGCTGACAATCACCGAGCCATCTTCGGGAGACACTTTCTGGCCAATGCTGCTGCTAGTTCCGAGCTTAATGAGTATTGCAGTTCCAAACTTTAGCCAGAGAAGGAACTTAATTAATGAGCGCTGCAGTTCCTAATAATGAGTATTGCAGTTCCAAACTTTAGCCAGAGAAGGAACTTAATTAATGAGCGCTGCAGTTCCTAACTCTAGTCAAAGAATGAAATTGATGAATGCTGCAGTTCCAAATTCTAGCCAGAGAAGGAACTTGATGAGTGCAGCATCCAAACTCTAGAGAAGGAACTTGATGAATGCAGCAGTTCCAAACTCTATCCAGAGAAGGAACTTGATGAGTGCTGTAGTCCCAAACTCGAGCCAGAGAAGGAACTTGATGAGTGCAGCAGTTCCAAACTCTATCCAGAGAAGGAACTTGATGAGTGCTGTAGTTCCAAACTCAAGCCAGAGAAGGAACTTGATGAGTGCAGCAGTTCCAAACTCTATCCAGAAGGAACTTGATGAGTGCAGCAGTTCCAAACTCTATCCAGAGAAGGAACTTGATGAGTGCAGCAGTTCCAAACTCTAGCCAGAGGAGGAATGCTGCAATTCCAAACTCTAGTCATAGAAGGAACTTGATGAGTGAAGCAGTTCCAAACTCTATCCAGAGAAGGAACTTGATGAGTGCTGTAGTTCTAAACACTAACTGGAGATGAGTGCTGCATTTTCATACTATAGTCAAAAAGGAACTTGACGGATTCTGTAGTTCAAAATTCGAGCCAGAGAAGGAACTTGATGAGTACTGCCATTCCAAATTCTAGCACGAGAAGAAACCAGAAGGAACTTGGTAAGTAGTCCTGCCATTCGAAACTCTAGCAAGAGAAGAAACCTAATCGGTGTTGTAGTAGTTCCAAACTCTAGCCAGTGAAGGAACATGATAAGTACTGCCTTTCCAAACTTCAAGAGAAGAAACCTAATCAGTGCAAACTTGAGCAAGAGAAGGAACTTGATGGTGAGTGTTGCAGATATTATTCAGGGAGTAGAGAACTCAATACTCTTCTCTCCAAATTCCATTATAGTCTCAATTTGAGAGCTAATTTGCTGAGCATATGAGCGATTATATTAAAATAGACGGAAAGTGATCTAGTGAATGGTCAGCCTGCATTCCAGCCAAGTTCATGAAAACCTGGTGGACCTGTCCAGATTCATTCCCAGAAATATAAACACACATGCAGAAAAATAAAGGGTAGGTAGGGTTCATAGGACTATAAACTTACAAAGTAGCCTAGGATTGGTGACAAAATCACCACACATAATGGGGAGGAGCTGACGATGATACCGGTGATGATTGGGCTTGCTCCTTCACTCTCAGCCTAAGAAAACAACAAAGCTAGCAATAATGACAAACACACCATCACAATAATAAGTATTTACCACCACAGCAACAGTTATCTTAGCAACCTACCACCTTAGGAAAGAAGGGTCCTATAATGGAGTATGCTGCACTGCACAACAGATAGGCTATCCACAAGCATACCACTGTGCATATGTTCTGCCATTTCTTCCTCTTTTCGCTTCCACTAGTCACTTTAGTCACCACTTCGGATTGTTCAGCTGACATACCATCTAATTTCAATAAAGGCTTCTTTTCCTCCTCCTCTTCATCTATCTCCCTCACTTCTCCACCAGAGCGTATACCTGCAACCTTCTTATCTTCATTAGGGTCTGGGATAAACCGGGGGACTATTTCAGGAATATAGTAGTCGGCCATAGCTAACTCACTCGTTACCACAGGTCAGATCAACGAACAACCACATGATTAATTTAACTTCTTTCAGTCGCTTATCTAAAATAAACAGTGATGTCATAACTTAACGCTCAATTTCGCGCGCGCGCGGGGGAATCTATAAATTAAAAAAACACTGTCACGTTGCCCCCCCCCCCCCCTTTTTTAATTCCCCCCTTGGTTAGTTCGTTTCTATCCCCCCTAAGAGCCGCCTGTAGCTAGTCAGAATCTGACTGCTAATTCAGGAAAGGCCTTGACTTAATAAAGGTGGTGAGTTGGGGGGGGGGGGCTAGCTAGGGATTTGAGAGATCTGGTCCTGACTTTCTCGGTCTTTAATTGGGGTGGGAAACAATCATCTATGGCCAGTTGGACTTAGCTGGGAGGAGACCTCTCTGACTAGAGCTCAACCCTGATCAAGTGGCGTTTACGACTCCCAAATTCGTGCGCGTTTTTTTAAATTTTACGCACGCGCGGCTAAGCATCATTATGGGGTCCATTGCGTTTGCAAGAAGAAGAGGTTATGGGCTATCTCAACAGCAAGGGTCTACCAGATATTGCTTTTTCATGTTCCAGGTAAGAATCAGCAAGGGTCTACTAGGTCTTTCTTTTTCATGTTCCAGATAAGACATCACATAATTATTATACTTGTTATGTTATAAGACATCACATAATTGTTATACCCGTGTATAGGTGTAGTTCTTCAATGGTGATAAGGAAAAAGGAGACCTGAAGGATGGCAAAACTTGGGCGTGCCCAAGTTGTAAATCACTTAAATCAATTCGGCATGGGAGTTCTTTCTCGAAATCACACATGGTCCTTCAGACATGGCTACTATTAATATATTGGTGGGTGAGGCAGTACCCTGTATTGGATGCAGCAGATGAGTCTGGCTGCGACAAGAAAAGTGCGATTAATGTGTACCAGTGGCTTAGGGAAGTGTGCTTTGCAGCACTATGTCGAAACCAGATTGTGCTTGGTGGTGTTGGATCTATTATTCAAATAGACGAGTCACAGCACACACAAACCCAAGGTATCACTGTAACATTGATATACTTGAATGGATGATCACTTTCGTTATTGACTGTTTAGCATCATAGAGGCCGCCCACCTACTAAGGATACTTGGACATTTGGAATGGTTGACACGGATCATACGCCTGCTCTTGGTACACTGCACCTGGATCGATAATCCATTCAGACCATTCAGACCAGTGGGCAGCCTATGGGCAGGTGGCGGGATTGTGGCACATGAGACTGTGAACCACTCTATTGAGTTTGTGAATCAGAGTATGGGTGTGCACACCCAACATATTGAATCCTATTGGAACAGGGTATGGTTTGTGGAACATAATTTTTTTAATTTTAACAACAATTATTATATTGTGCAGGTGAAGGTGAAGCTAAAGAGGATGAAAGGAGTTCATCGCCACCAGCTCCCATCCTACCTGGATGAATTTATGTGGCGGGAGAGAAATGGAACAACTGTAGCTTTAACTTATAACATATTAACAGAAATTAAAACCCAATAACCCTGTTGTATTGTATTATTATTTATTTGATATTTTTATTTGGATGATATTTCATGAAATTTGCATTGTTTATTTGGATGATATTTCATGAAATTGGATTGCTTGAAAAGAGAAGACGCAATTAAAAAGACTACCCCCTCCAAATTAGCATCACTCGAGCGTATGCAAAGGCTGCAATGCGATTCAATTCTTGCATCATGAAATGAACCTGAAATGAACCCCCACCCAAAACGCGCGTGCGTAAAATTAAAAAAACGCGCACGAATTTGTTGATGGCTGGAGTCGTAAACGCCACTTGATCCGCTAACTCTATCTAGGTTTCCTTTAGTAGTAAAAAAACAACTATAGGACCTTGCTGTATATAACATCATTGAAGGAAACGTAGATAACTAGTGACATTCCCATACCCAATGCTTTTGTTGGTCATATGGCCTTTGCAATGGGGGGAGGGAGGGGGATATTTTTGATGTGGAGGCAGTGATTTAGATATTTAAGACCATCACATATACAGTGACACAAAAAAATAATAAGTTAGCGTACTGATACCAGTCTAACAAATATGTTATTCACAAGGACAACACACCACACAACAGTACTTTAATAGCTAAGTGTGTGACCAATTGTTCAAAGAGGGTGGAAGGGGAGGTAACCAAAGATCATTACTCGCCATACAACAGTTCCTTTCTCTTTTTTCACTATTTCCTAATCGATGCATAACACACTCGCCCACCTCCTCTATCACTGCATCTCTTACTCTCTCCACACCGTTCCCCGACAGCAATGCCACCTACCCTTCCCCATTCATCCAGCCGAAATCCAACTCCTATATATATATATATAATTATAAACATGTATACAATTGTCCACACCCATTAATTCTTGTATATCAAAAAAGTAATAATATATAACACCGTATTATAATAATGAGAAGTATATTTCATATGCTACTATATATGTTATGTATTGTTGCATTTATTACAAGTTTGATCAAACGTTAAAAGCTTTTTATTCCTTCAATCATCTTTTGTCTTAGTTGAAGGACCAAATCCTGCATTTATATAATATAGAGGAGGGAAAAGGTATTGATGAAGAGACAAAATCTTAACAAATTTGTTTACAAGTGTGACAAACCTGTCAAAACTTGAATTCCAAGTCCAATGCCTGGAACGTGCATACTGTAAGGGAGTACTATGTAGTACACTCCCTGATATATAATTATTACAAAATGAGGATGATGGCTTACCATACAAAAAGACCCTGCCGTTAGTCTGCTCTGGTATATAATAAAAGAAATTGTCACTCAAAAAGGCTAATGTGATTGTTTTACAATTTAATTAAGCATGAAACATCAATGTATGGATCAATGCATCATGTGATGTTTCATATTAAATACCTTGGGGCACCACAAAGAAAAATCAAAACTTGGCTTGACTATCTGTAGACAATTGTGTTAGAGTCTCCAACCACAAGATACTTAACAGATACGTAATTCGCTGCCACCAGAGTCTCTCCCTAACTTCTTCTAGCTAAACCCCAAGCTTGACAAAAGAGTTTTAGAGCTTATATGTCGAGTAGCAGAATATGAAGATAGGATGAGACTGCCCCAGCCTGGACTGCAGAGGGTTTTAAATACCCTTGCAGCCAGGCTTTCAAAGCTAATGGTGTCAATAACAGTGTGAGAGTAGTAGAATTACAGTATGTCCCTACATGACTTATCTTAAGAGTGTGAGATGATAATTATCATGATTGTCCTAGGTGTTATAGTTTGAGGTCATGAGTTCTGATAGTCCTATGTGTTGATAGTCTGAGGTCATGAGTTCTAGTTCTATCTATAAGTTCTATCTAGCTCTATTTATAAATTCGATTTATAGTTTGATCTTTGCAGGGCTGCTCTGCAGCCAGTCAGGGCTGAGTCCTGACATCACCCCCTCCTTGAAAAGGTTGTTGCCATTCTTTTTCTTCTTCCTGCTCTCCATCCCAAGCCTGACAAGAGAGTCTGTCGGCATTACCATTCTTCGGGCCAGGACGATAGCGAGTGGTGAAGTTATAGGGTTGCAACAGTAAATTACTAATGCCCACTGCCATTGAAGTGAGTTGAAGAGTGGAGATGTGTTAGAGCTTTGTGGTCGGTTTCATCAGTGAAGAGCTTCCCCACCAGGTAAACATGAAAGTGCTGGATGCTTCGTATGATGGCCAAACATTCGACCGTGGCAGAGCACCTCGTCTCTGCTGGACGCAGCTTCCTTGAATATAACCCCCCTAGTAATTCTTCATCTTCCCTCACCACACTCAGAACACCAGCAATCTCTTTAGTGGATGCGTCTGTCTGTAGGATAAATGTGTCTGTGGGAGTGGGGATGGTAAGGGAGGACACTCGGGAAAGGGTATGGCATAGATAATAAAATTCATCATTCATAGCAGTAGACCAACATACAACATTAGCTGCACTTTTCCGTGTCACGTTGGTGAGTTCTATGGACTTGTTGGCGTAATTAGGGATAAATTTCCTATAGTATCCTGTGGAACCCAGGAAGGATTATACGTCCTTTTTGGGTTATAGGTCCCAATATCAGATTGCTTCCACCCTGTGGTCTGGTGTGGACACCTTGCCTCTTCCCACGGTGTGTCCCAGAAAGGTAAGGGATACTGACACCGACTGGCAATTCGCCGGCTTGGCAGTTAGTCCTGCCTTCCTTAGTCTGTTTAGCACACATTTGATGTGTGCCTCATGGTCTTCCCAGGTAGGACTAAATATAATAATATCGTCCATATATGCACCACTAAAATCTCGGATGTCATCTAGGACTGTGTCCATCACCCTTTGGAAAGAAGCTGGGGCATTCCTCAATATTTGTCATGGTAGCTAAATTCCCAGCAAATGGCAGTGTATGCAAAATGTCAATGATTGTGAGAGTTTTTTTGTAGTTTTACTGGCCACTGATATAGGTTTGATGATGTGAGCAGGCAGTGTTTATTGACAACCCCTTGGTTGGCAAAAAAAAAAGTGCATTGATGAGTGCAGTGACATTAACTGGAAAATCGATGAGGTAGTGGAAGAGGCGAGATGCCCAGTATATATTTGGTGTCTGGAACCTTCTTATCCTAGATAGCTTTCTAGAACATTTGTGGAATGCCAAAATTAGCTAAATCAATTGTACACATACTTGCAGTCTGATCAACTACATTGCTACAACTCCTGAGATTAGATTTATTTGTGTGGCCAATAATGAACTTTGAAAAGGAGATAATATTATTACAAAGTTGGTTATATGAGTGGAGAGTGGATGTATATCGCTGGTAGTAAAAGGATCTGAAGTAGTCCAACAGTTAAAAAAAAATAATAATAATAAAATAAAAAATCTCGTTTTACCAAGAAAGTTCAGTCAACTTTAATTAAGAGTTGACCTTTTTTTTGCCTATGGGAAATTGTGGAAAAGAAGAAAAGAGAGTTCTCTTGCGGAGTTTAGAGCTGTACAAAAATTATTTTCCCCAAAATGACTCACCAGATGAGTATCAAATAACCACTATCCCACATAACTATAGGCAAGTTATTATAACGCCGAAGTTCCAGCCATGTTGATGACTTTTTGCATGCATTGAATAAAAACTAAGACCACATATCGGCCGATAATTATCGCTATTCTTGTGATCTTGTGATCTAGATCAGGGTAGCTGAGAGCGCAGTATAAAAGGGTATGGCCTGGCCTTAAGTAAAGAGGAAACGAACAGGCAGCAAATGTTCAAGTGCTAATTAGTGCACATTCTACACTAAAGGGAAGGTTTCACTAAGGTACTTACTCTTATCGGCAAATTCAGGAAACCAAGTACCTCCCTAATCCCTGACCCGACCTCTGGCAATCTTCCGAAGCTGTTTGGCCGCATTCTTGGTCCCTACATAGACTACAAATATCTAATGTGGTCTAATCCACAACATAGTCACATAGAAATCTAACTAATCACATTGGAGAAGAAGAGGCCAGAGGCAAATTTATGGCACTTACAGAAAAGGGACATGCCCATGTATAAAACACAAGTTTTCCCTCCAACTCCCCTGTGAGGGCTTGCTTCTCTCACCAATAATGTTACCATGCCTGATGTCATATGCAGGTGAAGATTATTCATCATTCACGTAGCATGCTACTTGTTATTGCATGTCATGTGCCAACTATCATGCAGTACAGTTCATTATAAATGTCTCAACCACATGCACTATAATCACACTATGAGATCGACACATTGTACATTTCTACTTGAGCAGAAATAATATCTCATTATATATACCTCGAACAATCGCTTATGGAAGCACCTTTCTTTGTGCAGTCAAACTTTTGTTTAGGCAATCCCATGGTCAGCATGAGCAATCCCAACAATTTTCTTAGTGCTAATTTTTTAATTTAATTTATTAATGCTCAAGTTATGACAAATAACATATTAGAAACCTACCAACCAGACAGCAAGGAATAGTGCATTAATAAATAACAGGAGAAAAGATAAATGTGTTTTACTAATTACCTCTCTATGTGCACTGTAGTTCACTGGTGCCTGAACCTTGAGTCCTCTACCAGTTTGCTCACCAACTCAATGTAGAAACTGTTGTAGACTGAAAAACAAATTATATAAACACAAAATTACATACCACTACAATTTATCCCTCTCAAAGAACTCTCAGTTGATGTAACGAAATTACAATGACCTTCCGGATAATCAATTTGAAATTTACTCTCTCAACGTTTATGAAGGCTAGAGCATCTAGTTGAAACATTGGGAGAGAAAATTTCAAGTTAATTATTGAGAAGGCCGTTGTAATTTTTACATCGCTTGATGTAACTTTACCCATGCTGGAAAATCTTCAGAAACTGATGTACTTGCCAGGTAAGATGCCAACATATGTGAAGCTTTGCACCATCCTATTAAAAAATATATAGTTACTGATCCATATCAATCCGTTTATGATACTCTTACTCTTACTTTTGGTTCAACTAGTAATGGCCTCCAAACATTTATGATGCTAGACCAAATACATCTCTGTGCATGGCACTGGCAACGAGAAAAGACAACTCTAATTATGTGGCCTTTCTGTACGCAAAGCCATTGAATATTGGTTTAGCTTGCACCTGAATGAGGGAATCTAGTACCCTCGGCTGACTTGTCATACTGAATATTTCAGCCCTTCAGTTAAGTGTGACAGGTAAGGCCTCTCATTCAGAAATGCAAGTCTAATTGTTAGGGAAGGCATTAGCCATATATTATATGATTATAATTACTAATAGTCCACACATTGTATATAACAACAATGCATAGCAAGCACCAGCACACGAGCAGATAATTGTTGGCAGTGCAATATTAATCAAGTGCACAGGCTAGAAAACATTTTACACTTCATAATATCAGCCTCCTAGCATGTGCATCCACATATTGCTAAACGGTTAGAAAATGTTGTTACAATTACTGATGTTGATCACCAAGAATTGCCACTACAATACTGACATGTAAAGAACACTCATTATAACAGATTCTCTACTTGCATGAGTGAAGTTACCAGTAAGTGTAATGGTTGGTAAAGGGAAATCCATGGAAAACACAAAGCCCTATTAGAATCTTAGTAGTTGATAAGGGTTTGACTTAAGAGACCAATCTCTGACACATGTGAGTTTGAAGGTAGCTAGCTAATTATTTTCCTTAGCATAGTATGGAATTTTTTTGTTTTCAGTACATTGTTAGTACTGTTCTTGATGTATGTATGGATAGAGTGTATACCTAGTTATATACACTTACCACTATTCCTCAGAAAATATGAGTAGAGTGCTCAACACCCGGGAAACTGCCTGGTAGCGTACCCCTCCACAATATGAAACTTGGCTGACATCAAACCTCCATTGTAAAGCCGCTTCCAACTGGTAGCAAGTCACCCATGCACTAACTGTGTACCTGTCTTACAAGCTTGCTTTTCATCCACACTAAAGTGAATGTCCAACGTGTACCTCATTATCACATCACTTCACTTGCTTAGCTTCAGCACCTGTCTTCTCCAGCAAGCTAAATACATGTACACGTGGCTATCCTTAATATGTTTAACATGGAAGTGCATTTACATCCTGCTACATGGTTGGTTGAATAGGAGAAATGAGAGGTAGCCAGCGTTCAAATTGGTGTCAGCCATATTGTTTGGCTGGACTACCCCCCTTTTATACAACGCATGCTCGTTTAGCAAACCTTGCCATGCTAGTTATGAGGGGAACCTATAAGGAAGTAGAACAAAGCTTTTGTGCAGTTCTTTTATCAGACAAAGTTCATGGTCTACTTATTGACAATAGATTCTTGTTTGTTGCACTCTCCCATTCTTCATCATGCAGATGTATTTAACACTTAGATGGTTGTTTTGGAGCCCTGTGAAACTCTACCACTCATTGAGTGGTGTAACTGATGATCAATCCCAAAGCTTTAATGCTTTGCTAAAGCAGCTGCAGAATGGTGCGAGGTTTTATTTTATTCTCAACAAATTCTCAGTTGATATAGTACAATAAATTACTTTCTCGATAATCAACTTCATTCTCCTCATTTCGACTAGAGGCTCTAGCCTTCATCAGAAGTTTCTATTATACTATATAATCTTCAAGTTTCGAAGTACAAAGGGGATTAGCATGGTTTTCACTAATTATTATGAACTCTTTTATGCTAGGATTCGGAAACTACATTCTTCTACCCAAGTTTGGTGCAGCAGTTAGGCAGTAAATGGGTTTACTTCATTACTTGTTACACACCAGAAAAACAGTAGGCATAATCCAGTTGCGGATTAACCACAGTGGCAACACATCAACTGCAGGAGAGGATAATTAAAGAATATGATTTTTTCTTCTTGCATATATAACAAATAAACTACCAATCGATACGCTCCACTATAAAACCTCTTTGTGATTCTCCTGTTTTGATGGTAATTTCAATGTTTTTTCCATATCAGATTTTATTCAGACTCGTGATTCTGTTTATCGAGTGCATTATCAACAAGCTGTTAGGAAGGCCACTAGACCTGTTATAGTTACATTTTTCCCTTTTTTTTGCCAAGTCCGCAGAGTAAGACTAGTTGAGTTAAATGATCTTACCATACCATATTATTTATCAGTCAAATCGTGAGTAGTGAATGGATGACACTATAGATGACGATTGCCCTTTCAGTACACCATAATCATGAGCAAATCAAAATTAATTTTAACTGCTTGTTTACATGGTGTAAAATTTATTGCATGTACTGAGTATACGTAATTATGTGGCTCCATACCACATTTCTAGAAATTATTGTGGTGATCTTATTAATTCTAACTTTGTGAGTCTTTTTGCTTGCACTGTTAAAGAAATATAATTTGCAGCATGTGCTCAAGCATAGGATAGCAGGCATTTACAAGTATTTTCAACGTCAGTCTCTACCTAGGAGCAGCATTACTGGTTTGAGAGGCTCTTACGAAGGAGCAAACACTGTCGTCCCGAAAATCCTGGAGGAGATGAGAAGCAGAAACAATTTGTTCATTTATCGTAATTGTACTATATATCAGAAGACTCCAAACTGGACTGCAAAAGCATCCAGTATAGGTAAAGATTGTCAGTGTCATAAACATGCTTGTGTTGCAATATTGAGTCCAGCTGAGTTGAGTCAGCAAGTGGCTGCAGGTAATCTATGATCGATTGGTTCCTTTAAAACTACTTCCATGACGATAGTAACAACAACCAAACAAAACCAGGTAACTACTTAAATGCGTGTATATCAGTTGGTTTCCTCGGAAGCTTCAATAGTTAACAACATATGATTGAGCTGAGTCACCAAGCAGTTGCATCTACCAAGAAGTGATCTGTGGGTTTCCTTGGAAGTTTACTCTTGTGACAATAGTTTAACTTCTTCAACATAACCAAATACCTACTTATGATTATGAGATACTACTAAACTTGGTGTTACCTTAAAAGCTCCAATTATGCAATTGTGCATCAAAGTTCAGATGCGTACATCTTGATCTTGATGTCTCTATTTTTGCCTATTGAACCTCACAATCAATTTTTTTATCACAAAAATACATTTAAAGGATACACAAATAGCATATGCTAATGTTAATGTATCCTGGTTATGATTAGAACAAAGATGCAATGTAGTGTTTGAAAGCGATGAGTGAATGGGTCTCTAGAGCTTCTTGAGGTAAGTTACCACAAGGTGACAGAGCCAGGTACAAAAGAAAAATTAAATGTCTGCATCTTAGCATATGGTTGATTCAACAAGGGGTATCAATCCTGGGATAGTCTGCCTATTCAGTTTGAAATAACAGCTGGCCTTCATGATTTTAAACACCATACATAACTTCAGAAATATTGTATGATTCTCAAGAGACGGGCTTCCCATTTGATTATTAGGTCCTGATAGTTGCAGGCCTACTGTTTCAAACACATTTTAAGAGCAAGCATTTGGACTTTCTAGTTTCGCAACATCTCCATTGTGGTGTGTGTCCCAAACAGGAGCAGCATATTCCCAGATGCGGATGTACTAGAACATTTTGCACATCTCTAGCATGCTAGTGGCATCTATATGATTATAGAAATGGGCCAATTAGTTTCCTAGTTTTAGCATAAATACTGTCTATATGTGTAGAGCAAGATAGTTCCAAAGAGAGCAGCACACCATGTATTTGTAAGAATTAACTTGGTCCAGAGAAACCATTCAGAACAAGTTTGTAATGGTTTCTCTTTCCTTGATATCATCATGGTCTACACTTGGTTGGGTTAAAGGAAAGATTACTACAACGTGCCCAGTAGTTGAAAAGGTCAATGTCCATTTGTAGACTCGAGAAATCATAATTGGTTTGTAAAGCAGCATGTCATCAGTAGGGAATTAAGGTGCTTCCATCAGAGAGAATAATGTCCGTTCCATCATCTAAAAAGAGTAATGGACTCAATACCGAACCTGTGGACACCAGATAGTACAAGGATATCCCGTGATGACACACCACCTACCACCATGGTTTGCTTCCTGTTACACAAGTAACTTCTTATCCAGGGCCTGAGGCTATTGTGAGACTGTCCAAACCACAGTTTGTCAGTTTATCCAGGAGAGGCTGATAGTTCCATAGTTTCTCTAAACTTCACTGTTTGATTTAAGCTCAAAACCTAGGTGAGGAATACAAAATTCGAGATGCCATACCTTCCTCTCTGTTCACCCAAGAAATATACCACTTCAGGAAAATTACGTACCCGTGTTGACCTCAAACCACTGTAAATGTCCTCGGAGAAATATGTCCCCTGAGAAATACCTCCATTGCCAAAAGTAGATGATATCCTGACCCAAATGTCTGGAGCCAAAGTCTTCAGCAAGCTAGATGCCAATATTGTGTTGACTGGTAGTATTAGTTATGTGTTGTCATGTGACTGGTGGACTAGTGATCCAGCAAATCCCACTTGCCAAGAAGTCAAGATTACTTATTATTTTCATCACATCCTTTGGTCCCTACTGCTTCAACAAGGTACCTTTGGAATATCAAGTGCCCCAGAACACTTCCAGAAGAGAATGTTAAAAATTCTTTCAGGCTTGAATGGTGTCTTGTGTCTTATAGACAATGTCCTAGTCTTTGGGAGTGACATGAAAGAGCATGGTGAGAGCAGTTCTCAAGTGAGTTGAAGCAGATGGAGTGACGCATATGAATTCAGGAAAAGTGAAGTGAAGTTTCTTGGTCATCTGGTAGACCAAGAAGGAATCAGAGTTGACCTAGATAAGACATCAGCATCAGTGAGATTAGCCACCCACCAATATCTCCAAAATAATGCTTCCTAGGTATGGTAAACTAACTTGGAAGATTTTCACAAAACCTGGCTGATCTCACCCAACAACTTAAACAACTCCTAGCATTCACAACAAAAGTTAAGGAAGAATTGATGAAAGAAACAGTCTCTCTCTTTATGACCCTCAAGCACCCACCAAAGTGTATACTGATGCCCCATGGGAGCAGTACTGATGCAAGGGCATGACTCAAGGTGTAAATCTGTACCTATGCATCACAATTCATGACAAAGACAGAGAAACATTATGCCCAAATCAAGAAAGAGGCATTGGCTTCCACTTGAGCATGTGAAAAATTCATAACCTACATCCTTGGGATGAAATTCCTAACCACAAACCACTTGGAACAAAACACCTCGTTAGTCAACCTCCAACAATACTACTTATGCTTATTAGAACAATTAAGCTACTCCATCGTTTATGTCCCAGGGGAACTCCTGCACACTGCAGACACACTCTCAAGAGCCCCATCGTTACCACAACTTAATGATACAAGACTATACAACATGAAGCAGAGAATGTGATGGAACTGTGTACAACACACCTTCCTGCTGGTGCAGAGACTGTTTTATTATTTTACCTTTGGTGGAAGAGATTCGACAAAAAAATCGGAAAAATATATCCACAGATTAAGTATAAGCTTTTGTGTATTTTGGGGATTATTTCACTATATGTCCAAACCAATATAGGGAGTGCTATTCCACATACACACGTTAAAAATTAAGGAATATTTATTTAGTTAGTTATCCAAACTTCAGTTGTCCAAACGTGCCGGTCAACCTAACACTCAAAGCTACAAGAAACTCATCCTATGGTAATGTGCTGGGTGTGCTCTGCATCGAACATGAAAGTTTTGCCGACAATCTCTTCTGATTGAAATTGAGTTACACGGTATCATGTGATGTCACTACATGGAATTACATTTCATAATAAATCAGTTTGAAAAGTGCATGATAGTAGCTTTAGAATCGCACTAGATCACACAGAGGTTCGATCAAAGTTGGGAACTGAGAAAGAACGTGGCATGTGCAGGAGCAGACGTTTGTACCCCACTTTGCGCAGATAGCGCGGAAATGACTGAGCGATATTTTAGCCAAGTTTCAAGTCTTGGCCATGAACGCTTATTATATTATGAACAATCCAACTTACTGCTTTATTCAGGCTTCTTCTTGTTCATCGCGCAGAGTTGCAATGAAATGCGAGGATAAAAAGTATCATAACTCAAGAATGGTTGACAATAAATTGTTGAAACTTGAAATGCAGCTAATTTAATAGTGAAGGTATAGAATGATGGAAGGGGGGAAAAAGAAGGAAAAAACCCCACAAAATGGTCTACTCCCCCCTTATGACATGATGACCTTTTATTGTTTTTCAGGTGTTTAGCTGAATAGAGAAACAGGTTAGTCATTAAGCATTGCAGTTTGGAGCCTCTGATAGTAAAATTATGACAAACCAACCAACCATTAAATGTGGTTGTTTATGCCCTGGTGTACCGTATTTGCCGGAGTATAAGTCGCACCGGAATATAAGTCGCACCCCCCAAAGTTGGCCATCATTTTGAAAATCTATAATAGTTGGAGTATAGGTCGCATGCGCAATGACAATAGGTAATGTTTCGAATACCACTCCTTCCTTCCTTTAGCGCATCTCGGCAGCGTTGTCAAAACACTCTTCTTCTCCAGTCCCTGACCGATTTTTCACTGACTCTATACTCTCTTTCCGCTGCTCTGTTTCCGAACTTCTCTGCATACCCAACTACTTTGAGCTTAAAGCCAGCAGTGTAACTCATTCGCTTCCCAGACATTTTATCGACACACGTGCCACTAGAGACCCCGCCCAGTTGTTTAAGGAAAAGCATGATCGGATTATAAGTCGCACCCCTCAATTGGAGAAGAAGATTTGGAGCTACTACTGCGACTTATACTCCGGCAAATACGGTACATCCAGACCTGCTAGTGCTAAACAGAATAGGCACTTCCAAAAACAGTTTCTAAATACAAACACCTGTTCATTCTTCTACATAAATTATGAGAATATTACACATTAATTTTTAGGTGTGGCAGAGAAAGGAGGAGCTCTTATGTGAGTCAGAAAAGAAAAGAGAGCCGGGTGCATCGGTGCCACCTAGCAAATTCATCTACAACTACTTCTGGTGTAATTTCAATATTTTGGTGAACTGATAAACCATTGAGTCTCTCTTGTGTCATGGTGCTTCACAAGGGTGATTTAATATGCTTTAGCAGACTAATAGAACGTTCACACTCACAACTTGTCACTGGCAAAGTACTCATCAGCCAAAAATATTGGGGGGGGAAATCTTTGTCTGCATGGTTGACTACCGTTTCTGGCAAGTTGACTAACAGTGATGCTTGAAGGTTTTTGCTCCATTTTTGTTTCCATAACTGAAGCTCTGAATCCAGGCACTCTGGTGATGAAAGGTCATCTCTGTACAACTGTAGAATATTACCTTCAAGCACTTCACTGCTCAAATCATCATAATCAGCAGAAACAATTGAGGATGGCAATAGCATGATGAAATCACTAATATTTTTTGACTTTGAAATCAAATCGAGTATCAAGCTCAGTGATCAAGTGATCTAGCAAGGGAATAGTTAGATTCCGGCAGTAATATTCATGGTAGTTTGTCACTGTGGCTGTTGTATTACTTTGATGTTGCTGCCTGGATGATTTGGCATATACTCTTCAATACCTACTGTCTGGGCCATTCTCTTTGCTGTAGTGTACATTTTTATGTAAAAATGTCTCCACTTCTGTGCGAAGCCTTTTCACAGTTTTTTTTTACCATTTCCACTTCCTGGTAAGCCTATGCTACATCAATGTATCGACCTTGAAGTTTAATACTTAATCCTCTTGTGTACTCCAAAACCTTCTTCGTGGTTTCTAAGGCTACAAGAAATTGAAATTGAGATAAAGCCAATAGTAGTGATCGAGCATCTGATCTCTATTCCACCCTGTACTGTTGGCAAATGACTCCGAAGAACTGACAATAGCAATGTAAAGATCAGTGAAGACCTGAAAAGCCTCGTGGCATCCCACCCACCTGGTGCGACACAATGATTTTAGAGTTTTTCTTCTTTCTTCAGGTATAGTATCTTATATCCATTTCTCTAAAGACAGCTGCCTTTTAGGGGAATTGGATGAAAAATGAACTACTTTGTCTGCCACTTCCATACATCATATTGCCAACATCTCTTATGGTACAACATTTCACTAACAAGTTTAACTCGCTACTTGTAAGCCTTTGCTTAGTCTATAACCTCATTACATGCCCAAAGTCACCTGATTCAATAGCAGGACCAATGGTCATTGAAGAACTGCTTTCATCCTCGAAATCACTTGGACTTGATTCAGTATCAGTGGTATCAGCAGAGGATTCGTAAGTTGAGTTCAATGAGTTCAACAAATTAGAATGAATACAATCATTGGTGGTTGCCTCTTCACAGAAGAGACAGTTGGAACAGATCTAACTTCATTACTACATACCATAAAAATGTAACTAAAGCTTTGCTAAAAATTTAAACAACACGATAGACATACGCTTTGTTGAAGAAATGTCGAATATCCATGCTCTGGACTTTCTTAGCATTCTTTTTAATAGACATCTCAGAAGTTGCATGTGGTCAAAGGTCCCAAAGGTCATGAGCATGCTTATGATGGTTAGATGCCATGCATCTGATTAACACCTAAGGGTGACACCCTTAGGTGTTAACCAGCTGCATCCCCTCTAACAAAGTGTGACAATCACCCAGCCAAATTAGAAATGGCATGATTGAATTTGCATCAAATTTGCCAATCCCCCCCCAAAAAAGAGAAGGAGGGGGTCACCCCCCTCACCTGGATCCACCCCTACACCTTCATAGTCCTGGCCATGCCACCTATCATAGACAGCCAAGATTCTCCCAAGTTGTTATGATCACATCAGATATGTCATTTGCTCTAACCTTTTCTAACAGCTGTATACACGAATACTCTCAATAACATGACAAATCTTCTACATAATGACAGCTCAATTAAACAGCTAGAGCAGAAAAGAAACTGGCTGCCTTAACCTCAGAAAGAATGCCAGACAGAAATAAATCTTGGCCAATGATGTTGATGATGTTGTGGCAGAAATATCCATTGCATTTTTTGCCTTAAGGTAGTCAAAAATATTTGATCTGTTGCTGCATAATCTTTAAGCAATGCTGAGAAATTGCCTGCTCTGGATAAGATGAAACTGGTGCACCTCCATGACTGAAGGTTGCCTCCACTGGCTGACCTGATTGCTCAAGTGTCCTTTTCTGCTTACTCAATAGCCAAGGCTAACTTGGATGCCTTTTCAAAAGTTAAATCCTTCAGCCAACAACCGCTGCTGTATTCCATCATGTTGACTCCACAAACAAAACAATTGCATAGCATCTCCTTCAGAGTGTCCTTGTACTGACAGTGCTCTGCTAAAGCTCGCAATGTTGTTACATACTTCGACAGAGACTCTTCTGATGCTCTCATACACTAGCGCTGCATCATCCAAGATGGAATTGGATCATAGTCGTCTTTTAGAACCTGCACCTGCTGAGTGTAACTGGTAATTTCCAATTCAACACTGTCCACCAGTGTCCTAACCAGCTTGAAAGTTGCAGCTCCACATGCCGAAAGAAGGATAGCTCACTTCTTCTGTTCAATTACGACATTGTTTGCAACGAAATAATGATACGCTGCTCAGTGTACGAGTTTCTCCTTTATGTGGCAGAACTCTGAGATGGATCTGTGGATGTCACCCATTCTTTCTTCTCAGTCCTCATTGCCAGATTGTCAGGGTGCACTGTCCCTGCAGAAGGCAGGAAGGTTGCAGGCTCCCTGACAATGAAATACTTCTGTGAACACACCACACGTAAAGGAGGATTGGAGGATGTGCGTGGCGGCCAAGGTGGACACATACTTTGAACAATACTTCAGGGCACTGTGTAGTTCAAGACATCTGACTGGTTGTGGCTAGAGAGATGTAACAGTTATTGATTTGTGATTAAGCTACAATAGTTGACGTGATATCTGTGTAAGGGGGACGTGATATCTGTGTAAGGGGGACCTGGAAGCCTATATAAGAGGAACAGGGAGCCCAACTTATTGATCCTGATGTTAGGTCATAATTGTGAATGTTTTATATGCTATGCAGTAATAATTAGACATTAAACCAACACCATTATCAATCAGACCGAGGGAGACAGTAGACAGAGTACCAGACACAGTGAACAGGCAGGTGAAGGATTTGTCAGCAGTAATAAGGCAAATCCTTTACAGTTGGTGGCAGTGAATGATGAACCAAGTCATTCAAGGCAGAGGCTGCAGACGACCAGCTACCAACAGTTCCCAGGAACCATGGATGCTACTCGAACCTGGAGCATCCAGGACCATGGTGCACTCACGGTAGGTGCCAACAGCAGCACTGAGTGGAAGAACAAAAATGTTTGTGCCATTCTCCGGACTGGACCGACGCCTCCCACTGGCTAACCTCACCCTGATGAATAGATGACCAGAATCTAGAACTGAAGGTAGTGGTGCAGGATGACCTGAGGTATATAGGAGTCGGTAAGCGACCATTCGAAAGACTCCTATTCTTTTGAATCTTAGCAAACAATAAATGCAACTCAATAAAGACAGGTATGGTATCGTAGTATCACGTGCGTGTGCATGCTACAGTTACATCATGAGTTCAAAGTTTGCGGGGGGAAAGCTACAGGGCTCCCCCAGTGACGTAAGTCACGAAAGTATGCAGCTTGGCTGGGAGTCTGATCACCCGTCCTGCTCTAGTCCAAGGGCTACCGAAACCCCCCCTCCCCCCCCCCCCCAGTCTATATAACTGCCACTGTGATTTTATGTTAGTTTAAACCCAGGTGTTTACAAAAATGCTTGATATACATGCAATTTTTGGTTGCAAGTATTGTAAATGAGCAATCCAAGATGGCCGCTGTGCACTGCTGGCTAAATTTGATACAAAATACTATTTTTTAATCGAATTGATGTAAAATATGTGTTAGGATTGGAGAAATTCATTGGAGACATAATTTGTCAATTTTGAGGTCTTCATTGTAAAAAAAATATGGCCACTGGTGAGGTTAAAAATAGCAGTTGATTAAGTTTGCATAGATTCGTAATTAATTAGGCAGTGTCAGTATCAACTTGCATCTTCTGATTTATATTTTTTCGTGTACTTTTCTTTTTATTAGCCTTTGTTAGGCTAGTAACCTGTTCATTGTTAGCCAGCTTATTGTGTTACTAGGGCCCTTCTCTGTGGACTATATAGTTGTATATAAAGGTTCAAATATACAGATGATTTGTATAATTGTTGATGTTGCACATTATAACCTTCAGAATTCATTGCAACTTGAAAGCAAGGTGAGGCAGCCATTAGTTAGCTGTTGTAGACTAGCTACTAGAGTTTGTGTAATTTTTAATTGCTCTTATTTGTTCCAAGTGGGTAATAAATGGCTGATGAGAAACCACTGCAATTGAAGAAGGATATCAAGAAAAGGGGAACACTTGATCTGTTATACACCAGGATGCAAGGATAAAATATATTCAGTTAGCAAAGCAATCTTTGAATCAATACAAAAAGCTGCAAGGACCCGTCAGTTAATTGGCAAAACAGACTCTGAGCAGTGTGGCAGTATAATGTGAAGGCATCCCTGATAGCATTGTAAATGGCTACCATCGTAAGTGTTATCAGCGTTTCATATCAACTTCAAGAATTACTAAACGAAAACATAGTGAGATTAAAGATCAATGTGATGAGGTTAAAAATCCTCACAAAAAAAGCAAATCCAACACATCAACTCTACTTCATCAGGATCGTTGCTTCTTGTGTTGAGAGAGTGAAAAAGCATAATGATAAACTGATCAAGTTAGCTTCTAAGTCACGTGAGTCTGAAATTAAAGAGAAAATTATCTTAAATCAAGACCCTAAACTGATGTCTTTACTTCATTTGGATCTGATTGCCAAGGAAGCAAAATATCACAAATCATGCTTTGAGTCGTATATTCCACCCAAAAAAGGATTATCTGCCACAACCAGTGAATCAGTCAATTCCAAAGAATCCTTGGCTGCACATAATTACACCATGTATGTGAACATGTGGATAATCAAATCATCAAGGGAGCACATGTAGAACGTATTACAATGTTGAGGGAGAGATACCTTGAATATTTGCTATGTTATCATTCCCTAGATTCTATAATCAGGACTACAAAACATACAAACTCAAGGCTAAACTAATGAAACACTTAGGCCATACCATCAAATTCTGGCAACCAAACTACCGCAGTGAATTAGTATATTCCAGTCATGTCACCCAAGGTGCTGCAATTGAAGTTACATTTGAAGCTGCTCCCATTCAAGGATTCTTGACATTGTTGGAGATTGCTGGAATGCATGGAAAAGAAGAGTCTAAGCATCTCTGTGAAGATGTTAGGGCAGCACAAATTAGGAAGTCTGAAGAGGCAGTGATAAGGACTATATATAAACACGATCAAGAGCTATATCAATCCATTTGACTCTGAGAGACAAAACGTTATTGTATCCCTTTCCTCTGGAATTCCTGCATCTCAAGAACTAGTCGTTGACCTCCTTGATGATACACCTGGAGAAAGAGCATTGAAAGACTTCCTGGAACTGTGAGTATCTGGAGGCTTTGTAAAATTTCATGAGCCAATCAAGAAGAGTAACCATCTGACATTCCAAAAGCAAGCGGAGAGAAAAACTATCAAGGCCAGGAACAAATGTATTTCTATACAAGCTCAGCGCAATTTCTTTGGGCAGCTCATCCTTTTATCTGCTCAACATAACATCAGTTTGGAGAAAGCATTTATCATTTGAACTTGGAGTGATTCCTTGGAGTGATTCCTTGGAGTATGGCAACTGCAGATGGATGCCCACTGAAAACAGACAAATCAACACTCCTGCATCATCTTGAAGGGGACTTCCAGATAAGTGAGTGGCCACATAATGCTGCTACCATCATTGATGCTGCAGTACACATCCAGGCTCAATCAATCACAAGAACCTTTGGGGAACTGGCAGAGCAATTGTGGAATACCTTTCCTAAAACTCACCGTGTCGATTTTATAAATGACACTACATTCAGGCATCAGTTAAGTCCGTTGAGGTTTCAAAGGCTTCTTGTCGAACAATCAAACCAAGAGCCAGCTCTCAAAGTTTATCTTGAAGGAATGGCAGTCTCCAAAATATGCCTCTAGGCTAGAGGGTCACCAGATCATGTTCACTCTAGGTAAAGAGTGCTGGGAATTGACGAGTGATGGTGTTGAGTTGTACTCACTGACCTACGATGATCTTATCAGCAATCAGGTAAACAAAAGGAGGAGGATCGATATCAATGCAGTGCGACATCACATTGGTGCCAGTGTTAGTGAAGCAGTCTAGGCTTTCATGCATTCACCGGGTGTGACACTACCAGTGCATTTATGAGAAAGGGGAAGGTCAAGCCTTACAAGAAAATGCTGAGTGATCCTGCATTCATTAACACTTTTGGCCAGCTGGACATGATGAAATTGTCACTGAAGAGGATCATAAGGTGTTAGAGAAATTTACATGTTATATATATGGCTCGAAGACCACATCTTTTATCAATAGCTGCCGGTTTGATGTTTTCATCCAACACTTTTCAACAAGGAAATCTAAAGGACTACTGAGCATTGACATTGGCATAGATATCAGCCTACTCCCACCTTGCCAATCTAGTCTCAAAATACACATTCAAAGAGCAAACTTCCAATCGTACATTTGGTGGAGAGCACTGATCAAATCTCCACAAATTCCATCTCCATTGAAACATGGTTGGGTCTTAGAGCAAGGCTCACTGCGTTTCCAGTGAACTCACAATGAGATGATGCCAACTGACCTAGAAGAAATCCTGGTTAGCTGCCAGCAGTCAAACCAAGATGAAGATGAAGTCACCAATATGTAGCTATGAGGATACTTACTACGAATCAGACTAAGTTTGAATGCATCCATGACCACATCATATAATTTTACAATGAAGATGACCTTAAAATGGATAAATTGTTTTCTAATGAATTCCTTGACCAAAATTAGCCAAATTTAGCCAATGGCGCACAGCGGCCATTTTGAATTGCTGATATACCATACATGCAACCGGATAATGCATGTATATCAAGTCATTTTGTAAATAACTATGTTTGAACTAACAGAAAATCAGAGTGCAGGTTATATAGACTGGGGGGGAACTTTTCAGTATCTAGCCACTGGTCTACTCTACTCCTTCCCACGATACGCAGTGGTGTGTTAGCAACATTCCGTGTGGGTGTCTGAGATGTGGTTGGCAGGTGAGTCAAGGTAGTCTGTGGTTCTGCAGTTCCTGTATTCACATGCAGTCCAAAATCAGCGTCCAAAAAGGCAGGCTAGAGGCGGTCGACTGAAACTGTATCCCGTCGACCGTTGATGTCGAGAGTAAAGTATTTGGTAGCTCTCTCAAGGACTCTAAAGGGTCCATCGTAGGTACACCATTGAGGAGGGTGATGTGCATCATGGCGTACAAACACAAACATACAGCTCTGTAAGATGACAGGCATATGGGCAGTGTGTTGCCTGTGGTGTGTAGTCTCTTTGGGTGCCATGGCAGTGCGTAGGCGTGCCAGAAGGTCAGAGACACTGGGCTCAGAAGAAGATGTAGTTTCAAAGAAATTTTCAGGTAGGCGAATCGTTGTACCATAGACAAGTTCATCAGGGGCACATCCGAGGTACTCTTTGGGAGCTGAACGAAGGCCGAGCAAGACCAATGGGAGCTCATCCATCCATGAGGGCCCTATCAGACGAGCATGTAATGCTCTTTCAACTGTCTATGGAAGCGCTCTACAATGCCATTGGCTTGTGGGTGATAGGCTGTTGTGCGATGCAGTTGTGCTCCTAGTAGCGTACTCAGAGCTGTCCATAGGGCTGAGGTGAATTGGGGGCCCCTGTCAGAGGTGATGTCTGTTGGTACTCCAAACTGTGCGATGTGCTGTGAAAGGGGAGCATGGGCACACGAAGTGGCTGTAGCGTCTGCCATCGGTATGGCTTCTGGCCACCATGTGTAATGATCAATAACAGTAAAGAGGTAAGTTTTTCCTTGTGAAATGGGATGGTCCCACGATATCAACATGGATTCTCTGGAAGCATCGATCCAGAAGCTGGCCATGCTCCATTGGGGCAGACACGTGTCGATGGACCTTCGTTTTCTGGCAGGGCACACGTGTTTTAGCCTATTGACCCACTTGCTTGTTCATACCATGCCACACAAAACGTGCTGCTACCATCTTCCTGGTGGTTCTAATGCCTGGGTGTGCTAGGCCATAGATAGCATCAAAGACAATACGTCGCCAAGCGAGAGGAACCACAGGTCGCGAAGTACCAGTCGCAGTATCACACAGTAAGGTCACATTGGTACCTGGAATTGGTAGGTCTGCAAGCACTAATTGTGTGATGGCCGTGCGATACGCTTGAATCCCAACGTCCTCCTGTTGTGCACGTGCCATATCATGAAGATCGGGATCAGGTTGCCCCACGGCTGGGTCTATACCAATTTCAACGCGTGAGAGGGCATCTGCAATGGCATTATCTCGACCCTGAACATGTCGCACATCTGTAAGAATATTCTGCAATGCTGGAGAGGTGTCATGTTGCCTCGAAGACCAGCATTCCGAGCTGCTGGCAAAGGCAAATGTGAGGGGTTTGTGATCGGTATAAATGTGAAACTGACGCCCCTCGATGAAATAACGGAAGTGTTGCACTGCAGAGTGCATGGCAAGGAGTTCCCGGTCGAAAGTGCTTCTGTGTGTTGTCCAGCTTCCGCGAGAAGAAGGCTAGCGGCTTCCAGTTACCATCAAGAAATTGCTCGAGGACTCCTCCAAATGCCAGGTCAGAGGCATCCACAGTGAGGCATGTGGTGGCGGTGGCGCTTGGATAGACCAGTAGGGTTGCTGCGGCCAAAGCATGTTTCGTTGCATCAAAGGCTGACTGAGGCTGTGCTGTCCACTGGAAGTCCCGGCCTTTCACATGTGACATGCGAAGCGGACCTATGAGGGTGGCAGCATGGGGACGAATCTATGGTAAAAATTTACCATGCCCAGAAACTCCGTTAAGGCCTTGGCATCTCGTGGTTGTGGGAACTGACGAATAGCCTCGACTCTCTCGGGGAGTGGCTCAAACACCTTGCACTGTGACTCTGTGACCAAGGAAGTCGATGCCATCCACACCGAACACACACTTTGCTATGTTAACCACCAGGCCCTGCTCAGCCAACCTCTTGAAGAGCAGACATAGGTGATGCCGGTGCTCACTGCATTGGAGCTGGCAATGAGGATATCATCTAAGTAAACAAACAGGAATCCTTCCAGTCCCCGGCAGATTTGGTCGGGAAGGCCTGTGCTGCATTCTTAAGGCCGAACGGCATCCGAAGGAATTCAAACAGGCCAAAAGGTGTTATAACGGCAGTCTTGGGTAGATCAACATCTGCCACAGGGATCTGGTTATACCCACGTACCAGGTCTATCTTTGAAAAAATATTTTTACCTTGTGAAGTCCTGCATATGTGGGACTGGATACCGGCGTGTGTGGTGGCGTTGTTCAAATTCCTGAAATCCCCACAAGGACGCCAAGAGCCTGGTGTCTTCTTCGGAACCATGTGTAGTGGCAAGTGCTGGAAGAGCGACGGACAATTCCTAATCACTCCATTTCAGCAAACTCACGTCAAGCGATGGCCAACTTGTCAGGTGACAAACGGCGTGCTTTGGCATGCGTTGGTGGGCCTGTGGTAGGGATGCAGTGCTCTATGCCATGCTTCACCTTTACACTGGAGAACTGCGGACGGGTGACTGATGGAAAGTCTGTGAGGATATCAGTGAATTCGTTACTCACAGACAAGTGCTGAGACTGGAAGCCAGTGCTGTGTCATGTCGAACAGGTACATTCTCATATGTCTTTGCGTCGATGATGTGTCTAGTATAGACATCGATGAGGAGGTGGTTGCTGCAAAAGAAGTCGGCACCCAGCATCGGGGGAGTAACGTCAGCTAGGATAAAAGGCCATTTGAATTTACGGAAGCCCAAGTTGATAGCAATGGTTCTCGTACCAAACGTGTCAATTTTACTGCCATTGGCGGCGACCAGATGTTCTGTTTTCTGTCTATGACGGTCCCTGGGAAAACACTGACCTGCGCTTCTGTGTCTACAAGAAACTTGTGGCCAGTATATATTACGGTCCCACACATACAATAAATGGCTCATATTCCGGTATTACGGTCCCACGCATACAATAAATGGCATATTCCGGCCAGCCACCTGAGCCACTAGGTGCTGGCCTGACCGTTACCCGAAGGTAAGTGGTGGTCTGCGACTGCCAGAGAATAGGCACAGGGTGGTCTACAAGCCTTGGCTCTGTCGCCAAACTTGACATGATACCAACAAAGATTAGTTTTCCCAGAAGGTCGAGGTGGCAGGTTCTTCTTCGGTGGTCGGAAGGACGCGTTAATCGTGGACGAGGTAAGTTTGGCAGCCATGATGATGTCGGCCTTGCATGCTAGACTGGGTAAGTTTTCTGTGACAAGTGTGGCAATTTGTATCGGACCTCTTCTGGTAGTTGGTGCAAGAAAATTCGTTGAAGTAGTACTTCCCGGTCAACTGCGAGACTTAAAATGTGCGCACAAAGCTCAGAAGGCTTCCAATCACCGAGTCCTGCGAGGTCAAGGAGCCGTCTGCCTTCTGATCATCTGTGAGGCCGTAAACCTCCATCAGTTTGGCCTTAAGGTATGTGTACTGATCAGCTGGTGGTGTTGATGCTACATCTCCAGCCATTCGCTCCGCAACCACCGGATCCAAGGCAGTAAGAACGTAGAAATACCGAGTGGTGGAATCAGTAATTCGTAGGGAAAATTAAGCCTCGGTCTGTTGGAACCAAATGTCAAGCCTGGAGGCTAAGAATGCTGGGAACTTGAGAGACACGGCGTTGACCACAGTAGCCGCGGCCCGTAGCAGTGTCATGCCAAATTCTTCCCGTTGCCAAATTTGTCCTCTTTGACCTACAGCGCGTGTTTTGTCACGGATAGGTATAACTCGGGGTTCATGGCCAACCAGGGCAGGGTAAAAATTACCCAAAATGTTGTTTGTCTACAATTCTTATTAGGCTTTATTTATGGTCTAATAGCATGTGGGCAAAATAAGTTTCTGTCCTTTTAAAGTTGGTTGTTTCAGTCCAGTAGCAATATTACTCTTGACAGATATTGTACATACCAATGATATCAAAGCTGCCACTCCTTTTTCTAATACCACTGTATTCATTGGGCTCAGTGGGCTCAGTATCACTACTATAGTTGCCATGCTTGATGTAATGCTCCACCTTCCTTAAATGTGCTCCACAGCCTTTCTCTGTTCACTCCATCTGCAAATGCAGCCAAAGTTGATACACAGGTAGCTAGATATATAGGAGCAATCAACACTGTCGAATAAAGAACAACAAAAAGTTGATACACAGGTAGCTATATATATAGCTAGGAGCAATCAACACTGTTGAGTAAACTAACGGCAAGGAAAAATCCGTCTCTGCGTATGCGCAGTAAGTAAAAGAGGACAAATTTGGCATTTGGCACGACACCGGCAGCAGAATCGGTCATAATGGGGCCCACTCGGTGGGTGTGGTGAAGCTGAGTTTCCAGTTGGCGAGAGGATTGGCTAGTAGTAAGTTCCACTTCTGTTCGCTCGTCGGGGTCACCACTATAGGAGTCGGTAAGCGACCATTGGAAAGACTCCTATTCTTTTGAATCTTAGCAAACAACTCAGGTAAGGTATCGCAGTATCACGTGCGTATGGCTACAGTGACATCATGAGTTCAAAGTTTGCGGGGGGAAAGCCAAGTCGACGATGCATTGCTAGGACTGTACGTACCTTTCATCTGGATGTTGTGGGAGAAACTCAGTGAGAGAGAAGCAGTGATGGCAGTACATACCCTAGCCCAAGCCGAGGTAGAGGCAGAGCTGCAAAGACAGGAACGGTTGGACACAGAAAGTGAGGTCACCCTTATCCCACTCACCCATACAGACGACAAGCAGGAGCGGACAGATGGCAAGGACTATGAAGATGTAGTGGAGGAGCAGGAGGGCAACTACCTAAGTGAATTATCTGGATACTGCATTCCCGATCATCCTAGTGCCGAACAAGAATGGTATGTACAGACTGTGCATCGATTACAGGAAACTAAATAAGGCATCAGTCCTGTAGCCATACCCTATGCCACAGATTGACAACCTCATAGATAGGCTGGGGCAGGCCCAGTTCATCTCTCTCCTAGTTCTCACCAAGGGGTACTGGCAGGTTCCTGTGGAGGAGCAGTCGAAACGGAAAACAGCATTTGTGACCCCACTTGGCAAATAACAGTTAACAGTTATGCCATTCGGCCTAGTGGGGGCACCAGCAGTGTTTCAGTGCCTCATGAATAAGCTTCTGGCAGATCTCACAGGATATGCAGCAGCCTCCATAGAAAACCTGGTGATTCTCAACGACTCCTGGAGAGACCACATGTGTTACAGCTGTATTGGATTTGCTAAAGGGAGTAGGACTGAAAGCAAAGCTGGCAAAGTATTCAGCTGTGCATGAGACAGTGTCCTGGGCTATGTTGTGGGCCGAGGAGATGTCAGGCTGGAAGAAGCTAAGGTGACGGCTGTGAGGGAGTTTAAAGGGCAAAGGGAAAAAAGGATGTCAAGGATGTCAGGTCATTCCAGGTTAATATCAGAGGTTCATTCCGTCCTTCTGCTCTACAGCAGCCCCACTCTCAGATCTGACAAAGAAGGACAGCCCAGATCGAGTGGCATGGACAGAGAGACATCAGGCAGCCTTTGACAACCTGAAGCAGGACCTGATCTTACATCTTACATGCCATTTTGAGAGCTCAGATGTAGGCATCAGGGCAAGCATTGAGCCAGGTGGACAAACAAGGAAGAACACCCAGTGGCCTACTTCTCAAGGAAGCTGTCCAAAAGGAGTGTCTGGCGGTGGTGGATGGCATCAAACATTTCAGTATTTATGTTACAGGGATACAGTTTATTATACAGATGGACCACCAGTGCCTCGTATACCCACAATGAAGGATACCAACAGTCAATTGACCAGATGGTCTCTAGCTTTGCAGCCCTACAGCTTCATGGTAGAGCACAGACTGGGAACAGCACATGGGAATGCAGAAGGACTCTCCCTTCAAGCCTGGGAAGAAGAGACTCTACGACAGGGGAAGGGGAAGGGAGTGTCAGGGAGCACTGTCCCTGGGAGGTTGCAGAACTCCCCGACTATGAAATGACTTCTGTGAACACACCACACGTAAAGGAGGAAGGAGGATGGAGGATGTGGGTAACGACCGAGGTGGACATTTACTTTTCAGTATATATAATTATACTGTTTAATTAAAGGCATCTGACTGGTTGTGGTTATATAGACAGATGTAACAATCTGATATGTTATTAACTTGTGATTAAGCTACAGTAGTTGACCTTATATCGTGATATCAAGCCCATATAAGGGGATCAGGGAACTCAACTTATTGATTCTGGTGCAGGTCATAATTGCAAATGTGGTATGCAGTCATAATTAGACATTAAACCAAACTATTCTTATGAATCAGACGAGGCAGACGGTGGACAGATAGAATCAGACAGTGTATACAGACATGCAGGTGAAGGATTTGTCACCTGCAACAAGTTGAATCCTTTACACTGATGTATCCTCATCATACCATCTTAACTGGTGCATTAGTCTATATTACTACTAGTACTGCAGGCAATGTAAAGTCAATTTTTTATTAAACTTGCAATACATTATCAAAAGCATCGTAAATCAAAACATGGTATTTTATAGTGTACACTAAGCAAAGGTGATGTCATAGCAAATGATAAATATATAAGCACAACAATGTTAATATATAATCAGACTAAGGTCAGTCGATCACATTTTGTGTCTGCAAGTTCATCCTATTATATAGAGAGGAAAAACACGAGAATATCTAAATGCAATGAATACTACAATTTTCTTGGGGTTTACATTTTTTGCAGATGCTTTTAAAATGCATGCAATTTGGCCTCATTGTTAAAACAGTGCATGAGCGTGCATAAAACTTTTATTGGTAGAAGCTATTTTAGGCTTTATCCCTCATAATGGATATAGCTAGCCAGTAGAGTTATGGAGATAACAGAATGTCCTGTTAATTAAACCTGTTAATTAAATAATGAAAGACAACTCGCCCTAAAAAAAGCATGTGGATAAGCACCCTTGTTTCATTGACATATTTTAGCATCATGCAAGTATATATATATTTGGGGGGGGGGGGGGGGGGGGTGTGTGAAAAAGCTTATAAACCATAAAGAACACAGTGCTTACATTATAGAGGCATCTTGATGTCATGAACATGCGCAAAATCTCAATAGCCATTATATATGAATAGAGCTGGTTGCTTTACCTCCTGTCAGTCATGCATTGGTTCTTTCCTCTTCTTGTGGCCACTACTGTGATCACCACGGCAACCACCAGCAATACCACTACCAACACTACACCTCCACCCACACCAAAGTAGAGAGTCAATTGGCCAATAGAAAATGAACTCTGACCATCTTTTGGGTCAATAATATTGATGTCTGGCTTAGTAGTCGTGGAGTTAAGTTTCTTCATCAGACAAGTATCATCCTCCGATGGGTAAGTTGAGCATTTGATCACCTGCAAGAGAACCCCAGTGACTTCCATAGATGGGCTAGTGTCCACCCAATCCTGCAAGAACTGGTGCAAATCAGTTTCGCTGACACCTGGCTGCGCCACCAGCGCTCCTCTGAAAATCATTCTATCAGTGGTCTGGTTCATGCAGGTAAGCTCTCCATTAGCTATGTACTGCATTGAGAGGGGACAAGAGCAGACACTGGCCACCTCAGCAACGACGATTTCTGTTGTGATATTCTGCTTAGCAAAGCCATCATGAGACTGAAAATGGAGAAGAAATAATTGATTGATTAGTATAATTATATCAATCAGTTAATGCTAGCTCTACTATGAGCTGCTAACCAAAGACATAATGGATGCAGTCTACACATACATGTTTCAAACTCAGTTCCTTTAGTAATCCCTCTCGTGTGGCATACCAATTAAACCAGATAATTGACATTGTTTAGCACATTATCAAACTGCAATTGATTCCGCACTGAAGTTATTATTGGTGGTGCTACATCAAACATTCACAGTTATGGACACAATGCAACAAATTATGGTCCTAGTCTTGTACAGTGACCAGCTTTCACACCAAATATCTCAAGCATAATCTAATACTAGAATTAAACTTCACACATAGTTTGATAGGAAGCCGATTATATTTACAAAACAATAATCATCATTAAATATTTCTGACTCACCAGCCAAGAAACGCATACAACCAAGAAACGCATACAATACTTCCCGTCATGTGTACGAGAAACAAGCTGTTAGAAAAACCTGCAAGTCGAAAGTTAATAATAATGATAATTAAAATAATGGTAATGTGGGGGGGACTGTTTTAGAAAATGTGCTTATGTTGTACAATTTCATTTTGGCAGGTCCATTATTGGTCCCTTCATGTGAAATGTCCAGGGATAAAATAGGTTCTAGTTATGTCTCTTGACCAGAAAGGCACCCATAGGTCTCTATGCCTTTACCTTCAAGTCATCACTTCATTCTGAACCAGAATTAATCACCATGTACTAAAATCTACATCTTGGCCAAAAATCTTTATCAAGCAGCCCTTGCTCACAATGTGTACTTTCCTTGGAAAGCTCCATCTTTTCTCATCAGAATCTCATCCTCATTCAGCCTGCTATATATTGTAGCATGCTGACCATTTAACACTGCTGCCAGCACCATTTACACTGTTGACATATACCATCTATCATTGCTGCCAGAATCAGCATTGCTTCCAGGATCATCTAGTACTGCTGTCAGCACCATCTAGCACTGCTGCCAGCACTATCTAGCACTGCTGCCAGCATCATCTAGCTCTGCTGCCAGTATCATCTAGCACTGCTGCCTGCATCATCTAATACTGTTGCCAGCACCCATCTGTCAATGCTGCCAGCATTATCTAGCACTGCTACTAGCAACATCTAGTACTGCTCCCAGCACCATCTAGCACTGTTGCTAGCACCTTAACTAGAGTTAACTGGTCAATCATTATTCAAATATTGTGATGATTGACTTATTGACCATTACATCATGTTTTGGGGTATTTTTAACCATTTTGAAAAGGATCTATGCACCATTATCCCATTTATTCTGTTTATATTAAACCTGAAAGTTCTCGTCTATTTACTCTTAATTCATTTTAATTCATTATAATTGCCATATTATTTACTATAATTCCAACAAATTTTAGTAAATGAAGTTCAAATTGCTTTCTGTTTTTACTTCCATAACTTACGTTCAGCAACAAACTCATCACTGTAGTTGCCAAGCCCTGCTTTATTTCTGGCTGCTACAGCTACACCGTATGATACTCTAGGATCCAGACTTGTGATAAGCAAACTGGTTTGGTTGGTCTCAATTTTCAAGGCAAGATATTCAGTGGGTTTTTTTGGGATGGTCAGAATCGGGCATTTGACAAGTAGCCATTCACCCCACCCCCCACTCCTTTTTCATCTCCTGAAACTTGGCTCCATGTGATTTGAATTTCTTGGGAACTGATGCGTGTTACTTCTCCTAATGTAGGGGCCACTGGTGGAACCGGAGAGGACATAAACATTGTAATTGACAATACATTTTCACTGGCAATGTGCAAATTTTGAATTATATGTGCAATTTTATACTTAAAAACAAACAAAAGAGTATGAATTATTTAATAAAGTTCAGTAATGTACAGATCTTTTACCTGATGTATATATTAATATTTGAACATACTCAGAGCTTTACAGGCAAAAATTATTTCAATTATTTTTATCACTGTCAGGAAGAAGTGAAACCTCAATACTAGATAGAGGCCACACTCAACTAGGTCCAGGGCTATGGCAAGGAAGCTAGGGCTATTACTAAGGCAGGGAAGCATCTAGGCCTAGTGGTAGGGCTGGGAAGTAGGTAGGGCTTAGACTATGACAGGGAAGTAGCTAGGGCTAGGACTATAGGGAAGCAGCTAGGGCTAGGCAAGGGAAGCAACCAGGGCTAGTGATAAGGCAATGGCTAGAGCATTGCAAACCTTAAGAATGCTCATGATGTCATCATGATGTAATGCTAGGATTTTTGTTACATACTTGTGACATGACGAAGCGGAGAATGATGGACAAAATGGACCACAATAATTCTAACTTGAACCATGACCTCTCATTCGTTTGTGTCCTAGCCCTGCACCTCACTCCAGCATCATCACCATGGCTACAGAAATGTGAAACTACACCCACTCCAGAATGCCAACAGCCACATCTGGCAATGATAGGATGTCAAGCGATGATGGTATTCATACTCGTTCTCATTCTTACAAGTAATTTCTACTCGACAAATTGAGAAAGTAAGATCCATTTTGAGTGTTTTATTATTACATTAATTTGCTATTTAACCTTATTTAACCTTATTTAACCTTAGTGCGGAATTATAATGATAGTTAGTCCTGGTAACTCATAGCAAGATAGGGAAATGGGTTGCTAATTCACAACCCACCCCCTCCCCCCTCCCCTCAATGTGACTATGTCTGACCTCATCCTGTACCGCTGGGGCCCACCACTTGAAACTCTATAATTATGCCATCGTCACCACCTGGTGTCACTCTGATATTAATAACTCGTGACCTAGAGTTTCTTTCTGCGGGGGCATCTGACAATCCCTTCACTGTAGGGTCCTTACCCCGCCCATTACTGCAGTGCCATGTTTTGTCTGTCAAATTACCTAAGGTGCTTATTTGTCCATGAGGTGTCTGCCTGACACACCCCTCCCACTGCTGGGATCTTAACCATGCCCCAGTTCAGCAATGTGACTTTAGCCTATGACCAGGCTGCATGTTACATATGCTTGCTGCGAGTATCCTACAACAGCATATGGTGGGCCTTGCACTGGGGTGTAAGTATGTCAGTTATGACATCCTCCAATGGTGCAATGCATCAACTCTTCCAATCCCACAATTACTATAATATACCCACTTAATTATTATCACATAGTTATGCCATAAGTTATAGGCACACTGCTACTGGATCAATGAAAAATACTGTGAATGACTAGATGAAAGGTGCAATGCAGCACAATCCCCACTTCTGCAATTACTATACCCACATAACATAGTTATGTCATAAGTTTTGTGTACATGCTACCAGATCAATGCAAAATATAATCGATGACTAGATGAAGTGTTGAGCACCCTGTGTACTAGAGAGAGTGGTGACCAAAGTTACATAGACAGATGCGAGCTGTTACAAGTGGGTACAAGAGTGAGAACGCTGATGATTTCCAACGTCTAAGGGTCGGGAGTCGCGCTCAAGCCCATTTTAGATGTTGTGGCTGCACCAATACAAAAGCCGTGGCCCCTGAAGCATGAATCATCAATGCCCACCATGCTCAGTACCTGGCACATAGACTGGATGACTTTGGGTCTTGGTTATAACTGAAGATCAATAGCGGCCCTTGAGGGCCAATAGCGGCCCTTGAGGGCCAATAGCCAAGTATGCCAACGTTGAAGGAACAGGGCAAAAAGGGATTCTTGTAGCTCCAAGATGCAGAATTGTTCCTGCCCCAAATCATGGGTTAATCTTATTCCCTTTTAGGTCGACTGTGAGTGGCATTGGGAACACATTTGAGTCGACTTCAACATCTCCTGGTGTGAGCATGTCTGGAGAGAAGGCTTCGTGTGAGGGGCAGGTCAATTCCCTTGTACACATTGAATCAAAAGAAACCTAAACAAAAGGCAGTCCACAACATTATTTTATTGAACTCATGCAGCTCCCTTGCACATACATTCTAGATCTCCTGAAGATGCTGGGTAGCCAAATGCGTTCCACCCATGGTGGTCTCAATCTCTTGGCCCCCTGCAGGTCATAATTTAAGCGGAAGAAGGAGGCCAAAGCTGGGTCATGAAAAACCCTGGTGATCTGCATGTGGCAGATTGCACTGAGTTAAGATTTGACCGTCTGATGGGTAAGAGATGATGAGAATGAAGAAAGCAATGAAGCAGAGGAGGGTGTTTTCGTTCACTGGTAATGGTGAAATGTTGTGGTGTGCAAAAATACAAAAATATTAACTTGTCTTGCCTGACTCATAGGATGCTAGGGTGGACCCCTCTCAATGAGTGTATAAACAGTCTCATCCAGCCTGGCATTCCCCAACCTGGTCAGGTGGCAATCAGCAGCTTGAACAATGCACATGGATCATGGATTGTGGAATCTGTGGAACCAAAGGACGTTGTGCTAGTTGTTGCAAGAGAGGGCATCTGCTGCTGGTATTTGGTTGTCCTGCTACATGCGTGGATGACACATGGAAATGGTAGTAGGCACAGAAAAAAGAGAAACACCCTCTAGTAGGTGTTTGTCTAAGCTGTCCTGTTCTGAACGATGGCCATCATTACCATGTTATCTGAGTTAAAACCAATGTGCTTTCCAGACAGGTGCCTGTCCTAAACTGCTGCTGCTACTACAACTGGTACCAGTTCCTTGACTGTAATTTTGATTATTTTTCCACCCTTCGGTGACTTGAAATTAACCCTACTCTTGTACAAATGCCCCACAGCCTTAAGATCCTAAAACATCAGAGTAAACATGAATGGCTGGGTTAGTAAATGGGAAGAAAGATCAGTTGCGTAATAAGCACCTCCACCAAGCCAAGTCGGCCTTGACCCCAAGGTTGAGCTGAATGAAGTGGTTTGGTACATATCTAGCAAGCTGAACAGCTGGTGTAGGAAGGTACAACCTGGGCAGATGATGGTGGCGGCATGAGATAGATATCCCAGCAATGATTCCAGCTCTTTCCTCTTGCAGACATTCTTGGAGCACCATTATCGAAGCTTTGTCTGGAGACATTCTATCTTGTCTGCTTGGCTACCTCAGCTCAAAGGCCACAGTATTGTAGCATGTTTCAATTCTCAATAGCAAGACAATCATTTGACATAGATTAACAACATTCACAGGTGCGCACTAAATGGAATATGGAATGTAACCCCCAACAAGTCCATACATGTGGCTATCTCTGACCATAGACTAGGTCACTAGACCATGGCACATGCACATACAGATTACAATAATACATTCTGTGACTATGTTGCACCATTCTCCCGCTAGCAACTTGTGTCCTCACAAGAATCTGCTCAGGAATGGCATAATCCCTATGGAGGCCAGCGATTTCTTTGTGGCCTTACTGCTCTGTTATTTGGGCCAGAATTTGATGAACTTGTTTATCCCATGGCTGGGTTGATTCCTTGACTTCTTGTGACTATATCTGCTTCAGGAGGCCAGTTGGGATGGGTTAGCTAGAGGAATTGGTCTCTTCCTTTGTGATGTGGGTACAACCCCTTTTTGAGCATTCCTAGAACTTCTACCCATTGGCTCACCATAGCAGACTTTCTGTGCTTTAGTGTTTTAGCAACTCCAATCAGTTTTATTTGGTATTTCACACTACCAATCCTGCTAGAAAGCTGTATGGGCCCATGCCAGAGAGATGAGAATTTCTTAATTCTCCCATATAGACATACTGTGTCTCCCACAAAAACGTTGATTCGTGCATTTTTCCTGTCGTATCTCACTTTGCTCCGGTGGTGGGCCTGCCTAAACCTTCATCGCATGTCATCATAAACAGTTAGGAATGGTTGGTTTCTTCTACAAACTTTGGGACTTCTTTCTCCTCTCCTTCACTAGATGCAGCGACTCATCACATAGATGCGTAGGCAGTCCCCATTCCTGATGTAACATGACACAGTGTTCGTGCAACACATAGATGCGTAGGCAGTGCCCCATTCCTGATGTAACATGACACAGTGTTCGTGCAACACATAGATGTGTAGGCAGTGCCCCATTCCTGATGTAACATGACACAGTGTTCGTGCAACACTTAGATGTGTAGGCAGTGCCCCATTCCTGATGTAACATGACACAGTGTTCGTGCAACACATAGATGTGTAGGCAGTGCCCCATTCCTGATGTCACAGTGTTCGTGCAACACATAGATGCGTAGGCAGTGCCCCATTCCTGATGTAACATGACACAGTATTCGTGCAAAACATAGATGTGTAGGCAGTGCCCCATTCCTGATGTAACATGACACAGTGTTCGTGCAGCACATAGATGCATAGACAGTGCCCCGTTCATCGATTCAACTAGTGCTTTTTTATTCTCAACAAAACAGCTCAAATCCCCCAGAAACTCTCCACATATCAGTTGTATCATGCGACCTGGAATCTCCATGTCTTTGGGAGCTGTGACCAGTTGAGTGGCTACCAATTGCTCAAAACATGAGCTTTTTCCGAGAGAGAGAGAGTACTGTTTCTGCAATCCATCACTGCCCCATGCTCCTTTAGAAAATCCACTCCCAGTAGGTAGTTAGGTTTTGAATTGCAGTAAAGTCCTGTTCTGCATTGAACGATCCCAAAGCTATGGTTATTGTGGTTCACCCTACCACATCCAGTGGCATACCATTAGCACCTACAGCTCCTGCTCATTTGATCAATTACTGTCGGTACTTATCTGCCAAAGATTCATAACATACGACTGACACAGCAGCACTAGAGTCCATCATATATAGGTGCTTGACTGATCAAGCCATTTGCATAGAATATGGCATTAACACTAGTAGTGTGAGTTGGTCGGTGGATATAAGTTACTTCCTTGGCCAGCCCCCCACCAATCGGGTCGACCCATTGTAATTTAATGAGGGCAATCATGTTTGAAGTGTCCTAGGTCACTACACTACCAACAGGGTTGGTCCTCAGCTGGGGCATACCTTACTTGGTTCTCCCTTTGCCGGTTTCGTGATGTGTAGCATACATTCATTGGAAGTAACCTTGGCATTTGTTTACCATCTCGTTTTCAGAGCTTCAAGATGCTTTGTCATCTGGTCCAAAGACTGCTAGGTGTCACTAGTTTGGGGTCGCACAATAGATCGGGCTTACTGATCACATTGATACCCTTAGGTTCAGGCTTAGTTTTAGAGTTCGAAGTATACTCAATTTCCTTAGCATCCTAACGGCTTGTTCAAAGTTGTTGGTTGTCCCACATAACAGCACCAGCTGGCTCACAGGGACCAATCCAGTTAGGATACACTGCAAGAGTATTCCAGAGGTTACTACTTCATTAGGGTAGGCCTGTTTAAAACGTTTCTAAAGATCATAGGCAAAATCTTCTGATTTTTCACCTGCCTGTTGAGAATGGGAGATGAATGTCTTCCATTACAATAACCTTCTCAATGATCAGCTTGAAATTGTATTCTCTCGACATTTTGACTAGATGCTCTAGTCGAAACATCGAATGAATAAAATTTGATGTTAATTATTGAGAAGGTGATTTTAATGTTTTATGTCAACTGAGAGTTCATTGAGAGATTATACAATACATTATGTAACTATGTGGCAGCACTCCTAGATGTTGCATAAGTCGGGAAGCTGTACATAGTGATCTTGCTGCTTCCTCTTGAGCCAGGTGCCCCATGAGCAAGAAGTTATCCAGGTAGTGGAGTTGGTGTTAGACTCCCACGTAATGCAGTGCCCATGCCATTATGTCTGCCACTGCAGAGACAATGTTTGAAGCTTGACCTCAAACCCAAAGGAAGGGCTCTGTCTATGTACGCCTTCCCTTCCCATGTAATCGCTAGCAGGCAATGATCTTGTGGGACAATGCCATAAGAATTTTGGAGGTCCAATTATATCAACTTTGTTCCCTTTCCTAAGCAAAGGCTGCATTCAATTGAATCATCCACTGAGGCAAACAAAATAGATGATAATTCCCGAGACACCATCATTAATGTTCTGGTATGCTGAGTGTGATAAGTCGCCATCATGCACCATTTGTTGGTGTTTTGGGACTTCAGAAACAATCTAATCGGACTGGTGTGCACCAGTGGATTAAGTTGATTCTGTCGCCCGGCCTCTACCTCTGTTGTGATGTAATTACTATACTGGGTTTACTTGAGCTTACTGGTGGATGCAATCAGTGGCCTGTTTGAAGCCCATGCAGAAACCTTACGATAATCTTGCATAGAAGTATGCTGCGAGTTGGTGGTCAGAGTTGGCAAGGAGAAACTCAAGCTAGTTTTTGGCGAAAATTGGTGATGGGAAGACTGGCCATCATTTTTGGTGATGTCATTAGTAGATGAAGAAGTAGCTTCCCAGCTCCAGCATGTTGAGTAAAGTTCCAATTGGATGGGCAGCTACCGCCTGGGTGCACACGTGCTGAAGATATTTGGAACACTAAAGTAATAATTAAAGTCTGTAAACTAAATTAATACTCCCACTATGTTTCATTTAGTTTCTGTGCATCACTGGTGTGTATGGAGCAATTTTATCTCTCAGTCTTACACAGCTATGCATGTATAATGGCCTGACTAATCATATTTTGCTTACTCTGGGCAACAATAGCCCTAGAAAAGCCGTAGATTAGTTCTGATTCTGGAACCAATGATGTACAAATCATGGATATTCAGGCCTAATCACATGTAACAGTGGGAAATCCTGGTAAAGGTTGTGCTGGCATGTATGGAGAGACTTTGCTTCTGCACAGACCTCACTCCATGCACTAGAAATAATGTGGTAAACTTGCATACCTCTACAAGTCACACCAACATCTTTATGGTGACTGCAGTTCTCCATTCTGTTATACGGGCAATCTACCAGTCTCTGCTCCATTCCATGGCAGTTGACGTCATCAAGATATATCGGGCCAGAGCCGCCACGAAATCCAGAATTGAATGTAGTACCTGCGCCAAATGACATCACAACATGACTCACAAAGGGTTGATGATATTGCTAGCTACATCCCACCACCTGCATCCCATGGAGTAGCCATGGTAAAATGCATGCTCATGGATGGATGTGTGTGGTTTGGTTAGATCTGCTGTTAACTGGTTCAGAATTGGTCTATAATAATAATAATAAATTCAAGTAGGGTAGGTATTATTTTTATTCAGCCCTCAACATTTAGTAGTGCTCTAGAAGTTGTCCAGACAGCTGGTTTAGCTTTGGAAAGAACAGTGTCAATAATCTATGATATTTAGTACTTAAAATCACTTAATTTAGCTCAATTATTTTGAGGACTAGAGATAGGTTGTGTTTTTTTCATAATAATTATAGTAGCCAACTTGTACTCTCCGCCTACACTAATAGTTAATTACAATGAATATTCATAACCTTGCCGAGAGTGTCCCAATTGACTGCATACCACTCCTCCATCTTGTGAGTCCCAAGAGTCATCGCAGACATTCCCCCATGAACTCGTTAAAGCAGACCTCCACTCTCCCTTCTAAGGCAGTACCACCAGCCAGTTTCACGTCTCCATCATGACACAGGACTGAAACAAAGTGAGGTGCATGTCCAGTGAATTGTTTGATTTTTGCAAGTAATTTCTACTTGACAAATTGAGAAAGTAGGATTCTTTGTTGTTATCATTCCGATAATTTGCTATTTTCTACTGGACTTAAAACTGAACTGAAGTACAAACATAACACAATTCTCAATCAATAATGACTTTTCATTCCTGTCCTTAACATTTCCCAACTCATAATTGGCTCTATCTGCTGACATGTGCATTTATAACCAGGATGTACATATTTCACATGGTAAGGGAGAAAACCATTGAACATGGTGAATTCAGACTGAAGTCCACTTTTCCACCTGTTATTACAATTTGATCTTCTGAGCAGCTTGTCACCACAGCAGACTAGATAAGTTAACCATGTTGTTAACAGCTGCTCCCCACAGCCAGCTGTGCTGTTAACATGTGGTCTCAAGCTAGTTTTTTAGGAAAATTGGTGTGTGCGAAGACTGGCCATCTTTTTTGGTGTACATGGAGTAATTTTATCTCTCCAGTCTGGGAGACCCGCCCGGCACACCCCTGACTAGACAGAAGATAAACTTCATCAACACCTATACATGAACTTCATCAACACCTCTTTGTCGTCATTGCATACACCACACAGTGGTCGGGTAGACCCGACCTTTACACTTGTATCACATTTTACTATTAAAGCTATAATAGGCCTGATTAGGTCTACTTCTTATTTTGCTATAAATTATTATGATACATTGTAGCTCAATCTTTGACTAATTACTGTCAAGCTCTGTAGAACTCTGGTGGCAGCAGTACCTGCCAAGCACGCTCAGAAGAGATAACCTGTCCGTGACCCAACATATGGTGGCAGCGGTATCGGACTTAATCACCCATCGAAAGAAATTACCTACCATACTCTGCGAAGATTTATTAATAAAGACGAAGAGAGAAGTACCATGCCTCCGAAGATCGTCCACAAGCACCAAGAAGATGAAGAATCCGACGAGGCAGCACAACCCCCCTCCCCGATGGGAGCAGCAGCAATAATGGAAGGCAGTCAAGACATGCAATAGATGATCGCATTGATGTACGCACAAATGCAGGAGACTACAATACGTCATGAGAAAGAATTGAAACGACACGAATTGGAACGAAGAGAAGAACGAGAACAAGCTTTAGCAGAGGCAGCAGCAACCCGCAAGATGGACAGACAATTGGCAACACAAGCAATGGAAGCTGCTGACAGACGACACAGAGAAGATCAAGCTAGGATGCGAGAAGAAATGGATCTGAAACTGGAAACAGCCGACCGATCCAGAGAACGACGGGAGACGAATGCCAGACTCACCACTCTTATACCCAAGTACACGGAACCCTGCGACATGGGGTGCTATCTCTTGGGATTCGAGCAGGTACTAACCTCAGAAGGCATTCCAGTCAAGGAGTGGCCTACTTACCTCCTGAGTGCCGTGAAGGGAAAAGCAGCTGAACTGATGGTCACTGTGGTCCCAATGGAACACCGTGATTCGTATGCGGCGACCAAGACTTCCCTGCTAGAGGCCCTCGGACTAACACAGCATGAATACGAGGACCAATTCTTTCACCCTAACATGGCTCTTCCCTCTCATCCTGACGACGTAGTCACCAGAGGTGCGGCTATAATAGCAGGCCTCAATCTCCACAACAAAACTGCAGCCGAGATACTCTGGGAATTCAACATGATGTGGGCCCTCCGCAACTACTCTGAAGAATGTGCAACGGCAGTAAAGAAACAGGCTCCGAAACAGAGGGCCACTCTAATCAAAGCTATTTGGGAGTACGAAAGGGTCTATGGAAACGCCTTCAGAAACCAACGTAAACCATCCAGATATGGGGACTACACGGACAAACGGTACCAGACCTGGTACAACGAGCGACCTGCACGACCCTTGGTCGACAAATGCTTTGGTGACAAGTCATACAGCAAGCAGCCTCGTTCTCCTCCACCCCAAGACAGATCCCAGCAGAAAAGAGAGTTCCGTTGTTTTAACTGTGATGACCCGGGACATGCAGTCTGGGAGTGCCCAAACAAAAACAAACAGATCAAGAAGGAGCCTGTGAATCTGGTTCACCTGCCTGATGAACCCACACCGGAAGGAATCATATGGGGCCAATATCTGGACAAGCCAACCACTGTCCTGATGGACACTGGGGCCAGAATATCTATTATCAAGGAATCCCTGGTTCCCAATGAGGCATACCAGCAGGAAGATGTCAAGGTGGTCGGCTGGAATGGCCTCAACCCCACAACCCTTCCAATGGCTGTCATTGAAGTGAAGATTGGAGATACGACCTTCAACAGCAAAGCAGCAGTGGCGCCTGATCATCTCTTACAGTCAGACGTCATCCTCAACTGCAATATCAAGGACCTGACCCTCAGTGACTTCATGACGATCCAATACGCAGACAAAACGCCAACGTCCACAGTTTGTGTGTCTCGAGCCGAAGAGAGGAATAAGCAAGCCTCACTGTTGAGCACCACAGCCCAGGAGGCAGAAGACAGGTTCACTCCCAAGGATCCACAATAGTTTCTTCAAGGGATTCCAGACCATTCCACACCTGAAGCTGTGGAGGAATACTCCCCTGCACTCCCGAGCGAGATAAAGCAGGTAGAGTTTCAGAGAGAAGTTTTGGAGGATGATACCCTTCGTACCTGGAGAGCGAAAGCAGAGGGCCAGGAAGCAGGCTTTCATTGGAATAACAAATGGCTCTGCCTCTCTACCACCGATGAACTTAACAATATGAAGACCTTACTTGTGGTACCCACGTCCCAGCGGCCTCGACTCATTCGGCTTGCACACGATCTCAATGGACATCTTGGGGCCAAGAAAGTCAAGCAGCTACTCCAGCAGAGGGTCTGCTGGCCCGGATTGCACGTTGATGTGACTGAATGGTGCAAGAACTGTGAAAGCTGCCAGTACCAGAGAGTGCAAAGTCATGAGGGTAATGGTGGTTTCGGACGAAACAGAGCCGGAAAGAGACACCACGACACTTCGTGGAGACCAGACCACTGCAGTCCAGAAACAAATTATCTTAGACATCATTAAAGACCGTCCCCACATCTTCTCGGATGCCCCAGGTGTGACGTCGCTATGTGTTCACCACATTGACACCGAGTGTGTCAAACCAATTCGATCCGCACCATACTCTATCTCAGCTGCCAAGATCAAAGGAGTGATCAAGGAGCTTCGAGGCCTGATCGACCAGGGAATTCTCATTCCTTCCACCAGCCCATGGGCTTCTCCATTGGTGCCGGTGATGAAGCCAGATGGCAGCATACGGGTCTGTGTGGACTACAGAAAATTGAACGCAGTTACGGTGCCGGACCCGTACTGCATGCCTCTGATAGAAGACATTATTAACAGAGTTGGTGCTGCTGTATTTCTCACCAAGATGGACTTATCTAAGGGTTTTTACCAGGTGAGGATCCATCCAGCAGATCAACCCAAGACTGCCATAGTCACCCCTATCGGGGAATTCCAATTCGTAAAGATGCCATTTGGGCTCCGGAATGTTCCCACCACTTTCCAGGGGTTGATGGACCGTGTATTGCATGGAATGGAGGGCTACGCAGCACCCTACATCGATGACATTCTGGTGTTCTCAACTGCATGGGACCTTCACCTTGAACATTTATCTCTCGTTCTGGATCGCATTCAAGATGCTGGGCTAACTGTCAAGTTAGGGAAATGCACCTGGGCACAGCGGTCTCTCGAACATCTAGGCCACGTTGTAGGCAACAATGAAGTTTCCGTGCCAGAAATGAAAGTTCTCTCTCTCAAAGAGTATCGCCGCCCAGAAACCAAGGCCAAGCTGAAGTCATTTCTGGGATTGGCTGGATATTATAGAAAGTATATCCACCACTTTGCATCGTATTCCACAAAGCTCAATGATGCGACAAGACAGACCATGCCCAACCTCGTTGAATGGACCCAAGAACGTCTTGACTGTTTTCACCATCGCAGGGAGACTCTCAGCACGATGTGCACACTCAATATTCTCAAAGAAACAGACAAGATTCTCCTCCAGACTGATGCCTCTTATGCTGGTATATTGGAGGATGCCTGAGCACAGTCAGAGAAGGAAAAGAGTTGGCCGTTGCCAGACAACTATCTCCTGCTGAGGCCAATTATACAGTGACTGAACTGGAGTGCCTGGCTGTTGTTGCATGTGTGAGACACTTTGAGACATATTTGGATGGACGGACGTTTATGATTCAGACAGACCACAAAGCCTTGGAATATCTCCAGACGGCCCACCTAAATAACCGACGTCTCACCAGATGGGCCTTACAACTCCAGGGATTCTCATTCACCATCAAGTACAGGCCTGGTCGAGACAATGCGAATGCTGATGGAATGTCTTGCCAGTCGTGGGAGATGTCTACCTCTACCTCTACTTCTACACCAGGGACGGCTTCACTCATGCGAGGGGGGGATGTCGGGCCCACCTCCCTGGGAGACCCGCCCGGCACACCCCTGACTAGACAGAAGATGAACTTCATCAACGCCCATACATGAACTTCATCAACACCTCTTTGTCGTCATTGCATACACCACACAGTGGTCGGGTAGACCCGACCTTTACACTTGTATCACATTTTACTATAAAAGCTGTTCGGCCAATAGGCCTGATTAGTTCTACTTCTTATTTTGCTATATGATACATTGTAGCCCAATCTTTGACTAATTACTGTCAAGCTCTGTAGAAGTCTGGTGGCAGCAGTACCTGCCGAGCACGCTCAGAAGAGATAACCTGTCCGTGACCCGACAATCGTCCATATGAATAAGTCCACTGCCAAACCCAAATGCTGAACTAAGTATAGCTAGACTACCTATAAAAAGTATGCAGATAATAATAACCCAAGCATTGTTATCATCATGGCATTGTTATGATAGTATAGGAGTCAAGAAATGACCGTTCTCATTTGACGTTCAGAACAAAATCATATATTGGTAAAGGGTCAAAGAATAACTTGCATGATTAATTAGAATAATTCAATAAAGTTGGCGGGGAAAGCCAAGCCACCACAGGGCTCCCCCCAGTGGCTCAAGCCACGGTAGCGTGCGGCTTGGCTGGAAGTCGGAGTAGTCGGCCCTTTCTACTTCGGCCCACAATGCGTAGTGGGTGGTGGGTGTGGTCATTAACTACCTGAGGGATTTTCGGTTGCTCCTGAGGTAGCTGAACTGCTTTCCGATAAGTTTGCTGTGATGTGGGCAACTCGTGAATGCCGAAATCAGCATCCAAGAAGGCAGGTTTAAGGCGATCAACTGATACTGTGTCCCGTCTGCCATTGAGATCCAATGTGAAATAATTGGCTGACCTCTCAAGTACTCGAAATGGTCCATCATAGGTGCACTGTAGAGGTGTGCGATGTGCATCGTGACGGACAAACACAAAGGTGCAGCTCTGCAAGTCCTTTGGCATGTATGTGATACCTTGGTGATGATGTGCTGTCTCCTTTGGTCTCAATCCAGCCATGGTCATACGTAGGTGGGTAAGGAAATCGGACGCTTCTGGCTGAATACCTGACGTTGCGACGAAGAACTCTCCAGGAAGGCGGATGGTTGTTCCGTAGACCAGTTCAGACGGTGAGCATCCTAGGGCTTCCTTGGGAGCTGAGCGGAGACCGAGTAGGACCAATGGAAGCTCATCCATCCATGCAGGTCCAGTCAGCCTGGCTTTCAGTGCTGATTTTAACTGCCTGTGAAAGCGTTCCACAATTCCATTTGCTTGCGGATGGTAAGCAGTCGTGCGATGGTGCTGCATCCCCAGTAATGTGTTCAGGGCCGTCCAAAGGTTTGAGGTGAATTGTGGCCCCCTGTCGGAGGTGATGTCTGCTGGTACTCCAAATCGTGCAATATGCTGAAAGAGAAGGGCACGGGCACATGAAGTCGCTGTAGCGTCCTCCATTGGTATAGCTTCTGGCCACCGTTTGTAGCGATCAATGATAGTGAATAGGTAAGTTTTACCTTGAGAAATGGGAAGTGCTACCACAATATTGACGTGAATTCGTTGGAAGCGACGATCTGGAAGTTTTCCATGCTGTAGTGGAGTGGTCACATGCCGCTGAACCTTTGCTTTTTGGCATGGCACACACATTCTGGCCTAGATGCCCACTTGTTTGTTAACACCATGCCACACAAAACGTGCTGTCACCATCTTCCTCGTTGTCTTTTTGCAGGGTGTGCCAGGTTATGGATTGCATCAAAAATGATTCGTCGCCAAGCGAGGGGGACAATGGGTCGTGCGACCCCGGTGGAGGTGTCGCAGAGTAGAGTCATGTTTGAACCTGGAATTGGTAGGTCATTTGAGACTAATCGGGTGATGGCAGTGCGGTAAGCGTGCACCTCAGTATCTTCTTGCTGTGCCCGAGCCATGCCCAGAAAGTCAATGTCCGGGCAACTGACTGCCATGCACATTGTGTTGGTGTCGAGATCCACATGGGAGAGGGCATCTACAACTGAATTATCTCGGCCAGGAACATGTCGCACATCTGTGGTATACTCAGCTATACAGGCTAGGTGCCGTTGTTGTCGTTGGGTCCTGTGTTCCGAGCTGCTGGCAAAGGCAAATGTCAGGGGCTTGTGGTCAGTGTAGATATGAAATCGGCGACCCTCAATGAAGTAGCTAAAATGTTTAACTGCAGCGTACATTGCCAAAAGTTCACGGTCAAAGGTGCTGTAATTTTTCTGTGCCTTGTCCAGTTTCCGAGAAAAGAAAGCGAGTGGCTTCCAGCTATTATCTAGGAACTGCTGATCCAGGACACCCCCCACTGCTAAGTTGGATGCATCCACAGTGAGGCACGTGGTGGCCGTGCTGCTGGGGTGTACAAGTAGGGTTGCAGAAGCCAAAGCATGCTTTGTTGAGTCGAAGGCTGACTGAAGTTGCACCGTCCACTGAAAGTCTCGCCCTTTAACATGAGACATGCTATGTAGTGGGCCCATGAGGGCGGCAGCATGGGGGACCAATCTATGATAAAAGTTTACCATACCTAAGAACTCGGTTAAGGCCTTGGCATCATGTGGTTGTGGAAACCGACGAATGGCATCTACTCGCTCGGGTAATGGCTCTACACCCTGCAATGTGACTCTGTGACCGAGAAAATCGATTGTATCGACACCAAACGTGCACTTGGCTACATTGACAATTAGACCATGTTCAGCCAGTCTCTTAAAGAGTAGACGTAGGTGACGGCGGTGTTCTCTGGGATCGGAGCTGGCAATGAGGATATCGTCTAAATACACAAAAAGGAATTCCTCGAGACCACGACAAATGTAGTCCATGAGCCTCTGAAAAGCTTGTGCTGCATTCTTGAGGCCGAATGGCATCCTAAGGAATTCAAAAAGGCCAAATGGTGTTATCACAGGGACATCAGTGGGGGCAACCGGTATTTGGTTGTACCCACATACTAGGTCGATCTTCGAAAAAATGTTCTTGCCATCCAGTTGTGCGGTGAAGTCTTGCATGTGTGGCACGGGATACCGATCATGCGTTGTGGCTTCATTTAAACGCCTATAATCGCCACATGGACGCCACGTACCTGGAGTTTTCTTTTCAACTATGTGAAGTGGTGACGACCAAGTGCTGGAGGAGAGACGGACAATCCCCAGTCTTTCCATCTCGGCAAACTCACGTCGGGCGATAGCCAACTTGTCTGGCGATAAAACGGCGTGCTTTCGAGTGTGTTGTGGGGCCTGCTGTGGGAATACAGTGCTCTACTCCATGTTTCACGTCAACACTGGAGAACTGTGGTCGTGTGACAGAAGGAAACTCCTTGAGGATGGCAGCAAACACATTTGTAGAGCAGGTGTTGAGTCCGGTGGCATGTGCTGCATCATACTGAACAGGTATGCTCTCATAAGTTTCAGCATCGATGATGTGTCTAGTGTAGATATCTATGAGGAGATGATTGCTGCAAAAGAAATCTGCGCCTAGCATAGGGCGATAAACATCGGCAAGGACAAAACACCAGTTGAACCTACGGAATCCCAGGTCTATCAATAAGGATTTCGTGCCATAGGTGTCAATCCTGCTGCCATTGGCGGCGACTAGAGGTTCGGTTTTCTTCTGACGACGATCATCAGCAGAAGCTGGGAAGACGCTGACTTGAGCTCCGGTGTCAACGAGGAACTTGTGACCACCTCCTCGATCCCATACAAACAATAAGCGGCTCGGATTTTGGCCAGCAACCTGCGCCACTAGGTGCTGGCCTGACCTTTTCCCGAAGTCAGGGGGTGCTCGTTTGCCAAGTGTGAGAAGGCACATGGTGGCCTGCAGGTTTTGGCCTTGTTGCCAAACTTAGTGTGGTACCAACAAAGGTCGTTCTTCGGGGATCTGCGTGGAGGAGATTGTTTCCTTGGTGGCTGGATGGATGCATTGATTGACTGGGTATGCTTCGCAGCCATGATGATGTCGGCTTTATGTGCTAAGGCAGATAAGTTGCCTTCATCCAGTGCAGCAAGCTGAACTCGGACATCCTCCGGTAACTGCTGTAGAAAAATACGTCGAAGTAGAGTGTCACGATCGACTGAGAGACCCTGAATATGTGCACAGAGCTGGGAAGGTGTCCAATCACCAAGGCTGGTAAGATTAAGAAGCCGGTCTGCCTTTTGGTCATCTGTGAGGCCATATACTTCTATCAATTTTTCTTTCAGGTATGTGTACTTATTGTCTGCAGGTGTTGAAGCCACATCGCCAGCCATACGCTCGGCAACCACGGGGTCTAGGGCGGTAAGGAGGTAGAAATACTGAGTGGTAGAGTCCGTTATGTGGAGTAGAGCAAATTGGGCTTCCGTTTGCTGAAACCACACATCTGGCCTCGCTGCCGCCAGGAATGTGGGCAGCTTAAGCGATACGGCATGGATTGCAGTTGCGGCAGCAGCAGCGGGGTCGGCCATATGCTCACTTCCAGGGTGTGGCAATGGTGTGCTTTAAATAGAAGAACGAGACGAACTCATCGAATGAAGATTTCAAGTTAGTAAAATAGACGGTCTCGACGGAGATAGTGCTCGTAGTCTGTTCGCTTGTCGGGGTCACCACTATAGGAGTCCAGAAATGACCGTTCATGGGACTCCTACTTTGACAAGAAAGTTTTCATTTGACGTTCAGAACAAAATCATATATTGGTAAAGGGTCAAAGAATAACTTGCATGATTAATTAGAATAATTCAATAAAGTTGGCGGGAAAAGCCAAGCCGCCACAATAGCTTCATTATATCATCATTGTTATGGCATCATCATTACAAATGCTCGGGTAGATGCTATGTGGAAGAGTGACAATATCAAAACACGCTCGCAGGTGTTGTTTTATGGACATCTATTCCAATACATTTTAAACCATGGTTGAATTATTCACCCCATCACACCCCCTAAATCGAAGTAGAATATGTGTATATAGCGCCTAATATCCTACAATATATATAATATATAATAATTATATATATTTATGACTCTAAAACAGTCTAGCAATCCAAAAGACAAGTTATGCAATGTTTAGACTACGCAGAAGTTGTGACACCCAAAAATGCTGCAGGACTTGCTAATTCTAGTTATAACATCATACTAACTAACTGTATACTATATTGACAAGTATTTAATTAAAAAGAAAATTATTATAATCACCTTCTCAAAAAATCAACTTCAATTTAAAAACATTTATAGCCCATTAATTCCTTGGGTGTAGAGTATGCTAATGGCCACTCAGATCTAAAATAAGTACCTGCACATGATGCACTAACAAAGATCCACACCCCCCCTCCCCCTTTGAAATCAGGTGGCCTCATGTCAGCTGCATGCTATTATAACTTCTTGATAACCAGAGTAGAAAACATATTTCCTTAGTCCAGCATAATAGGTGTAATCAGTATATTATACATTAACTCGAGAATATCAGCAGCCGGAATTTTCTTGCTGTTATTATTCACTGCAGCTATAGCTTGTACCAACATAATGGCTTGGCTGCAATCAACTTTCTAGAAGAGTTACAGGAACCAATTTGGGCTGCACAATTCTCCTCAACCTGTCAAAATATAGCATCCCTGTTAATTATCTACATGTACCAATGGTCGTGTAGTTGAGCTGTCTGCACACCACTTTAGCATCAATGTTGTCCCATAGGTCATAGCACACGGTCCCCCACTGGTTGTTGAGGCAGACTTCAACCCGCCCCTCGTACTGTGTTCCCCCACCAACAAGACGAAGCATTCCACTCGCACTGCACGTACTACTGCATCAACATTTAAACAAACCAACTGGTAAAATAAATCTTAGTTATGGGTCGGCTCCTAATGAATTGACTCACTTTGTGGATAGATAATACAAGCAATATACAGTTGAGGCGTATCACAGATGCATGTTCAAGCATATAGGTATTTGTAAACAACAACAATAATGGTTATTTGCCATCAACTTAAATGTACAGTACCTTTAGCATAGCTTACCTTTGAGACAAAGATTCTTTAGCAGTTAAAAGTGCAATAAAAAAGAGCAAGAAAACATGATGCAGTTGCACCATTTTTGCATACAGATGCACTGGTGTGTAGCTAGTCTGTGTAGCTAACAATCAGCCAAATTACCAGAGACGAGACTATGTGTCTCCAGGATTACTCAGCCTGCAAGACAAATATGTCTACTGTGTACTAAGGTCATTATATAGTCCACAGATTAGGAGTGCATAGATGCTTGATTGCTTACTCATGTGAGATACATCCAGAAAGGATGTGGCAGCCACACCTCCAATAATTGCAGACTGATTATTTAATGCGCATTCTATTGTCGGTATATATGAACATCACAGCAGACTAGCATCAAGCTGAGAGGTGACCTGTTGAAATATCGAGTTTTCTCCTAGGAATTTCTATGTAGCCAACAGCCAGGGCCGTATTATCCATGATAAGGCTGACTAGGCTGAAGCCTAGGCAAGAGTAGGGGCCCACCACCAAAAACAGGGGGCCATGCGCAACCTTTTTTTTCCGTACCGAAAAGTAAACGTGAGATTGGTGCGCGCATCTATTCCCAGATACCTAGGATGTGTTTATCGGTGGGCAATATTTAGTTTCTCCTCGTGTCCGAAGAACTGGAGGCTTGATAGAGGAGTTCTAGGTGCTATTCCTCTCTAGGATTACTTACTGGTACTTCATTACTCAAATCTCAAAAGGTTTTCAGCTGATAATAATTTTAAAAAGTAAAGCGAAGAACTCTTGTTACCAAGGTGAGGAACTAACTTTACTTCAGCTAACCTAGTAGTTTCTTTTATGACTGTTAGATCAAGCTAAATAGTGTATAGTAAATAGTTTAGGTAGCGCATCTAAATAGTGTAGAATAGTAAATAATTTAGCTAGCGTAGCTAAATAGCTAGCTAGCTAGCTAGCGCTTCATGAATCTAGCTAGCTAACGGACCCAAGTAGCTAACCAGCTAGCGCACCCATATAGCTAGCTGGCTAAAGTACCCAAGTAGCTAGCAAGCTAGCGCACCCATATTCCTAGTTAGCAGTTAATAGCTATCTAGCATAGCTAAATAGCCTTTTCTTTCCTGAGAACACTGTGCTGGTTTTGTTATATAGTCCTTGCTCACATTCAGTTGTTCACTTATCAATATATTTTACATATAGGATTGCAGCAACATCTGTGATGAAGCAACATCTGTCATGTAACATAACCATGAGACTAGGATGAAGGTATACTTAAATAGATTCAGTTTTATACGTCCTCTGTGAGTGGTAGGTCTGAAAGCTGATGGCTAGCCATGGTACATCTATACAGGGTGAGGTGTCTGGTGCCATCCTGCCGTTGCAGAAAGCACAGTCACACCTCTGACTTCCTCACACTTGGTAATGGTCTCCCTTGCCATTCAGCCTGTTGGGGTACTTCTCAGCCAGGTTTGGCCCACTTCGGCAACCTATGCTCAGCATGTGCATTGGTCCTGCCAATGGTAAACTTTAGCGTGGTGGGTCCAAAGAATAGCGGAAAACAATCTTCTGCATTTGGCAGGATGGAGGAACATTAGGTCCTGGTTGAAGGATAATGGGGTGCTCTGTGGAGCAATGTCGTCATCTAGAATTTGAAATGAAATAATAATAGTTTATATGTAAAGTTTGCTTGATATAAAAACATTTGTCTGTGTGTAGCTAATAATATTAGTGTTATTATTCTTATTGCAGGAATATCATACCTTCCCCAGCAGTTGTCCAGATATATTGGCGAGCATCCACACGGCTGGTTCCACTTCATATGATCTTCCTCTCCTCTGCTATCCTCTTCCTGCAGCTCTTCCCTTCCTCTGCTGTCCTCTACCGGCAGCTCTTCCCCTATTACCACTACCTCCCATTGACATCTGCTGACTTAGACCTCTCACTGTATCTCTCCCCCTATTTCCACTTGCTCCAACATCCATACTTGCACTCTCATTCTTGATCTCTTCAAAATTGCTACTCATATCTATTTCTAATCATCACTACAACTATTTGAGTCACAGTATATACAATCACCAATGCTATTATCATCTAGTAGAGTCTTGGTATCATAACCACAGGCCATTCACATAGTAACAACCACGAACAGCGTAACTAAACAGGGTAACTAACCACAGTAAAATTAAATATCCGGAGAGGTGAAATTAAAGTGGCTGTCACAAAGGGTGACAATACTACTGTCCCGAATACGTGACAATTTTTTATATATTTTTTTATTTTATTTACATACATAGTACAATGCAGTATAGAGTACAATGTCCTTTTAAGTAAGTAAGTAAGAACAATAAATATACATTATTACATTGATACGGGGAAATATCACGAGTCTGTGGCTAGTATTTCCACCAGTGCCGCAGGCACGAGTGAAAATACCGGCCAATCAGACGAGTGATATTTCACCGTATCAATTCAATAATGTATTTATCATGGGACTGAGGATGCGCAAACCTTTACTGAGCATGCGCATATCGGGGTAGGTAATAAGTACGTGATATTGTAAAATATCACAGTAGTTCTATTTGTACTATTCTCTATGAGTGGAGTAGATAGCTACATGATAAATAAAATTATAGATACGCCTGCGCGTACGGAATCGTGACAATGTCCGCTAAGTGTTGCACTATTAAAAAAAGAAATGTCTGCTAAGTGTTGCACTGTATTAAAAAAAGAAATTGTGGTTCAATTTATGTGAAGCACAGTCAGGCGGGTGGGCCCTTGGGTCACCCCGCTCCCCAATCTTAATTTTTCAGTTGGTCAAAAATGATGTAAACAATAGAATGTACTGAGTCCCAACGACAGTTGCTCTTGTGAAACTGGCGCCAGACTCTTAGCCTGCGGCCACGGTATGAACACGCGAAGATCGCGGGGGGAGGGGGGCGCCCTAATGAAACTCGAAGCCTAGGGGCCCTGCCTTGGGTTAATACGGCACTGCCAACAGCCCAACATCATCCTCCAGCTTAATGCAGAAGTCCATTTTATAAACCTCGCTCTACTTCCCCACTCCTTAACTAGGGGTGTGTATATACCTGTATGTACAATCCATGAATATAATTGTAGCATTGCCTTCTGATGTGACAAAAAAAGGCAGATAGGAGAATAGTTTTGAAGCACAGCAAGATTAATGAGTGTTGAAAGTGATGGTCATGGATGCCATTGGAATGAGTGATCTATGCCTGGCTAACTTGCTTCAGCAAACACCAGTGCATGTGACAGAACTTTTTTTCAACATATTATAATTTGTTACATTATTTTACAAAAGAAAATATCCAACATATGATCCAAGTTATTCCACAGCTTAGTCATCGGAAACAGAGACCAGAACTTTGCACAAGCACACCTGCTCTGAACATTTGTCAGTCCCTATACTCTATGTAGGTATGTAGACCAGCCGATGGATACCATTTGCAACTTCACTTTTTATCTCTGTGCTACAGTATATATCAATAGCTCTGATCACCGGCAATCTAACTTTCCTCCTGAACCACAGCCGCTAGGCTAGCCATCTCGGTCTTACCCATACAGTGATTAAAATAATAATTATTGAGATTTTTTTGGTGCATGTGCACAAATAAAAATACCGCCAAGTGCATGAGCTGCAATATTTTTGAAGGTATGAAAACATGTGGTTATATTATAAAGTACCACATCTTTGCACACATTCATACTATTTAATTCTATACCAAAATGGGGCCAGTGCATTCCAATGACATTTCTTGTTTTGCCACACATGTTTTTCTTTTGGAAGTGCAGGTTGGCCATCCAACTCCTTTGAAAACGCTACTTTTTAGCATGAAGTTCTGAGTGGCTATTAACAACTGTGATCGATGATAGAGAATTACAAACACTATAAATTGATGGAAGTGATATTTTAATAGGCTAAGTATTCCACCAACTGAAACAACTCAGTACCTGTTTCAGAGGTTAGCTATAATTCTATGGTGAGGAAACTCAACCCTCTGGATGAGCAGGCTCCCCACCAGAGCTCATGATGTTCAATGGGGTCATTTAACTTTATAACGTTAATACATGTACATGCATATTTTTACCTATTGAATGTTGGAATTTAAGCAAGCGCGTGCACTGATAATCAATTTTCTTGCGACTGAAAAAAAAAGTTTTCATCAACCAAGCTTGCCTACTTATCATGTTTTAGCACCCATTTTGCAGAGTGAAGTGACTTTTTATGATGTTAGGTATGCTAGTGAATGCTACTATTCTTAAAACAGTTAGCCATCCAGATTAAGGTAGAAGTTCCGAATAAATTAATTTAGTAGAGATTGTAACTGTGAATTGCCATTAAACACATGCTATATAATATAAGCACTGATGTATGCCCACCTTCATAACCAGCTAAAAAGGGGTGTGGTGCCACTTGTGTCAAGGGCAAGAGCTTGCAAGTTACAAATGAGGTAGTATTCCAATTAATGCATACACCATGTTCCATTTATTATGTGAGTGCAGAACAACACTGTTTCTCAGGTTCACTTCATTGTATTACAATCCAGCCCTTTAATTAAATCATCCTTGCTAGCTACCATTGTGTTGTCTGTTTCTTTCCATTCTTCATTCCCCCACCTTATTTCTACTTCTTTATGAATATTGGCATTCATACATTGTCTAGGAGTGCCTGCATGTTGACAGAGACTGAATACATGCATGGAAGAATCAAAGACAATGCCTTATAATGGACCCATGGTGATACCAGTAATGACTCATGTATATTTAGTATTAAGAAAGTGTTGTGATGCTTTTGTTTTTAACCTATTAGCTAATTGGTGTCGTAAGGTGGGAAGTGTGTACGTTAATTGCATTTTCCTTTAATTAATATCTTCATTAGAATAACAAAATTTCTACTTTCACCTTTATTACAACTTTGCATATATGTTAGCGCAGAAAAGGGGAAAAACCCACCTGTGGTGTCTTCGTTGCCATCAAAATACTTAATAGCTGAATAATCCCTCTCAATCCAGTGGCATGGATCAGTAACACTGTTTCACTCTAATTTTATCCAGCTCTGCCTATTAACTAGTCATAGTTGCTGAATCTACACAGACTGAACAGCTACAGTGCACATTGACATTTGCTACTCTATAAGGCAGGTTATTACAGAGCTTATGTAGAACTGAGTCACATGCCGCCAGATGGCATGAAGTTAATTTCACAGAGCTGAGGCGCATGTACTTCTTTATTATTTTCCACTTTCTATTATCTTTCAGTTGCTTGAATATGGTGTCTTTATCTTGCAAACAATACTACTGGTAAGACTATTTTGTAACTCATTAGCTAATTGTTATAATCAAAATTAATGACATTGTTGTGTCGACATCTCTGTTTCATAAACATATAAACATTCCGTAAAATCTATACCGACTAAGTATGGGATAGAATCTGAGAAATGAGAATGAATTGTTCTAAATGAGATTTCTATTGTTGGTGTCGACTAATGCTTAGACTTTGCCTTCAGATTTTATTATCTTTTGTTCGGGATGGATTTAAGTGATCATTAGTACATACCAATAACTGAAACTTTATTTATTGTTTTACAATGACCCCTTTTTGCAGATCCTATCAATATTATTTTATAACCACTCCTCTTTGCCCTTCATGAATATCAATGATTAGAAGCACAAATCTTAGCTAGGATGCATAATTAGAATTCCACTTCAATGCATCTTTTATGGTACTAATTAATTTCATAGTCAGTTTGATTGTAGACATTCTCTAGATAGTAACAATACTCTTTGGCTATAGAAATCTTCCATATTTTACATAGTAGTAGTAAAATCACAGCTAGTCCAAGCGATCTGTGCAGGGCTAGATCGCTTGGACTAAATAAAAGTATGACAATTGGCACACAGTCACAGCTAGTCTATATTTCTCTGATGTGGACCCATTGCTGAAATATCCTGTACCATTCTTGGCGGCCATTTTGTTTCTGCCATTATTGAAAAACACACTTTCTTCAATATCTTAACAACCAGATATGATAGGATTAAAAATATGTTGTCTAAACCCATGTTTTAATGGTCAAACTTTGTTGGGTTAAATACATTTTTTTATTGATTTCATTATTTTTATTGAAATATGTAACAAATAATTTAATATATCACTGATTGCTAATCATCACAGTCCCCACCACAATGGCACAGAGCCATGCACTTCAAAGATGCATTTGCATGTAGCTCTGCAGCCTGTCGCAGGACGTCTCCTCAACTGGTGGTTTGGGTATCATGATAGCACTGCCACCAGTTAAGAGACCATCCTGTGCCTCCTCAACCCTGTCTGTATTGAGAGAGAGTAACTCAATTTATTATTATGATTTACAATAGGTGTATGTCGATGACTGTCTCACAAGACCTCTCTATATAAGTTATTTACATATCTGTTTATAAATGACATGCACAGCTAGTATTACAGTGGGTTGTGATCACTGCTATAATTATATTTATCAGTGTGTGTGGGTGTCATCATAAAAGCAATAGGCCACACCCCATGACATTCCCCTCCTGTTCTCCTGAGGTAGCTGTCATTCATCCATTAGGGTCAGTTGACTTTGCTTGTCTTCCTCCTTGTCTCGGTCGGGTGGTCTGTCCGTGTGCTTGGAGTAGTCTGGTCACTAGGCTCGCTCATCCAGGCTTGCCTTGACATGCCATCTGCATTGACATGCTGTCTGCCTGCCTGGTGTATGATGTCGTAAAGGAAAGGCTGGAGTGCCAGGGCGCACCTGGCCAGCCTGCCGTTTTCGTCCTTGACTTTGTCTAGGGTATTTCAGACTTCCGTGGTTTGATGATAGTAAATCTGGCTTAAACCCTGAAGTGCCTCACTGCTTCCACGATTGCCAGGCAATCTTGCTTGGTCACCGTGTATCGGATCTTGGGTCTCTTCAAGTTGCGACTGTAAAAGGCCACTGGGTGATCGGCATCTCCATTATTATCTTGGCTGAGCACTGCCCCAATACCAACACCAGAAGCATCAGTGTATACCACGAATGGTCGGTCGTGATCAGGGCTCACTAGGACTGGCTCTTGACTGAGGCTGCCCCTGACTTGCTGTATTCGAGCTTCTGTCCATTTGATCAAGTCTGGTTCCTGCTTCCTAGTGGCATCAGTGAGCGAAACTGCCATGGTAGTACAGTTAGGGATAAAACGCCTATAGTAGTTGGAGAGCCCCAGAAAGACCCTCAGTTGCTTCTTGTTCCTTGGACGTGGGTACTCCCTCATGTCCTTGATTTTGGCCTCCAGTGGTCTGACCTGGCCACCTCCCACTCGGTGGCCCAGATATACGCAGTTTGCACTGGCTAACGTACACTTACTGGCCTTCAGCGTGAACCCCATGTCCCTCATCTGTGCACTGCTTCCAGGTGCTTCAGGTGATCTTCCACATTCGTAATGAAGATGATAATGTTATCGGTGTACACCGCAGCAAACCCTGACATGTCTGCCATTGCCGCGTTCATGATGCGTTTAAAGACTGAGGGTGTATTTCTGAGTCCAAATAGCATCCTTGTGTACTCACTTTTCCCCGGGGTGTTATAAAGGCCATCTTTGAGATGGAGTCTGGGTGTCTGGGAATTTGGTGATATCCTTTTGCCAGGTCAAGCATGCTTATCAAGCTGGCTGTCCCAGGTTATCAATTAACTGGTCTATCCTAGGCAGCAAAAATGGATCTGCCCTTGTCACCGTATTCAATTTTCAGTTAATCCCCACATAACCTGTCGCTGCCATCTACCTTAGCCACCAGTATGGCAGGGGACGCCCACGGACTCTTAGAGGGTCGGATCAGCCATCGTTGAGCAAGGCTCCAACCTCCTTTTCCAGTCTCACAAGCTTGGTAATTGCCACTCTGTAGGGTAATTTACTAATTGGATAGGAGTCACCGGTCTCTATATGTATTTCCTGCTCTCACACACCCTGGTGTTCTTCTGAAAATGTTCCGGTATTTTCCTGGCAGTTCCCTCAGCCTAATTCTGTGACTGCCAATTACACTCATTGTTCTTACATCTGGCAGCTCTCCACCTCTCCCTTCTACCTCTGGTGAGCAGTCAGGCAGATCATCTCCCAATATTTCGGTCACTGCCAGAGAGACCAATGCTGGTGAGACTGGAACTCATTGAGTACATTTACATGTCTCTTGGCTCTGCATCTCGGGATGATCTGGCATAAACAACTCATACGTGGTGTCGTCTATTCATTTCTCGATAGAGTATGGCCCGTCCCATTTGGTGTAGAGACTGGGCCCTTTTGGTGGTGTTCATAGAAGGACGAGGTCCCCTACCTTGAAGGTTCGTATTTTCTTGCCTTACGGTCGAAGATTTCCTTTCCTTCTGCTTCTTCCGTCGTTCATTCTTCTTTGCTTGATGCTGGATTTCCTCCAGCCTATCCTGGATCCTCGTAATGTATGTGATCACATCTGTTGGGGTAGATTCCCTTTCTGTCCATGGTTCCTTGAGGTTTTGAAGAGGTCTCCTGATCTGTCGTCCATAGAGTAGCTCAGATGGAGTTAAACCGGTTGCTTCATGCGGTGTACATCAATATTATCCTAGTACATTGGGAAGTGCCAGGTCCAACTGCCCACTCCATGTCTTCAAGGTTTTATTCAGCATTCCCTTGAGTGTTGCATTGAAGCATTCTACGAGACCATTGCACAGTGGGTGATATGGAGTGCTGATAAGTGACTGAACATTCATCAATCCGTAAAGCTCTTTCGTGAGTTTGCTGGTGAAATTTTCCCCACAATCAGTGAGGATCTCTTTCAGTACTCCCACTCTGCAAAATAGTGCTAGCCAGCAATTGTTATGGAGTCTGTGTTCCATAATGGGGTAGCTTCGGGCCAACGTGTGGCATGATCCACAATTACAAGGATGTGGTGCTTACCAGCCTTCGTCCTTGGCAGGCAACCAACCAGGTCCATCCCTATCCTTTCGAAAGGTTAGTTGATTATGCTGGTAGAGGTCTCAAAGGAGGTGCCCTTCCCATCTGGCCATCTTCTGGCACTCTCTGCATGCATGGCACATTCGTTGTGTACATCGGCATACATTTCTGGCCAGAAGAGTTCCTCTGCTAGGCACTTGTACATCCTGTCCCTGCCTAAGTGTCCCGGCTTGTGTGCTAGCTAGAGTAGCAATCCACGACGTGGTCCTGGAACACAGAACAGCAGTGTCTCCTCTCCTCTCCTAGCCTTATTCACAATATCTCATCTTGAACGATGAAAGGACTCTCATCCGTGTCAGCCTGTTTTCATAGTGAAGCCAGTGAAGGATCTGTGACCTGCATCTCCAAGAATTTCTCCCGTCCTTGGTCCTGGATCATCCTTTCCTTCAATGCCATCTGGGGTTGTTGTCGCTCTTCCCTCTTCTCAGTTCTGGTGAGTGTTCTGCACTCCACTCCTGCAGGTGCAGCAGGGTCATATCCTCCTCTGAAATGGTTGACCCATCCTGTTCCAGATCGGATGATTCTTTTTCCTCCGAATCGGATAACTCTTCTAATTGCCACTCAGTTGGGACCACCTCGCTATCCAGATCCACATCCAAGTTCGCTTGCAGCTCCTTCTCCTTGGCTTGCTTTTAAGCTCGTGTCTTTACCAAGTTGATCACCTCCTGGTAGAGTCTTCCCAAGTCCCATAAATGTTGGGAAAATCTGCTCCCAGGAGGGCATCGTAGCTCATGTCTTCTTTCAGGGCAACAACCAAGGTTGTTAGTTGTTGGCCCACATCCATTTTGACTTAAGCTAGGGGAAGTGAGCGAACTGCTCCCGTGAAGCTTTTCAGTTGGATTGCCTGTCCTATCCATGCAGTTTCGGTACCAGACTGTGTTTAACTACCTGCTCCTGGGTCCAGTTGGATCTGTCTGTTTCATCATCTGTCCAGCGATCATTCCTGAGATGATCACTTTTCCTGCTACTTTGGAGAATACGAGGTTGTTTTCTTCCTTCCGGCTCATCGGTACTGAGAGATTGACATCGTCCAGTTTCAGTGTTCTCTTGCTATCTCTACAGGTAGGACAATCTGAGGCATAATGTCCATAGAGATTACAATTGAAGCATCTTGGCCCCTTTTCTGGGTCAAATTGTGGTGGTCTCTTCCCATGTCCGTCCTTCCTTTCATGGCCACCAGGTTCAGTCAACTTTGATCGTGGACCACCGTCATCATTATGGTAGGCCCTGCTGTCCTTCTGGTTGACGTCACTCATCCATCTGGTGAAACCTCTTCCATGGTGTTGGTTGGCCCCTTCCCCCTCGTTAATACGATCGAGACTCCAACCCCTGGTCTGCATAAAGTCATCTGCCATACAGGTGGCCTCCTTCAATGCCTGGGGTGAGTGATTCTTTCCATGATTGGATATTTGCCTTGCCATCCTTCCAGTCACAGCATCGATATTGATCAGCTCCTTGACTTTCTCTACCATGGTACAATCTTTGGTCCATTTCGAGGTGAAGTTGTCTAAGCAGTTCCCAATGGTCGACCAACTTTTGCCAGTCTTGCAGTTGGCCTGCAACATCTTGGTCCTGTATGTCTCTCTCGAGATGTGGTAGTGTTTGTACAGGATCTCCCTGAGTATCCCACAATCTTTCCATTCCACCTGATCCATGGCCATATATATCAAGTTTGTATCAGGGTTGAGAAATGGTCTCAAGTCTCTTGGGAAACATCATGAAACTCCATGTGGGCCTCGAAGGCCCCAAAATAGGCATCCACATCTTCTGGCTCCAGCCTGCGGAAGGGAGGCACCTTGGGTCCTCTTCTATGGGAAGTGGTCGTTCCATCTGGCCGGGGAGGCTATGGAGATGCCACCCGGTCCATCACTAAAGAATCAAGGGCCCCCAAAGCATTGTCTCTTTCCCCATCTCTCCGGTGCCTTTCCTTCTCTCGTTCTTCTTCTTTCTGGAGCCATGATCGTTCCCATTCTCTTTCCTTCCTAAGTCATTCTTGCTCTTTTCTTCTTCCTTTCTCAGTCGCTCTTCCTCCCGCTCTTTCTTCATGAACCTGCATCTTTTCCATGAAGGCCATGAGGACCATAATATTGCTGTTTCCAGCCTCCATGTTCCTTCTGTTGCCTGACTTTGACATTATGATAGCTCAATTTGTGGTGCTGGGACTTCAGATTTTCTGTTTGAAGAACTGCAGTGCTAGGTCTTTGGAGTTTCTGTTATAAGAACTGTGGTGCTGGGTCTTCGGATTTTGTGCATCCACCACTTTGTCGCAGGGTGTCTCCTCGAGAGCCTACAACCAAACTGGGGGTTCAGGTAGCACTGCCACCAGTTGACGTCAGCCTGTGCCTCCTCAACCCTATCTGTATTGAGAGAGAGTAACTCAATATTACAGTAGACCCTCACTAATCCGAATAGCCTGGGGATCTGAGTAGTTCGGATTAGTGAAATTTTCGGATTAGTGAAATGTATGAATATCATTATATTGAACTCTGAATTTGTTTATTTTTTGCAGGTGTGGGTTGAATACTGGGAGTACAAGTAATTTTTAATCATTATGTTCCCTTCCCATCCTCATTCTTTTAGCAGAACTCCGGAATCCCATCTCAGTTATCTTCCTTTTGCATCCTCACAACTCGCTGCCCTTCTTCTTTATGTCTGAGATAGTGGAGACTCCAACTCCATACTGTTTAGCTAGTAACTTGTAGCTTTTCTTCCCGTGCTGGGCCAGGATCTCGACCTTCTCCTCAATGGTAAGGCTCTTGTGTGCTCTTTTCTTCTCATATCACTGCAGCTACATCGTATGACAAGCGCGTGGTTCAAAGTTCAATAATGGAATGCATTTTGAATTTTTTTTGTTTGTTTTTTTGCTAATGCCGTTCGGATTAGCGAGGTTTCGGATTAACAGGGTCCGGATTAGCGAGGGTCTACATTATTATTATGACTTAAGGCGGGTTCACAATATGACGCTCGCCCATCGTAATGTATCGTCCTATCGTATCGTTCTATCGTATCGTATTGTTTCTGGTTCACAATAATTATAGCGTTCGATTGGCGAGTTTTGACAAGTTGCTCACGTGATTATTATTATAATTATAATTATTATTATGATGATGATAATAGTTGTTGACCGATCGTGAAGACGCATTTCTTCCTCGAGTTCATCTAGTAGTTCTAGCTGCGATAGTTCCTCGAGTTCATCTAGTAGCTCTAGCTGTGACAGTTCTTCTTCTTCTTCTAGTAGCGAAGACGATTTGACCATGGTAGCTAAATTGCTAGCTGCGATAGTTCCTCGAGTTCATAGTAGCTCTAGCTGTGACAGTTCTTCTTCTTCTCGAAGACGATTTGACCATGGTAGCTAAATTGCATCATCCTAAGGTAACTATCTGATCTTGCTTCCATAACCACTTGAATCCAAGCATTTTCCTTCTGCCTCACTCCTTGTATATCGCAGAAGAGACCCAGGGATATTTGCGCACAGCCTCAATCAATCGTTCATAATTCTAGTGAAGGTCAAAGTCTTTCACGTGACCTTCCGCTTGGCAACATTCTGATTGGTCGGATGCTTGACACTCGAATAGCATCCCGTCCTATCGTATCGTCATGACGTTGCTGGTTCACAATACGACGATACGTTACGATAGGACGATACGATACGTAACGATGGCTGAGCGTCAAACTGTGAACCAGCCTTTATACAATAGGTGTGTTTGGATGACTGTCTCATCTATACAAGTTAGTTATTTATCTGTTTATAAATGACATGCACGGCTAGCTATTAGAGTGGGTTGTGATTACTTGTATAATTATATTCATAAGTGTGTGTGGATGACAAATCATGAAAGATAGTTAACAGTAGGTTGCACCCCATGACACAGCCTCTTTGATAGCTGCAGCACAAGAGTTCAAGTTATGATTTGCTTGCCTGAGGAAGTGTTGTCCAAAGCAGCTGCCATTCATTTGGGTTGGTCCAACCCCAATCTGCTGGAGTGGAATGTAGGGAGCTACCTTCAGTGATGACCTGAAATATGTCCAGTTCTTCCATCCCTCTTGCCTTCTTGACAAAATGTTCCTGCCGAACTTCGTTAATATCTTCTTGACTGCTAGTTCGGTTACATAGCAGAACTGTGAAGCACTCCAAGAGGCAAACGTTTCATCTGGGACATTCTATGGTGCATCAAAGAGTGCCAGAAAAGCATCCATAACTTCGTTTTACGCTTTCCATATGTCCCACACTGTCCTCTTACCCCTGTCTGCAAATGAAGATAGAGTGTCACAACTGGTATATTCATGGAACACGGGAAGGGCTTTCAATTTCTCAGGACCCAGCAATTGCATGTGCTGGGATGTACCTGAAATTCTTACCTGTCCCAAATGCTACCCACAACTCATTAATTTCAAGTTTGGGAACATATACACAGCTAAAACAAGTACACCAGCGTCCTCTGTGTGCAGGGTAATTTTGTCAAAACCCTTGCTCACAGCATCAGCTGTGTATGAAGGAGCATATGTGTGTCGGCTTCTTTGTGGTTGCACGGATATAGCTTACTTGTGTCTTGGGGGTGATTGCACAACACAACAGATCCATTTGTAGAAACAACCAGCTTGTTCTGTCTTGCATATATTGCCAAAGCTCAGACTTATTTTCATCGACACAAAAAAGGAATTGCTGCCAGTTTGATGGCCAAGAGTTTGATCCCCAACCCTTCATCTAATACCCTTCCATCGCATCTTTCTGGTGAGTGACTTATATAAGTATCCCATACTATGTCAACCCTTTGGAGATGGCCTTGAATATATGGTACAAATACTTCAAGTACATAGTCGTCGAGGTTTTAGCAGCAGCTGGTTTCAACATGTTTACAAGATGATATCAGTTTCTGGAACATCATTTTGAGTAGTAGCACAGCTTTCAAGACAGGTCAGTAGATCAAACTTTTCCCCGAAACGTAGATTGCATGAAGGGATATTGCTGGTGGATATGCCTGGTTCTCGTGCTTGAAGAAGTTTATAAGATGGCCATCACGTGTCTGTGAGGCAATATAGAGCCACGAGAACAAAGCAACATCATTCGTCAGTGAAGAGACTTGCAGTTTTGTCTTCAACTGTTGTTTTTATAGCTTATTTTTCTTAATAGGGCAGATATAGACCTATTCTCTGATAATCGCTCGGTCACAAAGGTATTGTACTGGTCCTGTTAAATTGTCTCGCACATTTTAATTGCATTCACTACAGCTTCATCAGCGATTTCTTTGGTATCTAACTTGAAAAGGTCTTTGCCATCTTCTGTGAATGGGTTGCCCATTTCTTTCATCACTTCAACCAGTGCTTTGACATGTTGAGAAAATGTTGCCTGGACACTTTTGGTTTGTTCATGATGTTGTGTGTCCTCTTCAAAATCATGTGCTGACTCGATTCCTGTCTCACACTCGGAAATTAACCTGGCAACCTCTGGTCCAGGAACTGTCCAAAGACGGAGCAAGTCTGAGTTCTGTGTAAGACCAATTGCTCCACCATCCCCCTTCACAGCAGCATTGTTCTGTTCATGGGTGAGAACATTTGCCATGTCTTCTGGACTCTGAACTTCCCCTCACAAAATTCATTGGCGATATCAGGGTGAATCTCAAAGAGACTGGTCATGTTCCGTACATGAACCAGAAGCCAATGTGTATAATTTGTGTGATCAAAGCTGAAACATAATGCAATAAGTTTCGACAGATAATCTATGTAGAGATGAAAGTTACTCACATGCAGGGACTCTACATAGATGCAGACGAGGAGTTATAGATGCAAAGCAATATATATACCGGAATAAAAACTGGGGACTTTGTTCCTTCATCAGATCATACCCTCATCCTTGAAGCAGGTTGACCAGTTGGTGCAATTTCCAATTTGTACTGGTCATAAGCTTTCTTGATCAAAATGTAGAGTCGGCTGGCAGTTATCTGGTAAGCATGTCTGGTCCGAGTAATATGTGATGCTTTCAAGAACGACTGTGCAGTCCCTGGAGATGCCACCTTAGCCTAATAACTTCTCTCTACCCACTGTCTTCTAACCAATCACCCATCTTTAAACCTACCATTTCAACGTGGATTCCTCCTAATGTAAGGACAAAGTGGTCCTCTCCATGATTTTCTGGCCACGTCCATTGAATCCATCACGTCCATTGAATCCATTTAGCGATGGCGTAAAGGGGTTGATCAAAAGTGATAACAGGGACTTGACCATGATTGACTTCTTGAACAGAACACTCCATAGAAAGGCGTATCAATGCAGCAGATTTCGACTCATCAGGAAAGAGAGGCAGAAGAGCTGATTTGATGGGGCAAGATCCTGTGGTGGGACATCGCTAGTAAGCAGCCCACGATATGTTGTCATTTATACCATCATCCATGATTTTTTGTAGTATGCACTGGACCCACCTGAAAAGATGGGATTAGAGAGATTGATTGATTTACACAGAGCTACAAATATATCAAAGATGCATGTCTAACCACACATATTATCACATAAATTTATTGTTGCATTTTTTAAATTATTTATATGTTTTTATTGCCCTGCTAGTGTATCCCTGCTAGTGTATCATAATTGTCTTTAGGTATGAACATAACTGCTTAATACTAACCGAGTTTCTGTCTTCAATGCCTCAGCAAAAGCTAGACCATTTCCCATGATTGAGCCAGAAATCCTGGGTTCATGGACATCTGCCTTCTTTATGTAGACTGGGTGGATTGATTCTGGAAGTTCGGCCACTGTTCTTATAGGATCAGATGGTTCAAAGACACGGAATTCCCGACGGTCTGACCCAGTGTTCAGGCTGTTCGGGTGCTGGAAGAGTGAGATAGCGGTCCCATGGAATGAACTGGAAACAGTTGTGGAACTCGGGTTGTGGTCAATGTTTGAACTGCTGTTGTTGTGATTAAATTGCCACAAAAGTTGACTGGACACACTGTCTGACTTTGATGATACTGTTCACATAACCGATTGCCCAAAAATGTTGTGATATTCATCACTCTGTCATAAGAAATTGACAATCCCAGTTGAAAGAGTGTATTCACAAGATCATCACTGCGTGTTTTTTTGCATGCACAACAATCCCTAAATATATTAGTGTATAGTGGAGTTTCTCGATGTTTGGAATGCTGAAGATTTTTGCTTCCAATACGTCATCGAACATGACTGTTATAATGCAGAAGCTGTGCTATTCTAAGTACTGCTTGAGATATGCCACTTGACTGTGACTGTATGCTTGGGCCAAAGGATCATTCCAACTATGAATAACAGTGATTGGGGAACAGAGCTTCTTTGACAGCAAATGAACCTGTAAATTTTCCATCTTCCGAAGCATTTCCTTTCGAACAATGGTCGCTACCTTTGACAGACAACTAGCCTCACCATCATAATTGTTCTTATATACCTTCTCTAAAGCAAGACCTGTGCCTTTGTTAAATGTCAGCAGCACATCTCGACCTTCTTTATGCTCACTCATATCAGGAAACTGTGCTAGAATATGATTCTTCAGTTTGGTGCTGTGGACTCTGGAGCTTTGGTTGACTCCTAGTTGCTTAAGATGAGAGGAGTACAACTTGCTTAGTTCTGCGAGTTTTAACACTGATTTTACGTCTTCGTCTGTTCGGAGTTCATTTATATTTGACACAAGCTCGGCAAAGGCTATTCCATGACATACTTGTTCACTATCATCATAGTAGCCTTTGCCACATAATGCAGCTGCAATTTTGATAGAAATTTTAACATGGTGTCTCAATTTTAGCTTTATTATACAATTAAGCTAAGCACAGAGCATGGTATTTTGCTTCCAGAGCAACCATGTCATGCCCACTAAGTTTTGTGAGTAGTCGCTCGTCTTGCAAGTCTAAAGCACACTTTCTAACACAAATATTAATCCGAAAGGTTTCAGCATTGAGGAGTTCTCCAGAGCCTGAAATTTTCTCACAGAAAATTTGTTTTGCCTCTCCATGTTCATAACTTAGTCTCAGGCATTTCTTTGCTGCTGATGGCTGTTCATCATGTACTGTTGATGCTCACTTCTCTGCTCTCTTTAGTTTAGTGGAATGAAACTTAACGTAGCAGGACTTGTGCCACTGTGCTTTGTGCTGCTGGAGAGTGACTGGCAAGCGTGGTCCATCATCAGGCCTTTCAATGTCTATTCTCACAGGTAGTTGGTTCAGTTCACCTCAATAGATTTTCTGAGAAGGTTGTACCCAGCACCCTTGTTACTACGAGTTGACTCTGCAGGCTTTCAGATGTGTCTTCCTGACAAATAGCACACTTTGTTCAGTTACTCTGGAATGACTAGGCCCAAGTTGTGGAGTCACCAACTGGAAATTGCTTGCCATTTTACACCAGTTCTGCAAAGCAAAAATTTAATTATGTTGTCAAACTGCAGATACAGATTTATTTTACACTATATGTTTTGGTTTCATCATAAAATTTGACCATTAAAACATAGGTCTAGATATGCTAGCATATCTGGTTAAGATATTGAAGAAAGTGTGTTTTTCAATAATGGTGGAAACAAAATGGCCTCCAAGAGCACAGCTATGGCTCCACATCTGAAGTGTGCCAAGTTTCAGATCCTTATGACAAAAGGAACAATTCTTTGATATAATTGTTATTTATGTTTTAATTATGGAGACTTCAAAATTAAGAAGCAAAACATTTGTGGTTGATTGCAACATAGTCCCTGAAATTAAGTCGGTATTTTCTAGCCATAATTCTTTAACATTTGTAAACTTTTATGGGATATTTGCCTTCCTTAATTAATGCAATGTTCCTTAATGCAATGCAATATTAAACCAAATATTTTGGTTCATCACGATAAATTTTGTTTGAATACACCAAAATACTATAATGGTATATACCTAAACAGTGAACTATGGCAGTTTACTGATGTGCTAGCATATGTTAGCACACTATAGGATTGCTATCACTCTGTTAATCGGTGTGCAGTTCATGGCATTTATTGTATGCAAACCTGACATACCAGTGTGACAAGGCACTCACTACCTTGGGAATTGATGGTACACCGGTGACACGATTTTGGAGCAACTTAGTAGTTGGATTGTCGGCAATGCTGCAAAATCTGAACTCTCTCATTCGTCATCATAAAATTGGTCCATTTAATCAGGAAATGATCACTTTCCCCCGACAACTGGTTCACGATGGTGGGTCCAGTCTACCCTATTTTGGGGAGGGGAGGAGGGGGCATGATCCCTGGACATAAACCTGGAGGCCTCCACTGCTTGTGCCATGGGTGAGGGCTTGCATGTTACAAATGAGGTAGTATTCCATATAATGCACATATACCATGTGACATTTAATATATGAGTGCATTATAAACAGCTTGTTTCTCAGGTTCACCTCATTGTTACCACCCAACCCTTTAAGTCATCATTGCCAGCTGTTGTCTGATTTTTCATTCCCCCCGTATTTCTACTTCTGTATTTATATTGGCATTCATACATTGTATAGGAGTGCCTGCACGTGCCCACAGAGGCTTATAATGGACCAATATGGTGATACCAATAGTGCCTCATCTATATTTAATAGGTTTGTTTATCAGGAAGTGTTCTGTTGCTTTTGTTTTTGCCTATTAGCTAACCTTGTCGCACAGGTACGAAGTGAGTTATTTTCCGTTACTATCTACAAATGACTCACCAGCCAAGAAATTTGCTGCATAGCAATCAAACTTAGATACGGGACCCAGGTAGATACAGGACCGAGGTATTAAAAAAATCATTCTCAATGATAAAAATGAACTAACCAAACCAACCATGTTGGCATTGTACAACCCACAAGCAGAGACGCTGGTGTCTGGAGATGCCTCGTTATCCAGACTATGGGTAGTATTGTTGCAGTTGGACGATCAGTTATGGAGGCCTGTTGCATTTACTTGAAGAGCACTCACAGAGATAGAGAGAGAAGATATGCCAAAATAAAGAAAGAGGCTTTTGCCACAACTTGGCCTTGTCAAAAGTTCAGCATTTAGTTACATTCTAGTCGACCATTTCTTGTAGAATCAAACCATAAACCACAAGGTACACTGCTCAGTACAAAGTACTTGCAAGATCTCCCACCACAGGTGTGGGGGTTTCATATAAGACTATCAAGCCTAATGTGACTATCTCGCTCATCATGTTCCAAGAAAACCCTGCTGATGCACTATCATGGGCTTCATATCAGGACGAAGGCGATCAGAACACCAAGGGGAAGTGGAAGTGCTTCATCACTGTGCCGTCCATACCAACTACATATCAAAAGTTGCAGCAATCTCAGATCAAAAGTTCCGATCACTCAAAAGTGTAAGTGTACTGATCACTTGCCTAGGAAACACTCCATAGAGAGTTCGTTGAAGCTATTTGGTAAGTAAGATGACTCACTCTTTGTGTGTGATGATCTACTATCTGTGATGAACAACTATATACTCTACAACATCCACATTGTGGTTTCATCTTCCATCTGAAGAAGAACCATGTCAGAGATTCATAAGGGCCATCAAGGGGTAAAAAGGGTAGAATGGAAGCCTGGACATCTACTGGCGGCCTTGATCTATGAACCAACTGTTGAGTATGTGTAACGGAAGCATGTCAATGGAAAGAACCTCTCTTACCAACACTATTGTCAGACGACACACAAGCAAAATGTACCACAGATTTATTTTAGTTGAAAGTATATCACTATCTACTAAAACTATAGCAGTAAATTATTATTTTGGGGGCATCCAAAAATTCACAAGATCTCATCAAGCAAGTTTTAAAGTACATATTTACCCACCATAGAATTCCTAAACTCCTTCTGAGTAATAATGGTTGCAGTAAAACTCCAAAGAATTTTTTGAGTTGCCAAAGAAGTACAGTTTCAATCATCTACTCAAGCCCATTGTTCTCACAGTGTGTAGACAAGTGGAAAGGACAATCACAGGATTGCTGAAACATTCAACTGATGTTCATCTAGCTGTGCTCTCATATTGGGCCACACCAATGCTGTGCTGGTGATTTAGTCAATCGGGACTTATGTAGGCAGGTGAATAAGATCCACCATACCTTAAAAAAACAAGTTTGGCCATATCTCCAAGAATTTGAGAAAAACAAGAATTTGATGAAGAACAGGAAATTAACTTTGATTGTCTACAGAGACTCCAAGAGCAGTGTGATAAACCGGAGGAGTTGGAAGCGGTTGTTACTACAGACAATCAGAATGTGCCAGGCCAAGGTTTCAAACCATTCCAAATGCTTAGTTCCTATATAGTATACTTAGAAACATCCATTGATGTGACATATGAAGGAATTGTATCAGTCCATCACTGTTCCTGAACATTCCACCACACCTGAGGTGATGTCTGACTAAAAAGTAAAACAAACTCAAGACAAGTCTCGGACTCCACGTTCGAGTTCAACCCAAGAAAATATTTACCCACTCAATGAGTGGCACAAACATTTTGCACCCGACTATCGGAGGGCAGAGATATGGTGACATTCATTTCTTGTTGTGATCAGCATTATATATTACACACATCACTTGTTATTCTGCTGTGTTCCTTTTTTGTCCAGTTGTCTGTTTGTAAGTGCTAATTGAGCACCTAGCTAACTCAACAAGTACGATTGTTACAAATACAATGAAACAATTTCAGTTCCCGAATACTCCAAGTTCCTAGCTAGTCACGACCAATTACACTAAAATGGGTAAAAATGTCCACTCTAGTTCATATTAGTAGCTACACTGTAAGAAGTGAGCAGTCAGTTGTTTTACTGTGAATCTTATTCTTTTAAGAAAATGGCAACCATAGTGCAATATATCTTACCAGGTATTCCATTTTGTACTGCTTGTTTTAACTATATAGTAACAATTGAGCAGAGCTCAAAGGTTCATGGAGAATATAATAAATTTTGGTTTCCTGCTGTCAACCATCTTGATCTGTGGCTTAAATATGTTTCACATCTATGTTTATAGCTGCTTTTTAAAATATGATTGCTATAAACACTGGCTAAGCATCATTAAAGTGTAAAAAGTGACAAAGGGTCATCTAACAGGTGGTGGTCTACAATGTTTTGCACATTTTTTTCCCTTCCTGCTGTAATTACTGGATGCTCTAAATGGATGGAGTTCCAAAGAAGGAACTGATGTTAGTATGGGAGGGGACATGTAGCTGACACCATAAATGGAGATGCATTTTGCACATTTTGTTTCGGCTGTGAAGCTCACCATTTCTCCATATCTAGAGGGCTAAGTTATGAATCTTTATCTAATGACAACAGTGGAGAGCACATCATGAAGGCCATGCAAACCTATACAGACCACAAGTATTAACCACATACACTAGATGTTACTCTGTAATTTATTGCAGTGGGGCTCAGAGACCAAAGGCAATGTCCTCATTTCTGCAGTCGACTTGAAATGGAACATTCTTCAAGGCACAAGGAAAAGTTTCTGTTGCTCATTTTAGAAATCCCTGTCGTTAGCTTCATCACACAGGACCACACCTTTTCTTCGGTATTGGAGAAGCCAGTCAGTTAAAGACGCAGTCCATCATCTCAATGTTACATATGATTCACAATAGGCAATCTTTGTCATGTTAACAAATATCAACAGTGTGGCCACAGTTCTGCCCAACCTATAACCCTGGCACATGTCTAAATTAATGGCTCAGGAATATTGTGTATGCTAGCTAGCTTTTGTACAAAGATGTGATGTGGATGCATGTATAAGTGTAATTTACAGAAAGTCATTTCCTCTTGTATTTGTATTTTTTATCTTTAATGATAAAACAAAGTATGGAAATATGTCATTATCACACGCTGCTACAATATGCACACAAATGCATGAACTAGCTAGTACTAAAAATCTATATTAAATTTGTATTAAAATTTGTCTCACAGAGTTTGAAAGTTTTCGTACCAAGTTGTAAGAATAATTTCTTTCTTTAATCAAAAGCGGGGCCATTTGTTGCGCTACTCTTCATCATATAATCATCTTCAATATTGGCCATTGGTGGGATGCAGCCACTGACAGGAACTCCAGCACTTGATCCATTCCTTGCAGCTGGAGGCGTCAGCGTGTAGTCATTTTCCACTTTTTGAACTGTATCAAGAAGAGGCATGTTGGTTATCTTCTCTTCTTGTTGACTGCATTTCTTTCCTTCAACCGGTTTAGCTCCATTGGTTGGATCATAACTTGTAGTTGGTCGCGATGAGATGGATGGTTCGAAAGTGGATGGTTTAATCTCACTGTGACATTCAAAATGATTTTTTCCCTGATCATCTGATTCTCTTCGATGTGCCTTTCCTGCTGAACGATCTGAGCTATTGTGTGAGACCTTACAGAATTCCTTCTCATCTGCATCGAGGCTGGGAAATTTTGGCACATCAATATCAATGGCAAATTTGCCTGACTTGATTCTATCTGGGTTCTCATAAATGTGATTTCCATCATCATAAATATCTTGTGCATCATTGAAGTCAATTTTCAAATCATCTAGTTTGGATTCCATGACTTGGTTTGTGACTTCATTATTAGAAGAAGAGGCATTGTGTGTCTGCAAGTTCATCCTATCAGAGAGCATAAGAAAACATGAGAATATCTGAATGCATTGCTATAGTGAATATGCCACAAAAACTGCAATTTTCATGCGGTTTATATTTTTTGCATGGAATTTAGCTTCATTTGCTAAAACAGTACACAAGCATGTACAATTAAAATTTAAACTTTATTAGTTCTAGGCATTTTGTTAGGCACTACCTCTCATAATGGTATATAGCTAGCTAGCCAGCCATCGAGGCAGCAACTAGTAGAGCTAGGAGATAACTGTCTAAAAAAGGCTTGTTAAATAATGAAAGACGACTCCCCATTAAAGAGCATGTGGACAAACTTTCTTTCATTGAATATATACACATATTTTTGTATCCATGAAGAATAATTGTAATATTTTGAGGGTTTCAAAACAGAAACCCAGTGTTTACATAAGAGAGACAGCTCTATGTCATGATCGTGCGCAAAATCTCATATATGAATACTCTACGACTGGTTGCTTTACCTCCTGTTATTCATGCGGTGATCCTTCTTTGCTCTTCTTGTGGCCACAACAATGATCACCATGGTAACCACAACTAATACCAACACTACACCTCCACCCACAGCAAAGTAGAGAATCAATTGACCAATAGAAAATGAACTCTGAACATCTTTTGGGTCAATAATATTGATGTCTGGCTTAGTAGTGGTGGAGTTAGGTTTCTTCATCAGACAAGTATCATCCTCCGATGGATAAGTCGAGCATTTGATAACCTGCAAGGGCACCCCAATGACATCCACAGATGGGCTAGTGTCCACCCAATCCTGCAAGAACTGGTGCAAATCAGTTTCGCTGACACCTGGCTGTGCCACCAACGCTCCTCTGAAAATCATTCCATCAGTGGTCTGGTTCATGCAGGTGAGCTCTCCATTAGCTATGTACTGCACTGAGAGGGGACAAGAGCAGACACTGGCCACCTCAGCAACGACGGTTTCTGTTATGATATTCTGCTTAGCAAAGCCATCATGAGACTGAAAATGGAGAAGAAATAATTGATAGAATAGTGTATATCAATCAGTTAATAATACTAGCTCTACTAACCAAAGACATAATGGATGCAGTCTACACATACATGTTTCAAACTCAGTTCCTTTACTAAACCCTCTCATGTGGCTTAAACCAGGTGATTGACATTGTTTAGTTTATATCAACACATTATCAAACTGCAATTGATTCCGCACTGAAGTTATTATGCATCAATGTTGCACAAACATTCACAGTTATGATGCAAGGACACGGAATAAAATTATGGTCTCAGTCTTACAGTGAACCAGCTTTCACACCAAATATCTCAAGCATAATCTAATACTAGAACTAAACTTCACACATAGTTTGATAGGAAGCTGACTGTATTTTGCAAAATAATGAGCATCATTACATATTTCTGACTCACCAGCCAAGAAATGCATACAATACGTCCAGTGATGTGCAACTGGAACAAGCTGTTAGAAAAAACTGCAAGTCGAAAGTTAAAAGTTATAAATAAAATAATGGTATGTTGTACAATTTCATTTTGGCAGGTCTATTATTTAGCATTATTGGTCCCTTCATGTGAAATGTCCAAGGATAAAATAGGTTCTAGTTATGTCTCTTTACCAGAAAGGCACCCATAGGTCTCTATGCCTTTACCTTCAAGTCATCACTTCATTCTGAACCAAAGTTAATCACCATGTAATAAAATTTACATCTTGGCCAAACATCTTTATCAATCAGCCCTTGCTCACAATGTGTACTTTCCTTGGAAAGCTCCATCTTTCCTCATCAGAATCATCCTTATTCAGCTTGCTATATATTCTAGCATGCCTAACACTGCTTCCAGCACCATTTACACTGTTGACATGTACCATCTATCATTGCTGCCAGCACCAGCATTGCTTCCAGGATCATCTAGCACTGCTGCCAGCATCATCTAATACTGTTGCCAGCACCATCTGTCAATGTTTCCAGCATCATCCAGCATTGCTGCCAGCAATAACTTCTGCCAGCACCATCTAACACTGTTGCTAGCACCTTAACTAGTCAATCATTATTCAAATATTGTGATGACTGACTTATTGACCATTACATCATGTTTTGGGGTATTTTTAACAATTTTGAAAATGATCTATGCACCATTATCCCATTTATTCTGTCTATATTAAACCTGAAAGTTCTCGTCTATTTACTCTTAATTCATTATAATTGCAATATTATTTACTATAACCTGAAAGTTCTCGTCTATTTACTCTTAATTCACTACAATTGCAATATTATTTACTATAACTCCAACAAATTTGAGTAAATAAAGTTCAAATTGCTTTCTGTTTTACTTTCATAACTTACGTTCAGCAATAAACTCATCACTGTAGATGCCAAGCCCTGCTTTATTTCTGGCTGCTACAGCCACACCATATGATACTCTAGGATCCAGACTTGTGATAAGCAAACTGGTTTGGTTGGTCTCAATTTCAATGGCAAGATCTTCAGTGTTGTTTTTTGGGATGGTCAGAATCGGGCGGTATTTGACAAGGTAGCCATTCACCACACCCCCCACTCCTTTTTCATCTCCTGAAACTTGGCTCCATGTGATTTGAATTTTTTGGGCACTGATGCGTGTTACTTCTCCTAATGTAGGGGCCACTGGTGGAACTGGAGAGGACATAAATATTGTAATTGACAATACATTTTCACTGGCAATGTACAAATTTTGAATTATATGTGCAATTTTATACTTCAAGAAAAACAAAAGAGTATGTCATATATTGCATTATTTAATAAAGTTCAGTAGTGTACAGATCTTTGACCTGATGTATATATTAATATTTGAAGATACTCAGAGCTTTACAGGCAAAAATTATTTCAATTATTTTTATCGCTGTCAGGGAGAAGTGAAACCTCAATACTAGATAGAATCCACACTCAACTAGGTCCAGGGCTATGGCAAGGAAGCTAGGGCTATTACTAAGGCAGGGAAGCATCTAGGCCTAGGGTTCAGGCTGGGAAGTATGGCAGGGAAGTAGCTAGGACTAGGGCAGTAAAGTAGCTAGGGCTAGGACTATGGCAGGGAAGCAGCTAGGGCTAGGACTATAGGAAAGAAGCTAGGGCTAGGGAAGGGAAGCAACCAGAGCTAGTGATAAGGCAATGGCTAGAGCATTGCAAACCTTAAGAATGCTCATGATGTCATCATGATGTAATGCTAGGATTTTTGTTACAATACTTGTGACACATCGAACCGGAGAATGATGGACAAAATGGACAAGTGACCCACAATAATTCTAACTTGAACCAAGACCTCTCATTTGTTTATTTGTCCTAGCCCTGCACCTCACTCCAGCATCATCATCACGGCTACAGAAATGTGAAACATACCCACTCCAGAATGCCAACAGCCACATCTGGCAATGATAGGATGTCAGCAATAATGGTATTCGTACTCATTCTCATTCTTATAAGCAATTACTACTCGACAAATTGAGAAAGTAAGATCCATTTAGAGTGTTTCATTATTACATTAATTTGCTATTTAATCTTTATAATGATAGTTAGTCCTGGTAACTCGTAGCGAGATAGGTAAAAGGGTTGCAAATTCACAACCCCTCCCTCCCCCCTCCCCCCAAGGTGACTAAAATGTGTGGATGTCTGACCTCATCCTGCACCGCTGGGGCCCACCACTTGAAACTCTATATGCCATCGACACCACATGGTGTCATACTCTGACATTAATAACTTGTGACCTAGAGTTTCTTTCTGCGTGGGTATCTGACAATCCCTTCACTGTAGGGTCTTTATCCCACCCATTACTGCAGTGCCATGTTTTGTCTGTCAAATTACCTAAGGTGCTTATTTGTCCATGAGTCATCAGGGGTGTCTGCCTGACACACCCCTCCCACTGCTGGGATCTTAACCATGCCCCAGTTCAGCAGTGTGACTTTAGCCTTTGACCAGGCTGTGTGTTACATATGCTTGCTGCGAATAGTCCTACAGCAGCATATGGTGGGCCCTGCACTGGGGTGTAAGTATGTCAGTTATGACATCCTCCAATGGTGCAATGCACCAACTCTTCCAATCCTACAATTACTATAATATACCCACTTAATTATTATCACATAGTTATGCCATAAGTTATAGGCACACTGGTACTGGATCAATGAAAAATACTGTGGATGACTAGATGAAAGGTGCAATGCAGCACAATCCCCACTTCTGCAATTACTATACACACATTATTATTATCACATAGTTATGTCATAAGTTTTGTGTACATGCTACCAGATCAATGCAAAATATAATCGATGACTAGATGAAGTGTTGAGCGCCCTGTGTACTAGAGAGAGTGGTGACCAAAGTTACAGAGACAGATGCGAGCTGTTACAAGTGGGTACAAATGTAGAGTGAGAATGCTGATGATTTCCAACGTCTAAGGGTCTTGATTAGGGAGTCGCTCAAGCCCACTTTAGATGCCATTGTGGCTGCACCAATACAAAAGCCGTGACCCCTGAAGCATGAATCATCGATGCCCACCATGCTCAGTACCTGGCACATAGACTGGATGACTTTGGATCTTGGTTATAACTGATCAATAGCGGCCCTTGAGGGCCAATAGCCAAGTATGCCAACGTTGAAGGAACAGGGCAAAAAGGGATTCTTGTAGCTCCAAGATGCAGAACCATTCCTGCCCCAAATTATGGGTTATTCTTATTCCCTTTTAGGTCGACTGTGAGTGGCATTGGGAACACATTTGAGTCGACTTCAACATCTCCTGGTGTGAGCATGTCTGGAGAGAAGGCTTCGTCTGAGGGGCAGGTCAATTCCCTTGTACACATTGAATCCAAAGAAACCTAAACAAAAGGCAATCCACAACATTATTTTATCGAACTCATGTAGCTCCCTTGCACATACATTCTAGATCTCCTGAAGATGCTCTTGGGTAACGGGTAGCCAAATGCATCCAACCCATGGCAGTCTCAATCTCTTGGCCCCCTGCAGGTCATAATTTAAGCGGGAGAAGGAGGCCAAAGCTGGGTCATGAAAAACCCTGGTGATCTGCATGTGGCAGATTGCACCGAGTTAAGATTTGACCGTCTGATGGGTAAGAGATGATGAGAATGAAGAAAGCAATGAAGCAGAGGAGGGTTTTTTCGTTCACTGGTAATGGTGAAATGTTGTGGTGTGCAAAAATACAAAAATATTAACTTGTCTTGCCTGACTCATAGGATGCTAGGGTGGACCCTCTCTCAATGAGTGTATAAACAGTCTCATCCAGCCTGGCATTCCCCAACCTGGTCAGGTGGCAATCAGCAGCTTGAACAATGCACATGGATCATGGATTGTGGAATCTGTGGAACCAAAGGACGTTGTGCTAGTTGTTGCAAGAGAGGGCATCTGCTGCTGGTATTTGGTTGTCCAGCTACACGTGGATGACACATGGAAATCTTAGTAGGCACAGAAAAAATAGAAACACCCTCTAGTGGGTGGTTGTCTAAGCTGTCCTGTTCTGAATGATGGCCATCATTACCATGTTATCTGAGTGAAAACCAATGTGCTTTCCAGACAGGTGCCTGTCCTAAACTGCTGCTGCTACTACAACTGGTACCAGTTCCTTGACTGTAATTTTGATATCTTTCCACCCTTCGGTGACTTGAAATTAACCCTGCTCTTGTACAAATGCCCCACAGTCTTAAGATCCTGAAACATCAGAGTAAACATGAATGGCTGGGTTAGGAAGTGGGAAGAAAGATCAGTTGCGTAATAAGCATGACCCCAAGGTTGAGCTGAATGAAGTGGTTTGGTACATATGTAGCAAGCTGAACAGCTGGTGTAGGAAGGTACGACCTGGGCAGATGATGGTAGCGGCATGAGATAGATATCCCAGCAATGATTCCAGCTCTTTCCTCTTGCAGACACATTCTTGGAGCACCATTATCGAAGCTTTGTCTGGAGACATTCTATCTTGTCTGATGGCTACCTCAGCACAGTATTGTAGCATGTTTCAATTCTCAATAGCAAGACAATCATTTGACATAGATTAACAACATTCACAGGTGCACACTAAATGGAATATGGAATGTAACCCCCAACAAGTCCATACATGTGGTTCTCTCTGACCATAGACTAGACCATGGCACATGCACATACAGATTACAATAATACATTCTGTGACTATGTTGCACCATTCTCCCGCTAGCTACTTGTGTTCTCACAAGAATCTGCTCAGGAATGGCATAATCCCTATGGAGGCCAGCGATTTCTTTGTGGCCTTACTGCTCTGTTATTTGGGCCAGAATTTGATGAACTTGTTTATCCCATGGCTGGGTTGATTCCTTGACTTCTTGTGACTATGTCTGCATAAGAACGTTTGGAGGCCAAAAAAGCCAGTTGGGATGGGTTAGCTAGAGGAATTGGTCTCTTCCTTTGTGATGTGGGTACAACCCCTTTTTGAGCATTCCTAGAACTTCTACCCATTGGCTCACCATAGCAGACTTTCTGTGCTTTAGTCTTTTAGCAACTCCAATCAGTTTTATTTGGTATTTCACACTACCAATCCTGCTAGAAAGCTCTATGGGCCCATGCCAGAGAGATGAGAATTTCTTAATTCTCCCATATAGCCATACTGTGTCTCCCACAAAAACGTTGATTCGTGCATTTTTCTTGTCGTATCTCACTTTGCTCCAGTGGTGGGCCTGCCTCAACCTTCATAGCATGTCATCATAGACAGTTTACAAGGAATGGCTGGTTTCTTCTACAAACTTTGTGACTTCTTTCTCCTCTCCTTAACTAGATGCAGTGACTCATCACATAGATGCGTAGGCAGTGCCCCATTCCTGATGTAACATGATACAGTGTTCGTGCAACACATAGATGCATAGGCAGTGCCCCATTCCTGCTGTAACATGACACAGTGTTCATGCAACACATAGATGCGTAGGCAGTGCCCCATTCCTGATGTAACATGACACAGTGTTCGTGCAACACATAGATGTGTAGGCAGTGCCCCATTCATCGATTCAACTAGTGCTTTTTTATTCTCAACAAAACAGCTCAAATCCCCCAGAAACTCTCCACATATCAGTTGTATCATGCGACCTGGAATCTCCATGTCTTTGGGAGCTGTGACCAGTTGAGTGGCTACCAATTGCCAAATTCTTTCGTAAACATTGGAAGCTCAAAACATGAGCTTTTTCCAAGAGAGAGAGAGAGTACTGTTTCTGCAATCCATCACTGCCCCATGCTCCTTTAGAAAATCCACTCCCAGTAGGTAGTTAGGTTTTGAATTACAGTAAAGTCCTGTTTTGCATTGAACGATCCCAAAGCTATGGTTATTGTGGATCATCCTACCACATCTAGTGGCATACCATTAGCACCTACAGCTCCTGCTCATTTGATCAATTACTGTCGGTACTTATCTGCCAAAGATTCATAACATACGACTGACACAGCAGCACCAGAGTCCATCATAATTATGTAGGTGCTTGACTGATCAGGCCATTTGCATAGAATATGGCATTGACACTAGTAGTTTGAGTTGGTCGGTGGATTTAAGTTACTTCCTTGGCCAGCCCCCCACCAATCGGGTCGACCCATTGTAATTTAATGAGGGCAATCATGTTTGAAGTGTCCTAGGTCACTACACTCCCAACAGGGTTGGTCCTCAGCTGGGGCATACCTTACTTGGTTCTCCCTTTGCCGGTTTCGTGATGTGTAGCATACATTCATTGGAAGTAAACCTTGGCATTTGTTTACCATCTCGTTTTCAGAGCTTCAAGATGCATTGTCATCTGGTCCAAAGACTGCTAGGTGTCACTAGTTTGGGATCGCACAATAGATCGGGCTTGCTGATCACATTGATACCCTTAACAGGTTCAGCCTTAGTTTCAAAGTTCGAAGTATACTACTCAATTTCCTTAGCATCCTAACGGCTTGTTCAAAGTTGTTGGTTATCCACATAACAGCACCAGCTGGCTCACAGGGACCTGCAATCCAGTTAGGATACACTACAAGAGTATTCCAGAGGTTACTACTTCATTCGGGTAGGCCTGTTTAAAACGTTTCTAAAGATCATAGGTAAAATCTTCTGATTTTTCACCTGCCTGTTGAGAATGGGAGATGAATGTCTTCCCTTACAATAACCTTCTCAATGATCAGCTTGAAATTGTATTCTCTCGACGTTTCGACTAGATATTCTAGTCGAAACATCGAATGAATAAAATTTGAAGTTAATTATTGAGAAGGTGATTTTAATGTTTTATGTCAACTGAGAGTTCATTGAGAGATTATAAATTACATTCTGTAACTATGTGGCAGCACTCCTAGACGTTGCATAAGTCGGGAAGCTGTACATAGTGATCTTGCTGCTTCCTCTTGAGCCAGGTGCCCCATGAGCAAGAAGTCATCCAGGTAGTGGAGTTGGTGTTAGACTCCCACGTAATGCAGTGCCCATGCCATTATGTCTGCCACTGCAGATACAATGTTTGAAGCTTGACCTCAAACCCAAAGGAAGGGCTCTGTCTATGTATGCCTTACCTTCCCATGTAATCGCTAGCAGGCAATGATCTTGTGGGACAATGCCATAAGAATTTTGGAGGTCCAATTATATCAACTTTGTTCCCTTTCCTAAGCAAAGGCTGCATTCAATTGAATCATCCACTGAGGCAAACAAAATAGATGATAATTCCCGAGACACCATCATTAATGTTCTGGTATGCTGGGTGTGATAGGTCACCATCATGCACCATTTGTTGGTGTTTTGGGACTTCAGAAACAATCTGGTGTGGACCAGTGGATTAAGTTGATTCTGTCGACCGCCCTCTACCTCTGGTGTGATGTAATTCCAAGTGACTACTGGGTTTACTTGAGCTTACTGGTGGATGCAATCAGTGGCCTGTTTGAAGCCAATGCAGAACCCTTACGATAATCTTGCATAGAAGTATGCTGCGGATGGTGGTCAAGGAGAAACTCAAGCTTTTTTGGGGGAAAAATTGGTGTTGGGAAGACTGGCCATCATTTTTGGTGATGTCATTAGTAGATGAAGAAGTAGCTTCCCAGCTCCAGCATGTTGAGTAAAGTTCCAATTGGATGGGCAGCTACCGCCTGGGTGCACACGTGCTGAAGATATTTGGAACACTAAAGTAATAATTAAAGTCTGTAAACTAAATTAATACTCCCACAATGTTTCATTTAGTTTCTGTGCATCACTGGTGTGTATGGAGCAATTTTATCTCTCAGTCTTAATGGGCATCTTATACCACAGCTATGCATGTATAATGGCCTGACTAATCATATTTTGCTTACTCTGGGCAAGAATAGCCCTAGCCATAGCCCTAGAAAAGCCGTAGATTAGTTCTGATTCTGGAACCAATGATGTGAATATTTCGGCCTAATCACATGTAACAGTGGGAAATCCTGGTAAAGGTTGTGCTGGCATGCATGGAGAGACTTTGCTTCTGCACAGAACTCACTCCATGCACTAGAAACACTGTGGTAAACTTGCATACCTCTACAAGTCACACCAACATCTTTATAATGATTGCAGTTCTCCATTCTGTTATACGGGCAATCTACCAGTCTCTGCTCCATTCCATGGCAGTTGACGTCATCAAGATATATCGGGCCAGAGCCGCCACGAAATCCAGAATTGAATGTAGCACCTGCACCAAATGATATCACAACATGACTCACAACGGGTTGATGATATTGCTAGCTACATCCCACCACCTGCATCCCATGGAGTAGCCATTGTGAAATGCATGCTCATGGATGGATGTGTGTGGTTTGGTTAGATCTGCTGTTAACTGGTTCAGAATTATAATGATTGCAGTTCTCCATTCTGTTATACGGGCAATCTACCAGTCTCTGCTCCATTCCATGGCAGTTGACGTCATCAAGATATATCGGGCCAGAGCCGCCACGAAATCCAGAATTGAATGTAGCACCTGCGCCAAATGACATCACAACATGACTCACAAAGGGTTGATGATATTGCTAGCTACATCCCACCACCTGCATCCCATGGAGTAGCCATGGTGAAATGCATGCTCATGGATGGATGTGTGTGGTTTGGTTAGATCTGCTGTTAACTGGTTCAGAATTGGTCTATAATAATAATAATAATAAATTCAAGTAGGGTAGGTATTATTTTTATTCAGCCCTCAACATTTAGTAGTGCTCTAGAAGTTGTCCAGATAGCTGGTTGAGCTTTGGAAAGAACAGTGTCAATAATCTATGATATTTAGTACTTAAAATCACTTAATTTAGCTCAATTACTTTGAGGACTAGAGATAGGTTGTGTTTTTTTCATAATAATTATAGTAGCCAACTTGTACTCTCCGCCTACACTAATAGTTAATTACAATGAATATGCATAACCTTGCCGAGAGTGTCCCAATTGACTGCATACCACTCCTCCATCTTGTGAGTCCCAAGAGTCATCGCAGACAGTTCCCCATGACTCGTTAAAGCAGACCTCCACTCTCCCTTCTAAGGCAGTACCACCAGCCAGTTTCACGTCTCCATCATGACACAGGACTGAAACAAAGTGAGGTGCATGTCCAGTGAATTGTTTCATTTTTGCAAGTAATTTCTACTTGAACAAATTGAGAAAGTAGGATTCATTGTTGTCATCATTCCGATAATTTGCTATTTTCTACTGGACTTAAAACTGAACTGAAGTACAAACATAACACAATTCTCAACCAATAATGACTTTTCATTCCTGTCCTTAACATTTCCCAACTCATAATTGGCTCTATCTGCTGACATGTGCATTATAACCAGGATGTACATATTTCACATGGTAAGGGAGAAAACCATTGAACATGGTGAATTCAGACTGAAGTCCACTTTTCCACCTGTTATTACAATTTGATCTTCTGAGCAGCTTGTCACCACAGCAGACTAGATAAGTTAACCATGTGGTTAACAGCTGCTCCCCACAGCCAGCTGTGCTGTTAAGATGTGGTCTCAAGCTAGTTTTTTAGGAAAATTGGTGTTGCGAAGACTGGCCATCTTTTTTGGTGTAGATGAAGAAGTAGCTTCAACAGCTCCAGCATGTTGAGTAAAGTTCCAATTGGACGGGCAGCTACCGCCTGGGTGCACACGTGCTGAAGATATTTGGAAGATGAAAGTAGTAATTAAAGTCTGTAAACTAAATTAATACTCGCACTCTGTTTCATTTAGTTTCTGAGCATCACTGGTGTACATGGAGTAATTTAATCTCTCCAGTCTTAATGGGCATCTTACACAGAAGCTACGCATATATATCATGCCATGATCAATCATATTTTGCTTACTCAGGCCGGAATACCCTAGCCATAGTCCTAGAAAAGCCCTAGATTAGTTCTGATTCTGGAACCAATGATGTACAAATCAACTACGGATATTCCGGCCTAACAAGTAACCGTGGTAAAGGTTGTGCTGGCATGTATGGAGAGACTTTGCTTCTGCACAGACCTCACCCCATGCACTAGAAACACTGTGGTAAACTTGCATACCTATACAAGTCACACCAACATCTTCATGGTGACCGCAGTTCTCCATTCTTTTATACGGGCAATCTACCAGTCTCTGCTCCATTCCAAGGCAGTTGACATCATCAAGATATATCGGGCCAGAGCCGTTACGAAATCCAGAATTGAATGTAGCACCTGCACCAAATGACATCACAGCATGACTCACAAAGGGTTGATGATATTGCTAGCTATCCAATCACATGCATCCCATAGAGTAACCATGGATTGGTAACATGCATGTTTATAGATGTGTGGTTTGGTTAGATCTGCTGTTAAATGGCTCAGAATTGGTCTATAATAATAATAATAATTCAAGTAGGGTAGGTGATTTTTTTATTCAGCCTCAACATTTAGTAGTGTTCTAGAAGTTGGCCAGTGGAGAGCTTGGGAAAGGATAGTGTCAATAATCTATAATATTTATTACTTAAAATCACATTTTATAGCTTAATTTTGCTCAATTACTTTTAAGACTAGAGATAATTTGTTGTTGTTTTCATAATAATTTTACAACAGTAGCCAACTTGCACTCTGTGCCTACACTAATGGTTAATTACAATGAATATTCATAACCTTGACGAGAGTGTCCCAATTGACTGCATACCACTCCTCCATCTTGTGAGTCCCAATAGTCATCGCAGACAGTCCCCCATGATTCGTTGAAGCAGACCTCCACTCTCCCCACTAGGGCAGTACCACCAGCCAGTCTCACGTCTCCATCACGACACAGGACTGAAACAAAGTGAGTGGCAATGATAGCATGTCGAATGATAATGGTATATTCGTAATTGTTGTCATTTTTGCAAGTAATTTCTACTTGACAAATTGAGGAAGTAGGATTCATTTGATGCTTCATCATTCCGATAATTTGCTATTTCCTACTGGACTTAAAACTGGAACTGAACTCTCTACAAACATAAAACAATTTTTGACCAATAGTGACTTTTCATTCCCATGCTTACCATTTGCCAACTCATAATTGGCTCTATTTGCTGACATGTGCGTATATAACCCGGATGTGCATATTTCACATGGTAAGGGTGTATATCATTAGAACATGGTAAATTCAGACTAAAGTCCACTTTTCCACCTGTTATGATGATTGTGAACAGTTTCATCTTCAGAGCAGCTCAGCAGTGCTGGTTAACCGTGTGGTCTGCTTAGCAGCTGCTCCCCACAGCTAGCTGTGCTGCTAAGATGTGATCTCAAGCTAGTTTTTTTTAGGAAATTGGGTATTGAGCAGACTGGCCATCTTTTTTGGTGATGTCATTAGAAGTAGCTTCCACGCTCCAGCATGTTGAGTAAAGTTCCTAGATGGACGGGCAGCTACCACCTGGGTGCACACATGCTAAACATATTTGGAATGCTAAAGTAGTAACTAAAGTCTGTAAACTAAATTAATACTCCCACTGTTTCATTTAGTTTCTGTGCATCACTGGTGTGTATGGAGTAATTTTATCTCTCCAGTCTTAATGGGCAGGTTACAACTCAGCTACGCAAGTATATCATGGCCTGACCAATCATATTTTGCTTACTCCGGGAATAGGCCTGGCCATAATCCTAGAAAAGCCCGAGTAGGATATTCCCTGTAGTAGGATACCTGGTTAAGAAGACTGGGACGAGTAGTGGGTTGAATGCAGAATTTTGATGGGTTGGCTATTAGTGTGTGATATAACTTGAAATGTCCGGTGGATGCCCCTCCCCCCCCCCCCCCCCCCCCACCCACCCACCCCCGAGATCAGTTCTCTGATTCTGGAACCAATGATGTACAAATCATACTACCCGGCCTAATCACAAGTAACTGTGGATAATCCTTGTAAAGGTCGTGCCAACACTGGCATGTATACTTAGAGAATTAGCTTCTGCACAGACCTCACACAATGCACTAGAAACACTGTGGTAAACTTGCATACCTCTACAAGTCACACCAACATCTTTATGGTGACCGCAGTTCTCCATTCTGTTATACGGGCAATCTACCAGTCTCTGTTCCATTCCACGGCAGCTGACATCATCAAGATATATCGGGCCAGAGCCGCCACGAAATCCAGAATTGAATGTAGCACCTGCGCCAAATTACATCACAACATGACTCACAAAGGGTTAATGATATTGCTAGCTATATCCCACCACCTGCATCCCATTGAATAACCATAATATTATTAACAAGCATGCACATATGGATGTGTGTGGTTTGGTTAGATCTGCTGTTAATTGGGACGTAATTGGTCCTATAATAAAAGTAGGGTAGTTATTTTTTTAATTCTGCCCTCAACAGTTAGTAGTGCTCTAGAAGTTGTCCAGTAGAGAGAGCTGGTTGAGTCAATAATCTATAATATTTAGTCCTTAATTCTGCTCAATTATTTTTAGGACTAGAGATAAGTTGTGTTTTTTTCAATAGTAGCCAACTTGCACTCTAGGCCTACACTAATAGTTAATTACAATGAATATTCATAACCTTGCCGAGAGTGTCCCAATTGACTGCATACAACTCCTCCATCTTGTGAGTCCCAAGAGTCATCGCAGACAGTCCCCCATGACTCGTTAAAGCAGAGACCTCCACTCTCCCTTCTAGGGCAGTACCACCAGCCAGTTTCACATCTCCATCACGACACAGGACTGAAACAAAGTGAGGTGAATGTCCAGTGAATTGTTGTCATTTTTGCAAGTAATTTCTACTTGACAAATTGAGAAAGTAGGATTCATTTTGTTGTTATCATTCCGATAATTTGCTATTTTCTACTGGACTTAAAACTGGAACTGAACTCTCTACAAACATAACACAGTTCTCAACCAATAATGACTTTTCATTCCTGTCCTTACCATTTCCCAACTCATAATTGGCTCTATCTGCTGACATGTGCATTTATAACCAGGATGTACATATTTCACATGGTAACGGAGAAAACCATTAAACATGGTGAATTCAGACTGAAGTCACCTTTTATTACAATTTGATCGTCTGAGCAGCTTGTCACCACAGCAGCTGTGCTGGTAAGACTAGATAAGTTAACCATGTGGTTGGCTTAACAGCTGCTCCCCACAGCCAGCTGTGCTGTTAAGATGTGGTCTCAAGCTAGTTTTTTAGGAAAATTGGTGTTGGGAAGACTGGCCATCTTATTTGGTGATGTCATTAGTAGATGAAGAAGTAGCTTCAACAGCTCCAGCATGTTGAGTAAAGTTCCAATTGGACGGGCAGCTACCATCTGGGTGCACACGTTCTGAAGATATTTGGAAGATGAAAGTAGTAATTAAAGTGTAAACTAAATTAATACTCCCACTCTGTTTCATTTAGTTTCTGTACATCACTGGTGCACATGGAGTAATTTTATCTCTCCAGTCTTAATGGGCATCTTACACAGCAGCTACGCATATATATCAAGCCATGACCAATCATAATTTGCTTACTGAGGCCGGAATAGCCCTAGCCATAGTCCTAGAAAAGCCCTAGATTAGTTCTGATTCTGGAACCAATGATGTACAAATCACACTACGGATATTCCGGCCTAACAAGTAACCGTGGGAAATCCTGGTAAAGGTTGTGGTGGCATGTATGGAGAGACTTTGCTTCTGGACGGACATCACACAATGCACTAGAAACACTGTGGTAAACTTGCATACCTCTACAAGTCACACCAACATCTTCATGGTGACCGCAGTTCTCCATTCTTTTATACGGGCAATCTACCAGTCTCTGCTCCATTCCACGGCAGTTGACATCATCAAGATATATCGGGCCAGAGCCATTACGAAATCCAGAATTGAATGTAGCACCTGCACCAAATGACATCACAGCATGACTCACAAAGGGTTGATGATATTGCCAATCACACGCATCCCATAGAGTAACCATGGTAACATGCATGTTTATAGATGTGTGGTTTGGTTAGATCTGCTGTTAAATGGCTCAGAATTGGTCTATAATAATAATAATTCAAGTAGGGTAGGTGATTTTTTAATTCAGCCTCAACATTTAGTAGCATTCTAGAAGTTGTCCAGTGGAGAGCTTGGGAAAGGATAGTGTCAAAATCTATAATATTTATTACTTAAAATCACATTTTATAGCTTAATTTAGCTCAATTACTTTTAAGACTAGAGATAATTTCTTGTTGTTTTCATAATAATTTTACAATAGTAGCCAACTTGCACTCTGCGCCTACACTAATGGTTAATTACAATGAATATTCATAACCTTGACGAGAGTGTCCCAATTGACTGCATAGCACTCCTCCATCTTGTGAGTCCCAATAGTCATCGCAGACAGTCCCCCATGACTCGTTGAAGCAGACCTCCACTCTCCCCACTAGGGCAGTACCACCAGCCAGTCTCATGTCTCCATCACGACACAGCACTACAAAGTGAAGTGGCAATGATAGCATGTCGAATGATAATGGTATATTCGTAATTGTTGTCATTTTTGCAAGTAATTTCTACTTGACAAATTGAGGAAGTAGGATTCATTTTGATGCTTCATCATTCCGATAATTTGCTATTTTCTACTGGCCTTAAAACTGGAACTGAACTCTCTACAAACATAAAACAATTTTCGACCAATAGTTACTTTTCATTCCCATGCTAACAATTTGCCATCTCATAATTGGCTCTATTTGCTGACATGTGCGTATATAACCAGGATGTGCATATTTCACATGGTAAGGGTGTATATGATTAGAACATGGTAAATTCAGACTAAAGTCCACTTTTCCACCTTTTCCACCTGTTATGATGATTGTGAACAGTTTGATCTTCAGAGCAGCTTGTCACCACAGCAGCAGTGCTGGTTAACCGTGTGGTCTGCTTAGCAGCTGCTCCTGTGCTGCTAAGATGCTAGTTTTTTAGGAAATTGGGTAATGAGCAGACTGGCCATCTTTTTTGGTGATGTCATTAGAACATGAAGAAGTAGCTTCCGCAGCTCCAGCATGTTGAGTAAAGTTCCTAGATGGACGGGCAGCTACCGCCTGGGTGCACACATGCTAAACATATTTGGAATGCTAAAGTAGTAACTAAAGTCTGTAAAATAAATTAATGCTCCCACTCTGTATCATTTAGTTTCTGTGTGCATCACTGGTGTGCATGGAGTAATTTTA